>CM032633.1:35005614-35339736 GCA_019097785.1 Fraxinus excelsior | reverse complement strand
TATTAGGGTGGGTGATTTAATTAAAATCAAATTTTAATTAAACACTAAATTAGAGTCCAACTCTAATTCAAATTGAATTAACATTTTAATTTAGGATAAAACTCCTAACTAAAATAAAATTCAATTTAGGGTCAAAAGTTTAATATTTAAGTTAAAATCCAATTTTAACGAAAATATAAAAAGTCGTCAATTTTAAATAAAATTTTAAACGGGTCAAATTTGAAATTTTAAAGTCAAACTTTTTAAAATTTAATTTAAAACCATTTTAATATATAAATTCAAAACTCTTTTTGAAAATTGAAAAATTGACCCAAGTTAAAATTATAATCAGGACCTTCCAATTTCATAAATTGCAGAACAGGTCCCTTTTTAAAATTTGCAAACTTAACCCTTATCAATAATTGTAGGTTGGGCCCCCGAAATTTCGTAAATTACAGGAGAAGCCCCCGTCCCCAATTCAATCAAAAAACCCTAACTGGAACCCTAAATTCTTCTTTCTCTAGCGGCGCTCGACGACGGGAATAACGGTGGTGCGACAGCGGCGCACCACCGGGTATTGCTACAGCGCACGGCGCTGTTGCAATAACCAGCAGCAGCGCCGTGCGCTGCTGCGTTTCCACCAGCGGCGCTCGTCGCTGCAATTCGCAGCGACGACGAGCGCCGCTGCAGCAGCAGCGACAGTCGCTGCTGCAACACGCCGATGCAGCAGCGACGATCGCTGCTGCTTCCAGATTGTGGGGCCGCTGCTTGCGCTCCTGCCGTCGGGTCCGGTGGTGTCGCCGCCGGATCCGGTGGCGTCCTTTGCCGCCAATGTTTTTCAGATCCAAAAATTGACTTTTTTTTTTTAAATCCGTTTTTCAGATCCAATATATTTTATCATCATTCAAAAAACAGATTTTTTTAAAAGATGAAAAATATAATATTAAATTGCTAGATCCAAGAAAAAATTAAACAATCAACTTTTGATTGTTCAAACATGCAAAAACAATTTCTAACAAACACAAAGTAGGCTCTGATACCACTGTTGGGAACCTACTTAATCATGCGCAGCGGAAGTAAAAACAAATTTCGATTCCCAAACAAGGATTTACATTGTGTTTAGATAGAAAATGTGTTTAGAATAATACCTTGATGAATTCTGCAAACTCTTTTGCCGATTCACGAACTCCAATGATCACGATCTACAATCCAAACTGTCCAATTGTCCAGCTTCCAATGGTGATCCACATAGAGAATAAGAATGACGGCTAGGGTTTTCTTTTCTCGTGCTAGCAAGAATAATGAATAATCCATTAGGTTTTTCAAACTCTAACAGCCTATTAATACAAGTCCAAACGGGCTGGCCCATATCTTAATTTAACCTGGTCCAACATTTAATTAATCAAATTAATTAAATCCGGTCCATGAATTAATTAATCCAATTAATTAATTCGGGTCTATTAATAAGCAACCCAATTAATTAAATATCCAACATTTGTCAATTAATTAATTGGTAAATCTCATTCTTCTGATTCTCTTTTGTGTGTGACCTATTAGGTTCCCGATCAGGATGTCTAACGACATGAATTATTATTTTGATCTAATCAAAACTGATAAATTAAAATACCCATTTTAATTTATCATCAATTTACATTCGTTGTCCCAGATTGACATCTAGCAATGTGTCAGGGCAATACATGTGACGGGAAATGTCACGTGACATGACAAAATCAAACTTGTTCGTTTATCGTGAAACTATAATCCCTTCGTCAATATGATCCGATCAATTACGAGATATGGACGTGTGTCAATCTCAATTATCGATCATATCTTTTATCCTACTGTTAAGTCAATGTAAGTCGAAAACTCCTTTTCGACTTATGAGTTCACCTTGGCCAAGGATTTCATTATCAACTTAACTGGATGAAATGTAGATCATAATCTCTTACTATCTAAGAGTGACGAATCATCTATTGATCATTCACAACCTTCATATGATTCTTGACATACCCGAACGATGTCGTATTAGCGACCCTTGACAGAGCAACATCCGACATCACCAAAGCATGACCGTCCTCACATAAGGCACTATGATGACCTCAAGTCAAAAGGACCAATTCCACTACCGAACGTTAGAGATTAACCACTGACACTCAGATAGTTTTCCATGTGGAATCTCTCAGCGGGTCTCCAATGTTTTGTTTTATAACAAAACATTCACGTGTTCATTCAAGTGTCTCCATACTTTAGCTTGTAAGATCAACTACTTACTTCACAAGTAAGAAATGCCACACGTGATGGTCTATCCATAATAACGATATCCGTATCTCGTTATTACATACGACCACGGACGATTTAAGATTCAGTCATATGTAATTTGTATCTCACAATCACAACTCTTTGTGATTAACAAATCATCAAGACTTGAATCTACGAATTCTATTATTTAATTAATTAGAATATTAATTGAATTAAATAATAGATCTTACCATAAATATGCATCGGTTATATATACATTAAAAGTGCTTATGTCCAAAGTTGATTGGACCTAGGGCATAACACTTACAAACTCCCACTTGCACTAGATCCAATCCCTTATGTATCTTATACCATAAGAGTCTACATGACAATCATGTTTATACTGCGACAACTCTTTGTCAATAGATCCGCAATTTAATAACTCGTGGGAATTCGTTCTTTCTTTACGTCATTTCATTGTATTATCTTTCCAATGAGATAATACTGCCTTAACACATGTTTGGATCAGTGATGAGACCTTAGTTCCCTCGTTTGCACGATGGCTCCACTATTATCACAATACAGAAGCATGTGATCAACAATGTTAGGAACTACTCCAAGTTCATTAATGAACACTTTGACCCAGACAACAACTTTTGTTGCTTTCTAAAGCAGTGATGTATAAGGCTTCTATTATTGAATCAACGATGATTTTCGATTTGGAACCTTTCCAACATATCGCTTAAGAGTAAACCAATATCCTAATTGAAATATGCTATCATTCTAGTTTGACTAGAAGTTAGCATCAATGTATCCATGAACTCCCAGTTCATTTTCTCCATATAAAATCTTCTTAAGATTTTATCTATATAGATCTGGATGAGTTAAGCAATCTTATAGATCTATCTCTATAGATCAAGCTATTTCTCACATATCTATTATGAAGAAATTATTTAACAACCATAATTTCAACAATTGAAATACAAAGACGTCGTTTCCTGTTAATATGTCTCATACATATAATATTAGGAATACGACATTGCTCCCACTATCTTCTTTTAAACACACAATTCATTTTTGATAAAATCAAACATTTTGACTTTTATATCAAATCGAATATTTCAACTCCAAAAGGCTTATTTTAATCCATATTGAACTTTTTCTGTAAACTCATTTACAACCTATGGGTTCAATCCATTAGGCGGGTTGACCAAAGTCCAGACCTTGGTAACATTAAGTTCGTATCGGATATCATAGCCTTATGCCATGTCAGCGAGTCAACACTTGACTTTTCTTATGCATAATTTGTAGGTTCATCATCCTCGATTAGTAATGCTAGATTAGTAATTATGGATTCTTATCTTCCAGAAGGTCGAATGATCCTACAAGATTTACATGGAGCTGTCGTGTCCGCAGGAGTCTCCACTTCCTGATCAAGAGTATGTCCCTCAACACTTTGGGATCAGACTCAGGTTATCTACTTGGTTAACTATATCTGTGAATCTTTGAACTCTTTCAAGATTTACTCTACTCCCACTGTCCTCTCCTAGAACAAACATTTTCTCTATGAGTATGACATGTCTTGAGATGAACTCCTTCTTCTCAATGAGATTATAGAATTGATATCCAATTGTCTCTTGAATATCCTACAAATATATGTTTATCGAATTTAGTTTCAAAATTATCCGATTCAGTGCGCTTCACATGAGCGTCACAGCTCCAATCTTTCATATGAGAAAAGTGGGGCATTCTGTCTTTCCATAACTCGTATGGAGTTTTGTTAACCGATTTAGATGGGACACGATTAGTGCGTGGCACGTGGCAATCAGTGCATGATCTCAAAACGATTTTGAAGTATTTGCATGGCCTGTCCTTATTGCACTATATTCAATAGTACATGATTCCTCATTCCAAATACACAATTACGTTGCAATGCATGTAGAGGAATTCACTGCGAGAGAATCACATTCTCTTTTAGATAATCTAAAATTCTACATTTTAGATATTCTCCACATCGATCAAATCTTAGTGTGAGAATTTATTTACCTATTTGTTTCTCAATTTCTAGTTTGAATCCCTTGAACATTTCAAAAGTTTCATACTTGAATTTCATCAAATATACATGACCATTTCTGAAATAGCCGTCTAGTAAATGTGATGAGATAAGAGAAACTTTATCTAGCATTGATTGATATGTGTCCACATACATCACTATGTATTAGACTCAGTAATTATACAGATCTTTCTCCTTTTCAAGTAAAATGAGATATGGTCATTATGCCTAACAGACATATTTTGCATTTGTCAAATGATTCCAAATCATTTGACCCAAGTGTACATCTCCATGTAAGTTTGGAATTGCATTTTCATTTATATGACCAAATCTGCAAGCCAGATATAGGTGTTATTCAGATTATCATTTTCATGCCTTTTGGTATCTATACTCATTATAGAATACTCAATGTCTAGAATATAAATGTCATTTTGTAATTTACCATGACCATTAAGATCTTATCAAGATAAAAGGAACAACAATTGTCCTTAACGTTAAAATAATTCATGTCCAAACATGAAATTTATTTAATGCTCTTGGTAATGGAAAGAACAAAACAATATTTCTCTAATTCTAATACTAAGCCTAAAGGCAAAGGTAAAAGGTAGCTCCTATAGGCAATGCAGCAACTTTTGCTCATTTTCAACGTACAGGTCAACTTTTCCCTTTTTTGCAGTGATCTACTTCTATTTAGTTTCTGCATATTTATACAAATATGAGATCCATATCTAGTATCCAATACCTATGAAACTAATGAAATAGATATGAGCCTTGCAATTTTCTTTCGAATGACCTATCATTCCAAAATGATAATAATGGTCATTAGATTTGGTAGTCCTTATTTGCTTTAACTGTTTTAGTCATCTTAGATGTTTTCTTAAAACATCCTTTAGACTTCACTGGATGAATCTATGACTAACATTTGCCCATTATAATCATAGATATCGGGCTTAACAGTCTTAAGCATGTTCAACAACTCAATAAGTGTGCATTCGAATTTATCCATGTTAAATTCATAATTAGTCATGAATAACCTACTGGCAAAGATTGTAGAACCAAGTCATACTTAGTTCATTGTTCATGATTGAACTCAATTGAGAAAACTTCTCAAAGTAGTCAACGTCTTCAGCACATCAGAACTGGACGGAGACTCTTTTGCCATTATACACTGGTATAGTTGCTAGGAAATCTCATATCTTTCCACACGTGATTATTTAACACTTTGAGATGAAAATCATGTGTTAGCATCTATACTCTTATGTTGCTTTTGTAACTCAAGTAACATAGTCGCAAACATCACACATGTTGCAGTACTATCGTCATCACTGTGTTTATTATAGCAGTCACCTTTTCCTTTATCGAGTCACCAACGAGTGTCTCTGGAAAGGGCTACTCAAGGACATAATCAATTATCATGCATGAGAACAATTCTCAGATTGCGGTGTCAATCAAGAAAATTTGGTTTGGTTGTTGGCATACAGTATGCCGCTCAAATACATATGGTTACTCAAGATTCAATAAATGTAAATGACAAAAAGTAAAAGAATAATATATAAAATGCATCAATTTATTTAATATGGTCTTTTATTAAATTAATTTCGCTCCCACTGTTGAACTCAAATTTATGACCCTCTCACATAAATTTATGGAATCCATACTTGATTCCCAGTGGGCTGGGATCCCATTTATTATATTAAAACCTTGAGTGTACTCAACAAATCTTAATAAAACATTTGGGTAGATACTATTATCAATTGTATCTCCATACAACTCCCAGATCATTAAGCTGACAACTCTTTATCTTCACACATCTTATGTGTTAGCTTAACATGCCTCCAAAATTCATCTTCTTGAGTGTACTCAACAAAAGATAAATTTTAGTTAAGTCAAACCCATCATTCAGAAATATCTAATATTTCATAGTGTCAAACATATCCCCAATAGACCAGCCTTGAGTGTACTCAACAAGCTGAGATCGATTTCGGACTCTCGTTTTTCACTATAATGATGGAAGGCTAATATAAATGTGACTTAATATTTTAACATGCCTCTAAAATTCATCTCTTTGAGTGTACTCAACAAAAGATAAATTTTAGTTAAGTAAAACTCATCATTCAGAAATATCTTATATTTCATAGTGCCAAACATATCCATAATAGACCAGCCTTGAGTGTACTCAACAAGCTGAGATCGATTTAGGATTCTAGTTTTTCACTATAATGATGGAAGGCGAATAAGAAAATGACTTAATATTTTCAACGAGGGGTTTTGCATGCAAATGTCTCATCGTAATAATCATATATATCTTATTATACATCTAGCATGCAAATAAACATACATATAATAATGTGGACGATTATGGACTTATACTATCTAGTCCTCCCGAGCCATAGGGAAGACTAGTTGGTCAGTTCCTAGGGGGTATAGCATTGATTCATACAATGCTCCATCTCTATGGTCTCCTCCTCTTCTTGTATCTTCAATTAGTCCAGCTGCAACTTGTATCCTATACTAGTTGGCACGCAGGCCTAAATAATATTGGACGCGCAGGCCCACAATAATAACGGACTCGCAGGTCCAAAATAAATTAGAGCTCGCAGGCCCATAAAACAACAAGAATAAAACTAACCATTCAACACATCCACATGGTGGAGTCCATAATCATCCACTAGTAAAACATTCATCATATAAATACATTCCTATATAATATCTAATATTATATGCAAGCATATTTCAAGTTTCTAGCAATTAAAGCCGTCTAAACTAATTTAGACAAATGGATCGGAACAATTAAATAATCAATTAATCAAATTAATCAATTAATTTAATTAGCGGGTATATTTAATTAAAATCAAATTTTAATTTTATATACCAAATTAGAATCTCATTCTAATTCCATTATTACAGGGCGGAACTATTTTAATTAAAATCAAATTTTAATTAAATATAAAATTAGTGTCCAACTCTAATTTCAAAGTTTTAAAATAAGATAATTTAATTAAAATCGAATTCTAATTAAATATCAAATAAGAGTCCAACTCTAATTTCAAAACTTAAGGCGGTTAAATTTAATTTTAAATCAAATTTTAATTAAATATAAAATTAAAGTCAAACTCCAATTCCAAGATATTAGGGTGAACTTATTTAATTAAAATCAAATTTTAATTAAATATAAAATTAGAGTCCAACTCTAATTCCAAGAAAAGTTTTAGGGCGAGACAATTTAATTAAAATCAAATTTCAATTAAGAATGTCAAATTAAAGTCCAACTCTAATTTCAAGAAAGTATTAGGGTGGGTGATTTAATTAAAATCAAATTTTAATTAAACACTAAATTAGAGTCCAACTCTAATTCAAATTGAATTAACATTTTAATTTAGGATAAAACTCCTAACTAAAATAAAATTCAATTTAGGGTCAAAAGTTTAATATTTAAGTTAAAATCCAATTTTAACGAAAATATAAAAAGTCGTCAATTTTAAATAAAATTTTAAACGGGTCAAATTTGAAATTTTAAAGTCAAACTTTTTAAAATTTAATTTAAAACCATTTTAATATATAAATTCAAAACTCTTTTTGAAAATTGCTAATTGACCCAAGTTAAAATTATAATCAGGACCTTCCAATTTCATAAATTGCAGAACAGGTCCCCTTTTAAAATTTGCAAACTTAACCCTTATCAATAATTGTAGGTTGGGCCCCCGAAATTTCGTAAATTACAGGAGAAGCCCCCGTCCCCAATTCAATCAAAAAACCCTAACTGGAACCCTAAATTCTTCTTTCTCTAGCGGCGCTCGACGACGGGAATAACGGTGGTGCGACAGCGGCGCACCACCGGGTATTGCTACAGCGCACGGCGCTGTTGCAATAACCAGCAGCAGCGCCGTGCGCTGCTGCGTTTCCACCAGCGGCGCTCGTCGCTGCAATTCGCAGCGACGACGAGCGCCGCTGCAGCAGCAGCGACAGTCGCTGCTGCAACACGCCGATGCAGCAGCGACGATCGCTGCTGCTTCCAGATTGTGGGGCCGCTGCTTTGCAAGCAGCGCGTTCCTGCCGTCGGGTCCGGTGGTGTCGCCGCCGGATCCGGTGGCGTCCTTTGCCGCCAATGTTTTTCAGATCCAAAAATTGACTTTTTTTTTTTAAATCCGTTTTTCAGATCCAATATATTTTATCATCATTCAAAAAACAGATTTTTTTTAAAAGATGAAAAATATAATATTAAATTGCTAGATCCAAGAAAAAAATTAAACAATCAACTTTTGATTGTTCAAACATGCAAAAACAATTTCTAACAAACACAAAGTAGGCTCTGATACCACTGTTGGGAACCTACTTAATCATGCGCAGCGGAAGTAAAAACAAATTTCGATTCCCAAACAAGGATCTACATTGTGTTTAGTAGAAACTGTGTTTAGCTAATACTTGATGATTCATGCAAACTCTTTTGCTTGATTCTCGAATTCCAATGATCTCACCGATTACAATACAGCTGTCCAATTGTGCCAGCTCCAATGAGATGATCCACACAGAGAATACGAGTAGACGGCTAGATCCAATGGTGATCCACACAGAGAATAAGAATGACGGCTAGGGTTTTCTTTTCTCGTGCTAGCAAGAATAATGAATAATCAATCAGGTTTTTCAAACCCTAACAGCTTATTAATATGAGTCTAAACGGGCTGGCCCATCTCTTAACTTAACCCGGTCCAACATTTAATTAATCAAATTAATTAAATCCGGTCCATGAATTAATTAATCCAATTAATTAATTCGGGTCTATTAATAAGCAACCCAATTAATTAATTATCCAACACTTGTCAATTAATTAATTGGTAAATCTCATTCTTCTGATTCTCTTTTGTGTGTGACCCATTAGGTTCCCGATCACGATATCTAACGACGTGAATTATTATTTTGATCTAATCAAAACTGATAAATTAAAATACTCATTTTAATTTATCATCAATTTACATTCGTTGTCCCAGATTGACATCTAGCAATGTGTCAGGGCAATACATGTGACGGGAAATGTCACGTGACATAACAAAACCAAACTTGTTCGTTTATCGTGAAACTGTAATCCCTTCGTCAATATGATCCGATCAATTACGAGATATGGACGTGTGTCAATCTCAATTATCGATCATATCTTTTATCCTATTGTTAAGTCAATGTAAGTCGAAAACTCTTTCCGACTTATGAGTTCACTTTGGCCAATGATTTCATTATCAACTTAACTGGATGAAATGTAGATCATAATCTCTTACTATCTAAGAGTGACGAATCCTCTATTGATCATTCACAACCTTTATGTGATTCTTGACATACCCGAACGATGTCGTATTAGCGACCCTTGACAGAGCAACATCCGACATCATCAAAGCATGACCGTCCTCACATAAGGCACTATGATGACCTCAAGTCAAAAGGACCAATTCCACTACCGAACGTTAGAGATTAACCACTGACACTCAGATAGTTTTCCATGTGGAATCTCTCAGCGGGTCTCCAATGTTTTGTTCTATAACAAAACATTCACGTGTTCATTCAAGTGTCTCCATACTTTAGTTTGTAAGATCAACTACTTACTTCACAAGTAAGAAATGCTACACGTGATGGTCTATCCATAATAACGATATCCGTATCTCGTTATTACATACGACAACGGACGATTTAAGATTCAGTCATATGTAATTTGTATCTCACAATCACAACTCTTTGTGATTAACAAATCATCAAGACTTGAATCTACGGATTCTATTATTTAATTAATTAAAATATTAATTGAATTAAATAATAGATCTTGCCATAAATATGCATCGGTTATATATACATTAAAAGTGCTTATGTCCAAAGTTGATTGGACCTAGGGCATAACACTTACACATTTGTCATCCCTTCTGGTGTTGTTCAAGCCAGGTGCATTTCTAGATAATATCCCTGCATATTTAGCACGTATGCACTCTCAGCCTCCAAATAAGGTGTTGTACAAGAGCTCTGCACAACAGTTAGCAAAAATTGCAGTTTCTATGTGAAACTTCGCGAAGCCAACCTAATCAGGAAAAGAATTTCCTCAAGCTATAAGTGGTTTCATATATGCACGCCATGTACATTTGGAAAATGATAATATTAATTGCAATGTCATATATTGTGATGTTGATTATTCAATGAAGTACAATCTTAAAAAAAGAGGACTTGTCCATCTGTCTGAGAATCTATAGAACTTAAAAGAGTCTTTGATGCGAAAGTAGACCCTTGGAGGAATATTTTCTAGAAGACAAAATGGAGCTTTAAGGTTTGAGTTACATTACAGCAACTGCACTTGTCTTGGCCATACATACACATGCAGAGACATACTAGACTTAATTATGCAGAGATAGCACTTGAAAACTTCCATCCACTGAGGTCAAGATAACAAATGATACTTGTGAATCACTCGCAGAATTGCTACATAGCTTGTTTCTCTTAGCAGAAGCTAGATCATCACGGGATGGTTGCTCTTCGCATTATTATCAGATGCCATGTCCACGTTCCTTTGAACAGAAATGAAGTTCTGAACGACATTTACTGCACTTTACTGGTAAAAATTAATGTTTAGTGTAAGTAACTCGTTACATTTTATGAACTAAACAGAAGTTTATACATGGCATATGACGAAGAGAGGGAGGTGGGGGGAGGAAGAGAGAGAGAGAGATCATCCAATTTGTCTTCTCCACACATGCTGCCAAAGGTTCTTCAGCTCATTCTTTCCAAAAGGCTTAATAAGAAAGTCAGCAGCTCCTTTTAACGTACATTTCAGAATAATATTAATTGAATCCTCTGAAGCCATCGCTGCATGCTCAGGAAAAAAGGTTACGTTTAGTTAGCATCCACAATATATAAAATATGACCTCAAGAAAAAAAGAAAGAAAATGTCTTCCAGTAACATACTTATGACAGGAATATTTCTGCAAATATCATGCTCCATTATTAGGTTAAGAAGAGCATATCCAGAAACTGATGGCACTTAAGTCGATATAAGGTCTATATTACGAGGTATCCCCTTAAGTGTCTCCCATGCCAATAGACCATCTGAGACTGCAGCAACTGCTCAAGCAGACAAGCTATAATTTCGTCAAACATAGCAATTAAAGCTCACCTCAGATAAGTGGTCTCAATGAGGGGGAAAAAAAGGAATAGGTTATGGGGAATACATTGAGAACAAGAAGAAATTACAGAATTCAGGGAAAGTTCATTAAAGAGTATATATTTTCTTTTTATAATTCCTACTCAGTATTACTGAAACTATGACTCTATGCATGAATATCATATTCTCTTCTCACCTCACGAGCAGAAACTCATTTTTTATTGAAATTGCCAGATGCACATCTGCTGAGTCAGTTGGAGTACAATCAGCAGCAAGAGCACCAACGTGGATCAATGACTAGGAGCAACAGCAGAAGTCTCTAGAATTAGTTGGATCAGTTTTATATAGTGGAATTGAATCAGTCTTTCCCTTTTATTTTTTATGTAAATTAGTTAGAAATGATTCCATTTTTTTCTGTATTTATTGAACCAGCGTTGTACATTTTCTACACGGTTGAATGAATTCAATTTCAGCCTCTTTGTTTGCTTAATATCAAAATTCTTTTCATTACAAATCTGAAATGGTATCAAAGCCTGAAATGGAAGAATCAAATACTCCCACAAATGCAAATCCAAATCGTATTCAAAATCCAAAGACCGATGAAGGAAATTCAAGTGTTGTTCCTCTTGATCCCACTCATGCCAGCAGTCCCTACTACATTGGCAGCAATGATGGGGGAGCACTCATGCAAGTTACTCATGTTTTGGACTCCGGCAATTACTACTCCTGGGCTCGTTCTATAAGGAGAGCATTAAGGATCAAGAATAAATTAGGATTTATCGATGGAACTCTATGTGAACCAAAGGATCCCAATGATACATTGATGGAACATTGGCCTAGGTGCAATGACATAGTCATAACATGGATGCAAAATGCCATGGCAATTGACATCAAAAGCAGCACAATATATGTGGAGATAGCTCATCTTCTTTGGCTAGATCTGGAGCAGCGGTTCTCCCAACAAAATGCACCACGTATATTTGAAATCAAAAAGGATATTACCATTATGATGTAGAACCAAGATTCTGTGAGCACTTACTACTCCAAGCTCAAAATCCTTTTAGATAAGCTGCTGAATTATGAGAGTATCCCATGCTATACTTATGGAGGCTTGAAGACAGTGATTCAAAATCAGCAAAGGGACTGGGTCATGAAATTTCTAATGGGGCTGAATGAGAATTACAGAGAGATTAAGGCTCAAATTCTGCTGATGAAGCCGTTCCCTAGCCTAAATGAGGTATATTCTTTGATTCAACAAGAAGAGAAGAGACGGGAAATATCTAATCCAAGTCCTCCCAACTCAGATCATATGGCATTCTCAAGTAGAAGAAATTTCAGATAGGCAGGAAACTAGAATTTCTCATCATAGAAAAGAGACAGATATTATTGTACTCATTGCAAGGTTACGGGTCACTCCCTTGACAGATGCTTCAAAGCAAATCCAAATAGACCATCATGTTCCTACTACCAAATGCCAAGACACTCTACAGACAAATGCTACAAGCTTAATGGATTTCCACCAGGGCACAAGTTTAGTGACAAAGGAAAATCATCTATTCACATGGTCTCTGCAAGTTCAATACCTAATCAGGAGGTAGTGAAGGACAAAAGCCAAGTAACATTGAGTCAAGAGCAATACTCATAACTAATGGCACTCATCAGACCAGCAACAAACGCACAACAGCTACCTTCCTCATCTAACAACACTCAGACACTTGTCAATTCCTCCCCATCAGATGATTTCAATCATAAGTTATCTGGTATGCCATTAAGTTTAACGGCTTTTCATCATAGCCATGGAAACTTTTTCAAAACACCTTCGATTCTAGACACTGGAGCAACAAACCACATGATTTGTTCTACCTTTTTTTACATCTATTCAAACTGAACTGGCATGCTCTGTAACTTTACCAAATGGAGAAAAGGTTCCAGTCACACATGTTGGAACTGTCAAAATCTCTGGATCCATAATACTGCATGATGTGCTTTGCATTCCTAGCTTTACTTTTAATTTGATTTCAGCCAAGAAACTAACTCAATTTCTAAATTATTGTCTTATTTTCTTTTACGGATCACTGCTATATCCAGGACCTTTTAAATTGAAGAACGACTAGAATGGGTGAGGTGAAAGATGGATTGTATCACATGGTGAAGAAGTCTGTTCCTCCTTTCAAATGCATGTCCTCTTTTCTATGTCTGTCACTAAAAGCAATAAGGAGTTTGTTCTGTGGCACTACAGATTAGGACATCCATCATATTCTAATTCCAGTCCTGATAGAAGCATTTACATTCCTGCATCATCTAGTTTAAATCAATGTCCTATATGTCCTTTAGCAAAACAACATAGATTGCCATTTGATGTTAGCCACAGTAAGCCAGAAGAATGTTTTGAATTAATTCACTGTGACATTTGGGGACCTTGTAATAGAACTCCAACACCCACTCTAGATCACAAAACTCCTTTTGAGGTTCTGTTTTGAACTAAGCCAAATTACAGTCACTTCAAGGTTTTTGGATGCCTAACCTTTGCCACAACCCTTGTTAGTGGAAGACACAAGTTTGACCCTAGGTCTAGGGAGTTTGTGTTCATTGGATATCCCTTTGGAGTGAAAGGCTATAGGTTATTGGATTTAAAGACCAATAAAGTTTTTATCTCATGGAATGTGATCTTCCATGAGAATGTGTTTCCATTCAAAGATATCAAATCCAATAGCTATATCCCCTCAACTGATTTTAGCTATCTAAGCTTCACACAAAATCCTATTATTTCCAAAGATTTCACAACCTCTAGTTTTGACAATGATCAACACTTTGAGCATGACACTCCAAAAGATCAGCTTATTGAGCATAACATTCCAAATGAGCCACCAGATATTGAACCTTCCAACCTCCATGAAAACACCAATGATCACACCTCTCAACCCATCACTGATGTTTTGGAACAAAATCCTCCTACTGCAAGCCACTTACCTCGGAGGTCCAGCAAAATTCGCAAAATACCTCATCACTTGGAAGACCTCATATGTCAACAAGCCTCTTCACCTCCCCATTTCAAAAGTTCAACAGCAAAGAGGAAGATGGTTTAACAAGTAGTAAGTTTCCCCTTAAAGATAGCATTTCCTATGACAAATTATCCATACCTCACCATGTCTTCACAACCTCAATAACCCATCATCTTGAACCTAAGACTTACCAAGAAGCCATTGCTTCTCCTGAATGGCGTGCCACCATGAAATCTGAGATTGATGCTCTTGAACTCAATAATACTTGGGTATTGACCAGCCTACCTTCTGACAAAGAGGCCATATGGACAAATGGGTATATAATGTGAAGTTTAATGCTAATGGCAGTGTTGAAAGATACAAGGCACGTCTAGTGGCAAAGGGATACACCCAACAAGAGGGACTCGACTATCATGAGACTTTTTCTCATGTGGCGAAGTTAGTCACCATTAGAACTCTACTAGCTGTTGCAACTGTCAAAGGGTGGAAATTGCATCAGTTTGATGTAAATAATGCTTTTCTACATGGTGACTTAGATGAAGATGTTTACATGGAGTTGCCTCCTTGTTACCTTAATGACGGTGGGAATAGGGTGTGTAAATTACGCAAAAGTTTGTATGGTTTAAAGTAGGCTTCACGCTAATGGTACTCCAAGCTTTTGAGCTTCATTATTGAACAGAGATATATTCCATCAAAGGCAAACTATAGTTTATTTACGAAGCTAACTGATAGTACTTTCACTGCCATTCTAGTATATGTAGATGACACAATAGTGGCTGGAAATTGTGATAAATCCATCAATAAGCTAAAGGCCTCTCTCAATGAAAAATTCAAAATCAAAGATCTGGGAAAGTTAAAATATTTTTTAGGCATTGAAGTAGCAAGGTCTAAAGATGGAATTCACATATGCCAGAGGAAGTATGCCTTGGACATCCTGGCAGATTCCAGCACGATAGGTTCAGCTCATGCTAGGATCTCCCTTGATCAGAATATGAAGCTCAGCAAAGATGAAGGTGAACTATTGCCTAATCCATCACTTTACAGAAGGCTGGTAGGTAGGTTGTTGTACTTGACCATCAGAAGGCTAGACCTTGCATATTCGGTTCAGCTGTTAAGTCAATTTATGAGAAATCCTAGAGTTCCACATTTGCACGCTGCTCATAAGGTATTGAGGTACATCAAGAGAGCACCAGGACAAGGATTGTTGTACCCAACAAAATCAAAATTGCAACTAGAGGGCTATCGTGATTCAGATTGGGGAGCATGTGTGGACACCAGAAGATCAGTAACCGGTTATTGTGTGTTCATTGGGGAAGCCCTAATAACATGGAAATTAAAGAAGCAACATGTAGTGTCCAGATCTTCAGCAGAGGCGGAATACAGAGCAATGGCAAACCTCTGTTGCGAACTGACTTGGCTTGGATATTTGCTTAAAGATTTAAAGGTTAAAGACCTGCAGCCAGCCATCTTGAATTGTGACAATAAGGCTGCCATTCACATAGCTACAAATCCCATGTTTCATGAGAGAACGAAACACACTGAACTTGATTGCCACTTGGTCCGAGACAAGGTACAAGATGGAAGTGTCATCATTCAACATGTTCCTATCTCATCACAGATTGCAGATATTTTTACTAAGTCACTGAATTCTAAAAGTTTTTACTCTTGCTTGTCCAAGATGAGAGTAATGGACATTTACTCTCCATCTTGCAGGGGGCTATTGAAATTGCCAGATGCACATCTGCTGAGTCAGCTGGAGTACAATCAGCAACAAGAGCACCAACATAGATCAATGACTAGGAGCAACAGCAGAAATTTCTAGAAGAGAATTAGTACATAACAGAGGGGAAGACTGAATTTCAGTTTCTTCATTATGTTACCTCAATAATTGCATTTACAGAGTAGAGCAGGTAAACAGCGATGAACTGACGGGTGGAATCACCAGGTTCGACTAACAAAACCCTAAGCGCCTTTCGATTCTCCCATTCTTTCGTGCTCTTCTTATCCAATTTCTCTTCCTCTATTTTCTGAAAACATAGTCAAAATTGGAGTTAAATGTTTGACTAGCCATTGATGTCCAGGCTTACTCACAGACCTTTGAAACTTATCTTATTGGCCAATCAACTTTACTCTGTCCAACACCATTGACCACCGAATGGAAACCTTTAGTAAACTTGCCTACGTGGTTGACATTAATGTAACGTGGCACATTAAATGGTAACTCAAGTGCCATGTCAACGCCAAGTAAGCAGTGCCAAACACGCCTTTAACTTTGGAGAGAAATCTAAACTTGCTTTGTCTCATAAATTATACCAATGTTGTTCTCTTTGCAATTGAACTAAAAATCCCCCAACATCAAGGCCAAACCCTAGGTGAAATGCCCCATAAATTTGCCCCACATCTACAATTTCCAGAATCCAAGGAAGAAGACAGTACTAATTTAGCTATTTGGATAAGTTCTCGACAATAGATTTCGTTTTACCATGTAATCCATTGGATTGCAAAAGAGAAGGCAAAATGCTTTGAAAATCCTTCATCAAAAGCCTTGTTTTGAGCATTACAAGCCCTATGTCTACCATTGACTGGCATTTTCTTCCATCGAGGAACCTAGATTGGTTGCCTCATATTGACTTCTGTTTATGCTCAAAAAATGAACAAACTTTAACATTGGAAGTTTCAATTGATGTTTACTAATTTAACTTATTCAAATAAATGGTATGATGATAGGAATGTAAAATGCCTATTTTTTCATCCTTATTTTATGCGCTCGTATATTTATTTTGTGTCAAATGTACTCATTGCGCTCATATTTTGATTTAGGTGGCAATTCTATGGATATGGTGTAATTTGGAGGAAATAAGTGAAAATGGACCAAAATGAAAGAAAGTAAAAGTTCAGGGACTAAAGTGCAAATATTTAAAAGTTGTATCGAACCTCATGATGAAGTCTTGAGAGTGTTACATGCCAATTGTTTGAAGAAAAGAGTCAAAAAGATGAAATATAGCCAAGATATTATCACATATCAACTTTCAAGCTGAAATGTTTTGTATCGATTTTTAGCCTCCTATTGAGACCAGATTTGAGCATAGAAAACAATCGAATTTGAAGATGGTATCTGAAGCAAAGTTGTATTCCTTTGAGTTAGCTTTTCAATGTAACTTTCTCAATCGAACATTGGTATTGAAAGATATGACCAAAACACTGAAGGATGTTAAGCTGTGTACTGGGCACTCGCCCAACCATCAGAATGATTAACAGCAACCATTTTGTTTGCCTGGGCGCTCGCCCCACTTTCTACTGAGCACTCGCCCAGGCCAAATCGGGGAAAAAAATTCTGGTTTCCTAATTTAAGTCAACTACCTATGGAAACAAATATAAATACATATTTTAAAACTCTAGAACACAACCAAAACGTACCACAAGGCATCCAACCTATTTTCTCTCTATTTTTTTTAGATCTATCATGTGTAACTAACTCTTGGTACTTTATTGAAGGATACCGAAGCCTTGGGAAATATTATAACTGTGAAATTCACATATTTTCATTGTTTAATTTATATTTTCAGTATTGAACATTCTTCTATGCATAATTTTATGATTGCCATGTTTGAGATCTATTAGTTTTTCATATATTTCAATCTATAGCTAAGTTAAATCTCAAATCCGTAATTGTTTGAATCATTTAACTTGTGAAGCACTAGGATTTGATAATTTTCTATGATATAGGTTATTAAATCTTAAGAAGAATGTTTAAATAGATTGAATGCAACCGCTGGTATTTGTATCATCTAGTTCATCGATTTCTCTATTATTTAAAGCTGTTATTAAATTGAATCTTTAGTGCTGGTATGTGATTATTTGATAATTAAGGTTAATTAGAACGTTAGTTTCTGATTATCTAAAATTAAGGAGAAATATGAATTTATTCCAACGATGAATATTGTGAATGTGAATTGATTATTCTTTGTGGGTTGATGAATGGTTATAAATCTCCAATGGTGGAAGTTGACTTTGATCAAGACTCGTTTCATTGATTTAATACAACTCGTTAATTTATATTGTTATTTGTTATAAGATTGATTTCGTTATAAACAAAACCCCTCAATCGTTATACGAAGCATAAATTGTTGAATTGCACACTCTTCGTGGGATCGACCCTTACTTCCACTACTACATTAGTTTTAGAGGTTTAAGGACTATTTTTGAGTGCCTACGACAGCACACCATATGACCAAACTTGTTAAGTTCTGGAAGTGATTATTTAGGAACGATTAAAGTGATAAATCGATATATTTCCTGCCGAATATGTTTTCTGAATTCAATTGAAATAATGTGATTTTGTGTTTACTGAGTTTTATAAATGACACGAAAGAATAAAGACATTTGTCATAGTTACAAGAAGACGAACACTACTTGTCGGACTGTCAATAAAAGCATCAATGCCCAAATATCTGAAGAAGAAGACATGGCACAACTATTTGCAAGGGAAAAGGATCTGCAGAGGAAAAAATGAAAGAAAATGGAAAAGGAACTGAATGTGTTCCAACTTTATAATGAGATAAAAAGACTTGCTTTTATTTTTCATATTTTTGTAATCGACACACTAACTTCAGTTTTAAGTTATGTTGCTTATGTTGTAATGATTTTGTTCATATATGTGTTTGAATGTAATTGACAAGTGTATTTTATACATTTATTTAAGGTCCTAAAATATCGATATTTGATAGTTCTTTTGACAAAATATATCATAAATTGTTGTATATTATGTTATATAGGTAAAACTTAATGGTTGAACTAGAAATCGAAAGAAAGAAACGAGAATTGAAAATGGCAAAATTCAAAGTCTGAGGACCAAATTGAATATATTTAATAGTTGATTTGGACCAAAAGATGATACTTGAAAGATTATTATGAGATAATTGGATTTAATTAGAACTCAAAAAGGAATGGAATATAATCAAAATCAATTTCCAATTACACATGTTATATTCCAGATTTCTAGTCGAAGATTGAAACCGATTTGGCACAATAAAATTCAGAATTGAAAACATCATATTTCTATCAAAGTTATAGCCCTATGAGTTAACTTTTCAATACACTTTGAATCGCATCAATCAGATATCAGAAGGGAAAGTAATGACCAAAATACTGACTACTGTGTAGAGACAAAAAATTCGCACGCCAAGACAACTTTCCTTATTCGATTATAACTCTTTTGGAAACCAATTTGAACATGATTTTCAACCAATTCTCAAATCCTACAAATAGAGAACAACATAATACATATGGAGAAGGTCTCATGTACATATTATACTCAAATATTCATCAATTATTATCATTAAATTAGGAGAATTCATAGTTTTTGTGAGATAATTAAAGAAGATTTGCAAGAGTTCAATCAAGTAAAGATTAAAACCTAATTTTAGGGCAAAAAAGAGAAGAAGCAAGTGGGGATTTGTCAAAAAAATCATTAAAGAGATTCAAGATTCATCTTCATCTTCTCAATTTATCAGAAATTCAGGTTATATTTTTTCACTTAAATATTATTTCTTGTAATTTCAATATGTTAGGCTAAACTTATACATTGCTAGGATGAGATGAACTCTTGTTATGATATTTTTAGTTTTAATTAATTATTTGGACTTTAATTTGATTTGATTTGTGAATGTTTATTATCGTTTTTATCATTCTTTTCAATTGCTTGATCACCAATTGAATTGTTAGTGAATTTTATTGTTATCGAGAGAGACAATAGGATTTAAGCACAATATAATAAACATTGTAAGGTTCGATAGAGGATAGAGAGAGAGAGAGAGAGAGAGATATATATATATATATATATATATGATCTCAATATGTGTTCTAGTACTTGTTAATGCATTTATCATGTTTTCATCAAAGATAGAAGGGTCACATGAGGGAAATATATTTGATCGCTATAGAGAGACTTTCAATTAAATTAGAAACATTGACCAACATGAATGATTTCAAATTGTCATTTTAATTGTTACATTAAAAATGTAATAATAGGAAGGATTCGACATCTTAGCAATGCATCTCATGTATTTGAAAAAACACATTTACTTGCTTTCATTAGTTTAGTAGATAATTTAGGGATTAATATAAAAAAAATCACAAAAGTTGTTTGTTATTTGATCAAAGTTGAAATTAATTTTAACTCGATTAAACATGTAGTCATCGTGGGTTCAACACTCTATTCACTACTTTATTACTTGATAACGATCACATTCACTTGCGGGAAATCAAACGATCAAGTTTTTGGCGCCGTTGTCGGGGACTATTGTATTTAATTAGTTTTAATCAATTTTAGCTTTAATTTGAATTTTTATTGCTTATTTATTTTTAATTTGATTATTACTTTAATTAATTTTAGTTTTAACTATTTTTTTTGTTATTTTCTTTTCTTTGTTTTCCTTTTTATATTGTTTAACTAACCCCCTATAGTTTTAATCTATCTTATGTCGGTATTTTCTCTTTGTACTTTTCATATACTTATGCATGATTCTGACATTGGTAAAGTAACAAGATTGTTGTAATAACAAATCTCTACATAGATTGTCAAGATATGCTTGGAGGATATCCAAGTTGTGAAAATTATTACGTGGTGCATTGTACTGGGAAATGCTTCTTCTCTTACACTAGTTTACACACGCCGAAACTTCTGAGATTTCAAAAATATTTGATATGTAGAAAACAAGTAATTGAAAAATATGATGAATAGTACATGCTCGTGAAAGATTTTGTACCTGATGATTGGGATGAGGACATCAAACTGTGAGAGATGGCCCTCCCCTATTGAACGAGAATGTACTTGCCAAGTTGGATGAAAATGATATGCTGATGGGAGATTGCATGTACTTGGAAGGATTTCAACAATGAGGGTACAATCCATTCGAAGGAGTCAATGGGACCGACTTCTCATTGTATGTGGATCTAGATTGTGGACCAATCATTCAACCCAAATATATATCGACTACGGAAGAAGGGATTAAAGAGAATGACGAGTTGATCGCAACAGAATCAAATGAGGATAGGCAGTCAATGAGAACGAAATTAACTCACATTTTTCCAACTTTATTGATTGTCTAAAAATTGATTTTGTAATTAAGCCCAATATAGGAGTGGAAGTCTACATAGTTGAAATTGAATCGAATGAAATAAAAAAGTCATATTACATCAAAAAGGGCAATGTAGAAGTTTGGAGATTAAATGAAAAGTGGATCAAAACTAAACGAAGGAAAATGAGCAAAGCATCTAAAGTCTTCTTTAGGTGCCCGTGATTCAATTGTCAAAGTTGAGCTAAAGACTATAAAAAAGCGCTTGTTGGGAGGCAACTCAATTTTCTAGCACTTTTATTTATTATGTTTTCTGTACTGCATTGCATATAAATTTATTTTGATTATAAGTTTGCATTAGTTTTAGGCACGTTTCAATTTATAGGGTATCAGTATCCTATCATGTTTCCTCTTAGGCCATTGAATTTATTGTTGGTTGTTTCAATTGTTTGGGCTAAGTAACACATGTTCTAAGTTACTTGATCTTTAATGTTTGATTTGACCGCTATGTGTAGGAACATGACGTCGCAGAATACTCACACCAACATAGGCCAAGGGGAAAACATGATGAAGAATATTGTCTAGCCATCACACATAATGTCTCGCACCTTCAACATAAAAAATCAGGGAGTACCTTCTTCATTTTTTTCCTTATCCCCTTATATTCTTATTTATGTTTTATTACATTGAGGACAATGTCAGTTTTAAGTTTGAGGGTGGAAAAAACTTTGAGTTTCTACTTTTCGTGTGTTTTTAGTGTTTTTGTGTTTGTTTTTCGTTATTGCTTTATTATATAATAAAAAAATTGAAGTAAAAAATTTTCAACAAAAATATATATTTTCTTGTTTTAGTTTTAATGCTTGTGTGGATTAGATAGTCTGACCGACAATGATGATTAAATTTGAGATTTGGTGTTGATTTATGAACTGTGAATATGTTGCATACTAGACTAATTGAAACTTAACCTTGCAAAATTTGATATTATATGTGCACTAGAATTAAGTTAGACAGCGTGATGCTATGAGTTGATTCATATGTTGGATAGGTTCATAGATTGAACATAGTTGCTTTACCCAACCCATAATTAAATTACTTATCTTTAGACCAAATTTAACATAGTTTGGGGGTGATTTTATTGTTGTAGGAAGATACGGATGTGGACAGAGATTCCATGTGTGAAAACTTTTGTGTGAATTTTTTTATAGATTAACGAGATAAAATTGGGTGAAAATCTTAAGTTGGAGGTCGGTTTGCTTGAATAGGTGTTTGATAAGGGGTATTGCACTTATCAAGACATAAATTTTTAAATGTGAATATTCTCTTCGAAGCCTTTTTGACTTGGGTTATTAAGCATGTAAGGGTGTTTAAAATTTGGTGCCTTAAAGTCATCTGATTTGGGAGTCATTGGCCTAAACCCGTTACATAGGTCATTTAGAAAGCCTGAGGGAGAGAATATATAAGAAAAAAAGAAAAAAATACATTTGAAAATCAGAAAAAAAAAATGTGCATAAAAAAGTAAGAAAAAAAAAGCAATAAATGCATTTTTTAAGCTCCAAACACTTGTTTGAGGGAATTTGACTTTTGATGAAGGACAATTAGCCTAAATTGAGTCTTGAAGGTCGAAGCAATCAAAGAATTTGAGAATCCTTGCTTATTGACGTGTTGACCCGCAATTGGTAAAGTACACCTGAACTAGAGAGGGTGGGGATAGTAATGAAAAATTCAACCTTAGATTACATACAGGGAAAAGAGTGAAAAAAAAGAACAAGTTTGGGGGTGTGTGAATCATACGAGAGGTGAAATGATATATTTGATCACAGAGTGTTGGAAATTGAAGCAACTTGTAAATTCATAATTGTCTACTTAATTATTCACACACATACTTCAATTTTGCATTGGAAGAGTAGATATTGACTCGGTATTATGACTCTGAAATAGTTTGTAGATTTAGTACTCTAATTTCAAATGTTGAGGTAAAAAGTTAGATTGTCTAATCAAATACTTTTGCATGTTTGTGTGTTTGTTATTATTTAGGTTATAATTTTGTTTGAGTTTGGGGGTATTTAACAAGTGTATTTTATACACTTATTTAAGGTCCTAAAATATTAATATTTTGTAGTTTTTTTGACAAAATATATCCTAAATTGTTGTATATTATGTTAAATTGTTGTATATTATGTTATATAGGTAAAACTCAATAGTTGAACGAGAAATCGAAAAAAAGAAGCGAGAATTTGTGAAAATGGCAAAATTCAAAGTTTGAGGACCAAATTGAATATATTCAATAGTTGATTTGGACCAAAAGATGATACTTGAAAGATTTTTATGAGGCAATTGGATTGAATTAGAACTCAAAAAGGAATGGAATATGATCAAAATCAATTTCCAATCGCACACATTATATTCCAGATTTCTAGTCGAAGATTGAAACTGATTTTTGGCATAGTAAACTTCAGAATTGGAAAAATCATATCTCTGCCAAAGTTATAGCCCTCTAGGTTAGTTTTCCAACTCACTTTCAATCGTATCAATTGAATATCAGAAGAGAAAGTTATGACCAACATACTGACTATTGTGCAGAGACAAAATTCGCACGCGAAGACAACTTTCCTTATTCGATTAGAACTCTTTTGGAAACCAATTTGAACGTGATTTTCAACCAATTCTCGACTCCTACAAATAGAAAACAGCAGAATACATATAGAAAAGCTCTCATGTACATATTATACTCCAATATTCATCAATTATTATCATCAAATGAAGAGAATTCATTGTTTTTGTGAGATAATTAAAGAAGATTTACAAGAATTCAATCAAGTAAAGATTAAAACCTAATTTTAGGGCAAAAAAGAGAAGAAGTAAGTGGGGATTTATAAAAAAAAACCATTGAACAGATTCAAAATTCATCTTCATCTTCTCAATTTATCAGAAATCCAGGTTCTATCTTTTCACTTAAATATTATTTCTTGTAATTTCAATATGTTAGGCTAAACCTATACATTTCTAGGATGAGATGAACTCTTGTTATGATATTTTTAGTTTTTAATTAATTATTCTGACTTTAATTTGATTTGATTTGTGGATGTTTATTATCGTTTATTATCGTTCTTTTCAATTGCTTGATCACCAATTGAGTTGTTAGTGGATTTTATTGTTATTGAGACATACAATAGGGTTTAAGCACAATATAATAAACATTGTAAGGTTCAATAGAGGATAGAAATATATATCTATGCTTTATATGATTTCAATATGTGTTCTAGTACTTGTTAATACATTTATCGCGTCTGTATCTTTTATCGAGAAACAGAAGAGTCACATGAGGGAAATATATTTGATCGCTATCGAGAGAAGCTTTCAATTAAATTAGGAACATTGACCATCGTGAATGATTTCAAATTGTCACTTTAATTGTTACGCTAAAAATGTAATAATAAGGAGGATTCGACATCTTAGCAATGCATCTCATGTATTTGAAAAACACATTTACTTGTTTTCATTAGTTTAGTTGATAATTTAGGGATTAATATAAAAAAAATCACAAAAAGTTGTTTGCTATTTGATCAAAATTGAAATTAATTTTAACTCGATTAAACACATAGTCCTCGTGGGTTCGACACACTATTCACTATTTTATTACTTGATAATGGTCTCGTTCACTTGCGAGAAATCAAACGATCAATAATGACCTTCCTTGATATCAACTTAATGATTGTTTGATAATTGTCCACTACCTAGCAAATTAAGATGGTTATTATTTCCCAAATGGAATTATTGAGCAAAATGAGCACAAGTTACTAAATGATATAGAGATATCTAGGTAATGGTCAAGTGAAATAATTAGAATGAAAAGACAAAGCAAGTGCTTTTCAATGATATAATTAAAATAGAATAAGATTACAAGCTTTCAATACACTTCAAATCATTCACATTGCATATGCTTCTAAAGTGTGTGCATAACTTAGCCACATAGCAAAATAAATGCGCCAACATCTTTGTCACATCAGGTAGCAAATGGATCAAACAGCAACCATGTACAACTTTCATGCCACAAAAAAATGTCATCAAAGTAGGAAAACATTTACAGCGTTCCTTTACAAGTTCAGGGTTAATACTATGTACTCAAAATGATCTTCCAGCCATCAACGTTCATGTGGACTATCACCATAATTCAACCAACTAGATGTAGCTCTTGCCGTATTTGCAGCTCTTGTTCGTGCCCTTGTCGCTTTCAGCTTTATCCATGTGTTGTAAGTCATTCACCATTTCTTCAAAGTAACTTCCATGGTTGGCACATTAACTGCAACGGAATGACCACGTTCCTGTTGATCACGATTAGACATCATAACTACTAGGTCGGGTGTAACACGATATGTTCCTGCTTTGCGATGTAGGCATGAAATGGAAATAACTCTCTTGAGCATTGTTATTTGCTGAACGGTCACCTTTCCTCTAGCGACAACCATTTTACCTTACATCACATCGAAAACAAGGTTAGGACATAATCCAAGATTGTATACAAAGGTACTAAAGCTAATGTAAATACATTTCAAATTCAGCTCCTAAAGCAATAATAGAAAACCATAAGCAAATCAAATTAATGTACTCATTTCATGTTCAATCATATTACTATACATTACATTTCCAATCCCAACAACTAAGAAATTTTTTCCCAAAACATCAATCATTAAAACTCCAACAAAAGGCATGAATTCAAGCATCACGGTAACATGATTTATAACTGAAACATTAACGTGCTTAACATTCAAAATGCTTACATAGTTATATATTGAAGTAAGAAAAAACTGGGGGCTTAAAAATCTGAAATGTGAAAAAATAAACTCGATAATCTGAAAGCTTTAAGATCATGTATATAATTTCAAAAATTGCAAATATGTAAATAACATAAAAAGGAAAAATCCATGGCTAAGGTTAAACAGCCGGCCAGACAGAAAGCTACTCGCCAAATGTTTTACCTAATTTTCTGGAGCACGAGTGGCCAACGGAATAAGTTTTAAGGGCTAGTGATTAAATCGTGACAAGTACCAAAGTTCAATGATTACTCAAACATTTAACTCTCAAAATTACTTCATAAAATCAAATTTATTAGGCGATCTGAATTGAAAGGTCCTGAAAATCCACCTTCAATTGCTCAATAATGATTTCTTTTTTGCCATGACTCGAAAGCAATTAAATACTCAAGCTACTTTATTTTGGAACAATGTGTCCTGAAACAGTAATAGAAGGAATGTATTCTGGTTACAGATGAAAAATGTTATTTTATTGAAAAATGCGTAGTTGAAAATGAATAAAATAATAAAAATGAAAATTTTAATGTGTACTAAAAAGTTGTTTAAAATAATAAAAATTCACACCATGTTTGATACTAATTCTTTTAAAAATTCATTTTTTCTCTTATTTTTAATCATACAGTTTTCAATAAAATAATATACACACAAATTCAAATTTTTTTTCTTGTTTTTAATCACATATTTTCCATCAAATCACTGTTTAAAATACATTTTTGGAAGAATATTGTGCATCAAACTGGGTGTTGGTGGAAGATATGCAATGAATTAGGTCAACATTGATCCTCCCGCCTTAATATGGTAATATTTGAAATCAAAAGGTGGGTCACCATTGGTGAAGCTTAACTGGTGCAATTCTTATTACTTCTTTTTAGAGATTGGAGATTTGACAAGTTGATAAGTGTATTCAATATCTACATTTATTAAATTTCATTTTCAGTCACTGAACTTTTAGTAGTAGATCAATCGAATCATTAAACTTAAATTGGTATAACTCCTTGTTTGATTATTTTTAATTACTTTTTTCTTCACTCATTTTCAACCACATATTCTAAAAAATAATATTTTTCATATTTTTATTTTTTTCTTACTTTTTAATCATACTTTCTTCTCAAAAAAATCAATTTCACACAATAGGACATTAAAACCTTATGGTCCGTTTGATTCAAAGATAGAATTTGGGTGGAAAGAAAACGAATTGCAGGGAATTAAATTGTCTGGAACTTGTTTTATTGAGAATTGTCAATTAATTGTGTTTAATTGGAATAATTTTTCACCTGAAAATTGTTGGAAATTTCTATCTTTTGGTGTTCGTTTGACTTTATTTTTCATGAAAATTGTCAATTAAAGGGATAAAATTTCTTACAATTGGGGATATAATTTGTTTGGATTGCCAAAAAAAATCGAAAAATCTTTGGTGTTCGTTTAACTTTGTTTTATATGGAAATTGTCAATTTAATTGATAATTGTTTTTTACGATTGTAGATATATTTTGTTTCTATTGTAAAAAAAAACAAAAAGAAAAAGAAAAAAAAGATGGAAAACCAAGAAAAGTGGCAAATGTAGAAAACAAATTCTTGGGAAAAAAAGTGTCATCAAACATGACAAATGTGGGAAATGGAATTTCAATTCCATTTTCCATGGAAAAAATGGCATATCAAATAGGCCCTTGGCGATTTTCAATTTGCTTTGAAAATATGATGTGCTGGAGTGTTAAAAATGTACTGCATGATCAATTTAGGGAATATCAAGTTTCAGATAACTGTCAACTCCCAAAAGAAAGAGCTTCTTTGTCATTGCTTGAACCATCTACACGACTAACATATTAGACATTGATTATAAACGAATCTTAAAAATGCAATGATCGTGCAAACAAAAACAATGGGATTCCTAACATCAAATAGAGCAAATTATGTAAGTGGATCTTTAGTTTGATCAATTTCGATTACCTCATAATTTGACATCCATGCTGGCTTTTTTCGAACATGACGAGAATGAGATCTAGCTGCTACTTCAACATGCTCGTCAAATTCTGGTGTTTTTTTGGGTGATTTCAGAAGTTATAGGAGGTTCATTTTAAGGATTATCATGTGCAGCACTTGCTGGGAAATGTTGTCTACACACACACACACACACACACACACACACACACACACAGAATCCAGCAAAAGGAAAAACAAAGGCAGATTCAATTTTAGCCATAAATTCTTACGTTCGTCAATTTTTGGTAATTTCTTTCCGCTTTTGCGTGTTTAAATTCAATATTATAAGTGGCTAAATATTTTAGGATTGATGATGTAACTTATGTTTTTATTATATATTTAGTTTCAAGATTTTCACGTCATTTTAATACTTGTTAATTAATTATTGTGTATTTAATATTTTAATTGTCTGCACAACAATTAATTTATTTAGGGATAATACTAAGACCGAGAAGTGATGTATAATTCTAGCTCGTACAATAATTGACATAGACATTATAAGAGATCGAGAGATAATTATAAGTTATGCGATCTTTGTTGAATTCCTATAGATTAATGTGTTCATATGTGTGTGGATTTACATAAAGATATAGAAAGCTCGGGTATATGAATAGGATTAGTGTTGCTTGAGAGAGATCACTAAATACAATAGGTTAATTCGATAGTTGGCACGAATGAAAAATGATTGAAAAAATTGGAATTAAATGTATGATAAATAACCTAAGTGAAATAAGAAATTCTAACTACCTCATCACATAATTTTATTTGCAATTTTAATTTGAGTTCATTATTTTATTAAATAGTTTGTTACTTTATTTATTAGAATTTCACTTAAAAAATAAAATTCGATTTAATCATTAGTTACGATTTTAATTTAAATTGAAACTAGGTTCGTTTAAAACTTTATAGTAGATAAAAGTCTATGTGGAATGATATTCAGACTTTAAAAATCCACTTTATTACTTGTCACGATCCATACACTTGCGGAATCACACAAACAACCATAATTCTTGAGATTGGTTTAACATTCTGACTTGTAATGCTCATATTTGTGACACTTGTAGCATCCAACTATTGATTTGTCCATTGACTTTGATTTAGAATAAATTGAATGATTATCGTCATAGCCTTTTCTTCTTCTTGGAGTGTTAGAAAACTGATTATCTTCAGAATTTTTATAGGAGTATCTACCATAATTGTTGCCTTGGCCCTTTCTTCATCATGATACCCTCTTTTGGATGTTGAAGAATAATTATTAGTTGAGGTTTTTAATGCTTGCATTTTCTGCTCATAAACCAGCAAAGCACTTTTTAACTTATCAAGAGAAAGATTTTTAATATGATTTAATTTCTTAATGGAACAGACAACATAATTGAATTTGTTGTCATGGAACGAAACATATTTTCAACAATGGTGACATCCTCCAGCGTATCACCATGTATCTGTATCTTATTAGCAATTGCCAGCTTCCTTAAGAAATAATTTGAAACAGATTCTCCCACCTTTATTTGTAGGGTTTCAAATTTACCACGAAGTGCTTGGAGTTGCATCCGTTTGGCCCTTGCATTCAGTTGATACTTTTTCTTCATATAATCTCAAATTTGCTTACTAGTATCTTTCCTGAGAATGGTTTCTAGAATTGAGCAATCGATGGCTTGGAATTGTTAGTTCTCTGTCTTAAGATCTTTCAAATTCAGCCCTTCATCCTCCATCTTTTGAGCATCTGCTGCTAGTTCTACTAATCCAGAATCAACAACCGTCCAATATTCCTTGGACCTTATGAAGTTTTTCGTAAGAATGCTCAAATGATCATAGTGACCATTAATGCATGGAACTACTGCTGTTGCTTTAAAATAATATTCCACTACGTCAATCATCTTCTAAATCAGTAGATTCGTATAGATCGAGTATGTCATTCGAAATCAATTAATTGCATGTTTGTGTAATGTCACAATGTTCTTATCAATAGTAGATGAATTTATGACATTGAAATCCCGAGAACTGACATTAATAAAACAACTGATGACACTTTTGTTTATGAATGATTGATCAGGATTTAGTGACTTCTATTTAAACAAATCCATTGAGTAAAGTCGATGAAGACTTCTGAAAACTGTGACATGCTTTTGTTCTGAGTCAGACTTATGTCAGCAACCTAGTCACACACGTGCTTCGAAATCTGTAACAAGTCCATGACAGTTAGCGTTCATGTTGTGTAATTAGATATAAAAATGTGACCTACAGATATACAATATGTGACCATGACTAATAAAGTGTGACGTGTTTTCATTGTTACTTAGAATTTTATTATTCAAAGATATTATTTAAGTTGATTTCTTTTGTAGAAATGAAAAACAATCACGTTTGTTTGATGAATGGATCACAACTATCATTGGTGTTGATCGATCATAACTGCAGGTATGCGAATCTTCTAGATACAGTTATGAAAAAGTCTGGGTTGGATCCTACTAAGGTCGTAGTCACAATGAGTTATGAGTTGGTTAGCGATCTGCCTATGTCACAATCAAGAATGACAATAATGTGTTGTCATACATGGTGTTTAAGAATATGCATCAAGACCCTTCCAAGTATCCAATTAAAATTGAGGTCACGGCTACAGAATACATCAAACAGCATATCACAATACCAATTTGTGTACAATCTAATGAAAAGGAATTCTCATTACTAGATATGTCAACAGATATATGTGAATCAATAATAGAACCATCATGTCACGATTTCAAACATGTGGTCACGGTTGCATCAGTGGCTGACTCTAGAGAAGTAAAGAAATGAGTGGTTTTCTTCTCATCCAATTTTTGTATGTAATGTCTTAAAGAACAAATATATTCATTCAGACGACATATTTGTTTATTTTTTCATTCATTTTGTTACAAATGTTGTGACTATTAAACAACTATTACATGTGGTGACTATTTGAAAACCTACTTGTGACATTTGGTTTGCTCATTATACAAAAACCCATGACTTGTACTGTTACCATTTAAAATTAACATGTGTGGCCATTAACAAAAATCTGAGACATGCACAAAATCCTTTGACTTGTGTTGTGACCATTGAAAAAAATCTAAGACATGTGCACAAAATCATGTGACTTGTATTGTGACCATTTAAAATTAACACGAGACCATTAACAAAAATCTGAGACATGTGCACAAAACCCTGTGACTTGTATTGTGACCATTTAAAATTTACATGTGTAACCATTATCAAAAAATGTGAGACGTGCACAAAACCCGGTGACTTGTGCTGTAACCATTTAAAATCGACATTTGACCATTAACAAAAATATGAGATATGTGTCTTATCATGTTATCAATCATTATACACAATAACATAATCTGTGACATGTGTTATGACATTTGAAATCATAATCTATTACTGTTAATAATATTACACAATAATTTGTGACCTCCACTGTGACCATTTAAAAATAACCTGTGAACATTAATAAATTTAGGGACCGGAGCTCTATCATGTTATCATTCATTGTACAATAATCTGTGACATGTGCTGTGACTATTTTAAAAGTAACATGTGACCTAAAATAGTAAATTGTGACCATGATTTGAAGTCTAGACAAAAACATTGAACAAATAAAAAATTTGATTAAATGCAACTGATTAACATCCCAAGTCAACATAGTAAAATCTCAATTAATAACTACAAAATATACTCCAATTTTCCATCTATTACATGTTCATATTTAATATTCAGACTGCATTTTAACCATCACTCTATGTCAATACTTGCTCCTCCAGTTTGTTGCGCATTCTCTAGTATAACAAAATTCCAAACCTGCATAAAGATCACCAAAGAACGTATTAATTCAAAAATCAAACAAAAAAAACCCATGTATGGTCACAACCTCCACACATGCATATTGGTCATACACAAAAAAGTTTGATCACATACGGTTTGGTAGGTCACAAACATTATTATTTTTTCCATTCCACAATTCGTAAATCAAACAAAGCAAAGATCATTGTTTATGGGTTATAATACGGAATACCAATATGTACTGAACTTATACATCACAAATTGAATATAACATAAGTCTCAAATGTATAATACATTATCAATAAATGTTATCGATCACTTTTAGGGTTCAAACATGGATTCAATTGAAAAACACATCTGAAAATATCTCAAATACCTTATTCTCCGATGTGTTTTTGACAGACCGATTCGATTTGTGTCTTTTAGATGACGAATCTTCATGAATATCCTCCAACTTTATTTTACCTTTTATATCTGTTGCCTCAACTATATTCATCCTTCTATCTTCACTCCTTGAACGAGCCATTTGGGTTTGGGTTTATGATGTATAGATTTTAAGTTTTGAGTGTAGAATATATAGCTTCCACGGAGTGAATACACTTACAATTTGATGATTGTATGGTTTGATGACAATGTACATGATGACGATAGTGACGATTTCACTGGAGAAGAACGACAAGGATGAAGATGTCATGCGGTCGTGGGTCTATGAAGAAGAGAAGTGTGTTGAGGTTTCGAAATATATGGAAGTTACGTAGTTTTCCAACTTTATCACACTTAAATCACAGAAAGAATCTGTTACAATATATATTATCAAATATATCTTTTAAAATATATATATAAATGTATGAACAAAATTCAAGTTAACTTAAGTAATTGACACAAATTTGGTTGGATGTTTTAATCAAAAGGTTACAAGGTAATGATACAATAATCTTGTTCCCTTCTAGTTATAAGAGAAATTTGATATATGAAAGAAATACAAGAGGTCCCTCTCCTCTCTTTTCTCGTTTCCCTTATTCTTATATAGGGGAAGATATGCATGCATATAGTACACCCATCTTGTCAATCAAAACACCGAACTAAATAAATACATATGTTGGTGCTGCAAGATTGGTGGTCGAGCTCAGTTTTGTCAGTTGACCATGAACTACTGGCAAAGGTGGTCCCCAGCATTTAATGTATTAGTTAAGAAGAGAAGCTAAGATTTTTTATTGGAGGACAATGTGGGTGTTGACGTGAGATCTTTACACATGCATGTATCTGTTTGGCAGCATGTATACGCAAATCTGAACTAAATGACCTCGGAGGTTGGTGTCAACATATATATATATATATATATATATCTTGAAAAGCTGATTTTAGAATATAGATATTGAATTAGTTTATGTTGACTAATAGAGCAATGCTACATGTACATGTGTTTTCCATGGAAGTTTTACATAATTCCACTTGGAGCAATTTGATTGGCAGTTGAAAAAAAAAGTTTGCAAATTAAGTATTGCCAGTGTAACACCGGCGAAGAACTCGTAAAGAAGACCTTGTATACTATTATAAATCATCGAATCACTTTTTATAAAATATGTAACTGAATTGAATTATTGATTTTGACTTATATTAAACTTAGATTTCAATCGGTACAAAACATGAGTTTAAACCTTTTATAAACACTCCCCAAATAAGCTGAAAACATGTTTTGTCAACAAGTTATTAGAAGTAATTTTCATAAAGTGTTAAAATTCTTACTTATTTAGTAATTGTTTGACAACCATTAATTTATTTTTTGATTTGTTATAAGATCATTGATGAGTGCATTTTTAACACTTATTCTGCCACAAAATTTGACTAATTGTTGATAATAATGTTTGAATATGACTTAATTCTACATTGTTTCATTTTGTAGCATTATATTGATGGATGTGGTCAACTCAAGAGGAAAGATACAAACAATGACCAAAACGGAAGAGAACGAGAATTTAAGGACCAAATGCAAATAGTGAAAGATGACCCGAAGCATGAATCCAGAAGGTAAATGAGCGAAGTGCTAGTTCGAGGGGTACATGGGATGTTAGAAGAAGGAGAATGAAGAAAAAATGTTAAAATGAGAGAAAATAATGTTCGAGGACCAAATTGACAAAATCGAAAGTTTGTCTCTCACATGCGACTGCATGGTAGAACTTCCATGCGATCGCACAAGCCTTGGCAGGGACTTTGAGGGCCTCAATTTCATGAACCACGCTGATGCATGGCCCATAACCATGAGGCTGCATGGTTACTTTCCGGCGCAAGAATTATGGTTTCCTTTTTCCATTTAACCACTTTAGGAAACGAATCTTGGGATGAATTTAAAAGCTTAAAACTGTCAAAAAGTGGATGAAGAGGATTCTAATAGAGAGAAAACCCTAGAATACATATTGAATGAGATCTTGAAGCAAAAATAACAAGGAAAAACACAATATATGTGGGTTTTCAAGCATAATATTGATCCGGTGATGTCTTTTCTTCAATTATCTACGTATTTTATTATTTTCTCCATGTTAGGTTAGATATTTATGTACTATGAGAATGATGAACCATGTCATGTAATCTTTTAATTCATAGTTTTACAATTTTTGATATTAAACACGTTTAAATTTGAATGATTTATATGCACTTACTTTTCTCCACTATTATATGCGCAAATGATTGTGTGAATCTGGTGGCATATTTCATACATTCGAGAAAAGGGAAATAGACTCGACAATGTATAAATCATTGTAGGGTCCGATAGTGAATAGAGATATACCTCAACAGGTAAAGGTTGATGTTAGATTGTGTACTATTGAAACTGTTTCTGGTACTGATTAATGAATATCAATTTTGAGACACGGCAAATTATCAAGCCATGTTTGTGTATAATGAAGTCATTATCTTGTTTGAAGACAAACAATGGTTTAAATTTGGGGGATTTGATAAGTGCGTTTTTCTACACTTAACCTACCATAAAACATGACTAATTGTTGATAATAATGTTTGAATATGGCTTAATTCTACATTGTTTCATTTTATAGTAATATATTGATGGATGTGGTCAACTCAAGATAAAAGACACGAAAAAGGAACAAAACGGAAGAAAATGAAAATTGAGGGACCAAAATGCAAATCGTGAAAGATGACCCGAAACATGAATCGAGAAGGTAAACAAGTGAAGTGCTAATTCGAGGAGTACTTGGGATGTTAGAAGAAGGAGAATAAAGAAAAGAGATTAAAATAAGATAATAATGTTCGAGGACCAAATTGACAAAATTGGAAGTTTGTCTCTCCCATGCGACCGCATGGTAGAACTTCCATGCGGTCGCACGAGCCTTGACAGGGACCTCAAGTGCCTCAATTTCATGAACCACGCGGTTGCATGGCTCATAACCATGCGGCCTCATGGTTACTTTTCGGCGCGAGAATTTTGATTTCATTTTTCTATTCAACCACTTTAGGAAACGAATCTTGTGATGAATATAAAAGCTTAAAATCGTCAAAAAACGGAGGAGGAGGATTCCAACAGAGAGAAAACTCTAGAATACATATTGAAGGAGATGTTGATGCAAAAATTACAAGGAGAAACACAAGATTCGTGGGTTTTCAAGCATAATATTGATCCGGTGATGTCTTTTCTTCAATTATCTACGTATTTTATTATTTTCTCCATGTTAGGTTAGATATTTATGTACTATGAGAATGATGAACCATGTCATGTAATCTTTTAATTCATAGTTTTACAATTTTTGATATTAAACACGTTTAAATTTGAATGATTTATATGCACTTACTTTTCTCCACTATTATATGCGCAAATGATTGTGTGAATCTGGTGGCATATTTCATGCATTCGAGAGAAGGGAAATAAATTCGACAAGTATAAATCATTGCAGGGTCCGATAGGGAATATAAATATACCGCTATACTTTACGTGAATCTTTAAGTGTTCACAAAAATTCATGCATTCTTGTATATTTGCATTTGTTACAGAGATATAGGCGGGTCGTATATGAGAGTAGGTTCAACATTACTCAAGAGAAATTGTTGGATAGAATAAGAACATTGATTCTTCAAATTTCCACCGTGTTGTCAATTTGTAAAATTGGAATTCAAAGAGGTCATTACATGGGGATTCGTGATCTTAGTGCGCCTTTCATTCATTGAATTTAACAACTCGTTTTATAGCATTAGTTGGCATTTTAGTTCACTTAGTTTACTTACAATCACTTTAGTAAATTAGTTTAATCATAATTTTCATTACAACATAAATGTGATATTTTCTTGATTTGGTTAATGTCAGTGTAGAAAAAAATTGAATTAAATCAATCACAGTGGGAACGATATTCGAAAATCTAAATTACACTTTATTACTTGTTATGAACCGTATATTTAAAATAATTTTTATTCGAAATATATTTTTGTGAATAATCATTTTTAATAACATATTCACGCTATAAAACACTCGTATACAAATTTTTTCCCACTTCCTAACCACGCATACTTAATAAAAAAAATCGCTCTTTAGAACTCATTTTGGAAAATGCTACCCTTACAGTCATGTTACACAGTAGCTTTGACAGCTTTTCAAATTTTCCTACGTGGCATGGCAAAATCTGATAAATTCGCCCCAAATGAAAACCCGCCCGGCCCAATTGAAAAGATAAACCCAATTCACACATCACCCGAGGAAATGGTTGAAAATACACGGGTGACCCGACCCATTTTCCAAAATAGTCTTTGACAAGTATTAAAAAAAAGGAAAAACTAATAAAACTTAAAAGTCAAGCATTTTTCCATTTTTACCCTTACACGTGACTTGGAAAATGAGAAAAAAAACTTATTCACCAACGATGAGCAAGATTGACGACCAAAAAATCGACCAAAATTCAGTAATTTGACATGTTATTTTACAAAGTATGGTTGAAATCATTAAATAAATAAAACATGTTTTCGAATTTTTGTTGATTATCATTGAAGAAATTGTTGTAGATATTGTTTTAAGGATGAAATGTGATTTGAGTGAGTTTTGGGAGGTGGAAATCGTCGAAAATGACATTTTCCGACGACTCCGCATGAGGGAGATGACTCCCCGATTTGCATCTAGGCCCAGATGAAAAGAATGTAGGCTGTCTGGGCCTAGACAGCCCAAAATCTGGACAATTGGATGCCCAGATGCCCAGATTATCTGGGGAATCTGGGTCGTTGCCTAGATGATTTGTTTTTTTTTTTTCATATTATTTTAAATAAATATTGTATTTAATATTTATTTTAAAATTAATTTCTAATTTTATTATTTAATATTAATTATAGTTTAATTTTGTCGTGAATTTTTAATTATTTATTTAATATTTAATTTAAATAAATAATTAACTTATTTAACGATGAAAATAAAAAATTAAATTTATTTTGTAAACAAATTAAAAAATTCACGAAAAAAGAGTTTGTAAAATATAAAATATTATTTATTTATAAATAATAAACTATTAAATATTCGTTTGTTTATTTAATATTCTATTAATTATAATTAATATTTATAAACAATTATAAATTATTTTTTTACAATGAAATATTAAGTAAACAATTAAAAATTTTATTTTAAATTACTTATTTAATTTGTTTACAAAGAATAAAAATGAACAATTAAATAAATGATTTCATTTAATTTTTTATTTAATTTGTATATTTAATAGTTTGTCTAATATTTAGTTACAAAAATAGAGTTTATTTAAAAATGAAATATTATTTAATTACGAATAATAAAATATTAAATAAACAAAATAAATTGTTTATTTAAATTTTATATTTTGATTGTTTGTTTAATATTTTATGTTACTCATATAAACAATCGTACAATAAATACACCACGTGGAAAACGGACAAAGTCACTTGTAGCATGGAGACGAGAGATCCGATTCTATACACATCATTCTGCCCCTATAGCAATTCGGTCGACCCTCTATGGTCGAACCACATGGGCTGAACCTCTATTGGTTGAACCCATAGGCCGAACCCCGTGAGCCGAACCTCTATTGTCTGAAGCCCCATGATGAACTTATGAAGATCTTGTATCAATTGGGTGATGTGACAACTCACTAGATATGTAGCTCCAATCAATCAAACAAGTCAAGTCTAGTCTTACATATCAGGCATATGGCTGCCAAGCCGTCACAGCATTAAATACAAAGTAGCATATGAATGATTGATTGATGGCCATGACAAGAGGTTCCGGCTGTGTGGATGAGGTTACGTGCCCCCTCATCAAACGGTTCTTAACCATCATCTTATACTATAAAAATATACACGTAGCACTATTTGAGGGTAATGCAAGTTTATGCACTCAAAGAAAACTTGGGCACTCTCTCTACTTAAAAGCTTACTCCTCAAGTCGACCCCCTTTTTATCATAAAAATAATCACATTGCAAATCAAGAAATGCTTGGAATCCTTCTTTTCTTTTGGATCATTTTTTGGGGTCAACATTTTATTAATAATATTTAAATATTATATAAACAATTAAAATAAGGAATTTAATTATAAATTCTTCTTTTACAATGAAATATTAAGTGAACAATTAAAATATTTATTGAAATTGTTTATAAAACATTAAAATTTGTTTATTTTAATAGCTTGTTTAATATTTAGTTACAAAAATAGTTTATTTAAAAATAAAATATTATTTAGTTATAAATAATAAAATATTAAATAAATAAAATAAATTGTTTCTTTGAATTGTTTATTTAAATTTTATATTTCGATTGTTTATTTAATATTCTATTAATTATAATTAAGTATTATATAAATAATTAAAATAAGGAAATGAATTGTAAATTCTTTTTTTACAATGAGATATTAAGTAAACAATTAAAATATTTATTTTAAATTACTTATTTAATTTGTTTATAAAGCATTAAATAAACTATTAAAGTAAACGATTTAAAATATTTATTTAAAATTACTTATTTAAATGGTTTATAAAGTATTAAATAAACCATTAAAATAAATTATTTCATTTAATTGTTTATTTAATTCGTTTATTTTAATTGCTTGTTTAATATTTAGTTAAAAAAAGAGAGTTTATTTAAAAATAAAATATTATTTAGTTGTAAATAATAAACTATTAAATAAATAAAATAAATTGTTTATTTGGATTTTTTATTTATTTTTCCATTAAATATAATTAATTATTAAATAAACAATTAATAATATACTGATGAGTGCAATCATCTTATTAAAAAAATATATTTTAAAAAAGGTTAAACCCCATCCTTGAAAGTCCCCCACCGCACTGCCCCTAGAGAACCGTGGATGAGGTAAATAACGGGATGTGTCTCAACAGGCTAGAATACAAGAGCTATCATACCGGTGCCTACAAAGAGTCAAATTTCAAACCTTGTTAAAGGTGGAAATCGAACCATCACACTGCGACTGTCAACTTAACTGAGATTACCTCACTTTTATCCTTTACACCACTAGGCTATGCCCCGAGGGCAACAAATACCTTTAAATCGCAGTTTTTTGCTCGTTCTTGTGCACTTTTGAATGTTTTGATGTGTGTGTTCATGTCATTTTGTATTTTAAACACATTGGAGAAAATTACGTATTTTGAAGCATTAGATGGAGCCGTGCGTGATCATAAAAATTGGAAAATACATGGAAATAGCCAGAGTTAAACCATACCCTTTCCAAAATAGCCTTTGACTATTCCAAGGTAAGAAACTACCAAAAATACCCCTAAAAATAAAATTGATAACTAAGTCATTATAATTTTAGAAAAAGAACAATCAAGTCCTAAAAGAATTATACAACTATAATTATGTAGTGGATATACTATTGTAATAATAGAACCCCATTAGTAGAGTATGAGATAATGAATGATGTAAGAGACCAATAATCGAGCCTCATGTAGTTGTATAAATAAAAGCATTTGGGCTAAGATAGAAGCAGAATGAGTTGGAAAAACACTTGAGCTCTCAGACTGTGAGAAAATCAAAACATTTATGTTTTTTGATATAATCCTTATACCAATTTCAGAATATCAATAATATTCCATTTCTTTTATAAAAGAACGAGTTTCTAAATTTCCATTCACATAGATTATTGATAGATCTAAGAAGAAACTTATTTCTTATTTTAACAACCAATACAGTTTTTCTTTAATCCAAGTCGAGGGATTTGTCCTTGGAAACGATACAGTGAAGGTAAGAAGTTGAAATAGCAAAGATCCCGTTAAGGCAAGAGGCCGTTGAAGGGAACAGTTTGTATATTCAGAGTCTGAAAGTCACTCGATTCTAAGAATAAAGATTCATATCAATTATTACGTTTTTCATCTAATAATAGTTGCATTTTCATAATTTATTAGTGTCTAAATGTTCTAAGTACACTTGTATTTTGGTTTAGGCTGCAATGGACGAACACGATGGAAATTAGAAGAAAAGAGCGAAAAAGACCAATATGGAGGAAAATGATAGTTCAGGGACTAAGTGAAAATATTCTAAACTTGTTTCTAACCCTGTGATGAAGATTCGAGAGTGTTGGAGGTCAATTGGATGAAGAAATAAGTCAAATGGATGAAATATAGCCAAAACATTATCATATATCAAGTTGAAAAGTTGAAAAGTTTTGCACCGATTTTCAACTTCATATTGAGACCAATTTTTTACATGGAAAACGATCGAATTCAAAGATGGTATCTGAAGCAAATTTGTAACCCTTTGAGTTAGCTTTTCAATGCATTTTGAATCACTTCAATTGGATATTATGAAAGAAAGTTATGGCATAAAAACGCTGTCAAGTGTGCCCTCCCTAGACGGCCTAGACGAGTGGGCCATCCGGGCACGGGTTTTTCCATCATTATGTCTTTGCATTTTACATATCGTAAATTTGTTTGTACTTATTGATAAGTGTGTTTTATACACTTATTTAGGGTCCTAAAATATTGATATTTGGTAGTTTTATTGACAAAATATATCCTAAATTGTTGTATTTTGTGTTATATAGGTAAAATTCAATGGTTGAACAAAGAATTGAAAGAAAGAAGCGAAAAATGGTGAAAATGGCAAAATCCAAAGTCAGAGGACCAAATTACAAATACTCAATAGTTGATTCGGACCAAAAGATGATACTTGAAAGATTTTTATGAGACAATTGGATGAAATTAGAATTCAAAAAGAAATGAAATATGATAAACATCAATTTCCAATCGCACAAGTTATATTCCAGATTTTTAGTCGAAGATTGAAATCGATTTTTGGCATAGTAGACGTCCCAATTGGAAAAATAATAATTCTATCAAAGTTATATCTTTTTGAGTTATCTTTATAACACATTTTGAATCTCATTAATTGGATATCGGAAGAGAAAGTTATGACCAAAATACTGACTTCTGTGTAGAGACCAAAAAATCCGCGCACGAAGACAACTTTCCTTATTCGATCAGAACTCTTTTGGAAACCAAATTGGACGTGATTCTCGACCAATTTTCGACTCCTACAAATAGAGAACAATAGAATACATATGAGAGAGCTTTCATATACATATTATACTCCAATATTCATCAATTAGTATCATCAAATGAGGATAATTCATAATTTTTGTGAGAGAATTGAAGGGAATTTGCAAGAATCCAATCAAGTTAAGATTCAAATCTGATTTTTGGGCAAAGAAGAGAAGGTGCAAGTGGAGATTCATCAAGAAACCATTGAAGAGATTCAAGATTTCAAGATTCATCTTCTCAATTTATTAAAACCGGGTTATATCTTTTAACTTATATATGATTTCTTGTAATTTCAATATGCTAGACTAAATTTATACACTGTTAGGATGAGATGAACACTTGTTATGATATTTTCAGTTTTTAATTAATTATTTTGATTTTAATTTGATTTGATTTGTGGATGTTTATTATCGTTTTTATTGTTCTTTTGAATTGTTTGATCATCAATTGAATTGTTAGTGAATTTTATTGTTATCGAGAGAGACAATAGGGTTTAATCACATCATAATAAACATTGTAAGGTTCGATAGATGATATAGATATACCTCTATGCTTTATATGGTTTCAATAGATGTTCTAGTACTTGTTAAAACATTTATCATGTTTGCATCTTTCATCGAGAGATAGAAGGGTCACATGAGATGAATAGATTTGATCGTTATCGAAAGAGGCTTTCAATTAAATTAGGAACATTGACCAACATGAATTATTTCAAATTTGTCAATTTAATTGTTATGCTAAAAATGGAATAATAAGGGAGATTCGACATCTTAGCAATGCATCTCACTATTTGAAAAACACATTTACTTATTTTCTTTAATTTGATTGATAATTTAGGTATTAGTATAGACCAAATCACAAAATCTATTTGCTATTCGATTAAAGTTACAATTAATTTTAACTCGATCAAATACGTAGTCATCGTGGGTTCGACACTCTATTCATCACTTTATTACTTGTTCACGATCCCGTTCACGTGCGGGAAATCAAACGATCAATTATACATGCAGATAATTTTTTTTCTTATTTTTGTTAAAAATGATTATAGATCCATTTAAAATTGTAAAATTTTTATATATCTATATCGAAATAAGATTTAAATATTAAAAAAAATTTACTAATTTAACTGAAGCAAATTTAAAAATACGTAAACCGATTCCACTGATTGCTGTGAATAATATTTTCTTGTATAGCGTTTGATAAATTTATCTGTTTTTAAGTTTGAAGCAGATGAAAAATGAAACAATTTTTATCTGTGTTGGAGTAAACAGACAAAGAAAATAATTTTGTTTTAAAATTTTAATTGAGAATGTTTGGAATTCTTTATAAGTTAAAAATGATATTTTTGTCTGTTAAATAATACCATATTTATGTAATCGTATAACATTTTAAGGATATTTTTGTCTTTTTAAACTTTGGAAGGCTATTGTGGTGAATGTCAAAAAAATTTGGGTAAAGTGACGTTTGACGTGAGGGTAATTTAAAATTAGGGGTAACTTTAAAAATGGCTTGGTCAAAATGCCATAATTCCTTTTTGACTTTTTTTCATAAGTGAATGACTTCAAAATAGCCTAATGGTGTTTAAAAGATAAAAATACCCTTAAGTGAATAATATAATTACAAAATATGATTTTGTTAAAAAGACAACACTGCCCTTTTAGTTAACAAATAAAAACCAAACACTACCTACATAACATTACAAAATCAGCTCAAATACAGATAAAAATTCTCTCATCTTCTACACTCTGAAAATCTCAAAAATATCGATAGCTGAAGAAAAAAAAATTCTCGGTCAATTACTTCAAATCAGTAAGTACATTTACATATGTTTAATTTCGTTTTCGTTAAATATGTGTATGTTTTTTACTTGATAAATTAAGATTCAACATAGGAGTTGGCAGATAAATTTTTTTTAGCAGATGTATATAATTTATTTTAAGCATAATGGGAAAAAATTCATCTGCATAACTTTCCGATTGGTTTGCCTTAACGGATGTTACGAAAAACAACGAAAAGGTCCAAAAAAATGACTGTTAACAGCCTAAAAATCGACTAATAAAACAGCCAAAAATCGACTGTTAACAGCCGAAATTTAGGCTATTAACAGCCTACATATAGGCTGTTAACAGCCTAAAAATTGGCTGTTAACAGGCAATAATTGGCTGTTAACAGCCAAAATGTTGAATGTTTAGACTATTAGGTGCTGTTTTATTTTTTAATAAGTTTCTATTTGAAATATTTACAAATTCGATTTTGTCATGCCATACAGATATGAGGATTATACTCCCGATTTGTTATTTTGATGATTTTGAGTTGGATGAAAATAATCGATGGACATGAAAATGGACAAGTGACGAACAACGTAATATGCCAACACATATAACAGAGACTACATCATACGACGAACTGTACCATGATATACAGAACAAGCTGAACGTCGATTTATCTCTATACAATATGGTACTGAGATATCAATTCCAAGAGCATTTGCCATTTTCAATTCCACCTGCAAAGGTTACATCTGATATTGACATGAGTTATCTGCATGATTTGAACAAAACGCAAATGACACCAATTTGCGTGACTTTAGTGATGAAGGACAACTTAGAAGGTAGAAATGAGCATTCTGATGGAGCTGATGACAATGCAAATCATTTTTGGGATACAGTGGAGATAGCTCGCGAGGATGACACTAATATTCTCGAGACAATTGTTCATCATCATGACATCACTAAGACGCACATAATTCAATCGGTAGTTCAGGACAGCGAGAATGTAAATGAATTTACAAATGAGGATTTAATTGCTTTATCCCGTCAGAGACATGAGCGGGGTGGGAGCTCAGGGGCCGGAATGAGCGGACCTTCATCTAATTCTTCACGTGTGGTTCCTGATGAAGAAGATTTGTATGTTGAGCAACTGTTTGAAACGAAGAAAGCTTTACAGGAAGCTGTGCACCTCCTAGCATTGAAATTCAATTTTGAGTTCAAGGTAAAGAAATCAAACAAATCATTGTTGACCAGTTGCCGTTGGCGGTTGCGAGGGACTAAGATGGATACGAATGAGAATTTTGTAGTTCGCAAGTATATACGGGAACATACTTGTGAATGGGGGATTCGTCGATTTTGGAAAATATTTGGATGGTTTTCACGTGGTTAGACTTTTTCTTCTCCTTCCAACGAGGATATTTTTACCTTTTACCTTATAACTTGTTAATTTTGAATTTTTTTTTTGTTATTTATTGATCAAATGTCAAAAGGGTTAATTTCACAAATGGTCACTGAACTTACCTGAAAATTTCAAAACGGTCACTGAAGTTTCAAAGTTTCAGAAACGGTCACTGAAATTTGAAATTTCTTTTAAAACGGTCACTGAATTTTCAGATTTTTTGGTCAAGTTTGAGGCAATTTTTCGGCAACTTCCGACCACAAAAACCGCCAATTTCGGATACCGTTGGAAAGCCTACGATGTCCTCTTCAATTACCACCAAAAATCTCCCCAAAACTCCAAGTGATTCGACCGGAATAAACCCATGAAGTCGGCAACCGAAAATTGTGAAAATCTGCTAAGATTTTCAGATTTTTTGGGCAAGTTTGAGGCAATTTTTCGAAAACTTCCGACCACTAAAACTGTCGATTTCGGATACCGTTGGAAAGCTCACGATGTCCTCTTCAATTACCACCGAAAATCTCCCCAAAACTCCAAGTGATTCGACCGGAATAAACCCACGAAGTCAGCTACCAAAACTGGGCAAAAAAATCTGAAAATCTGCCCAGTTTGGGTAGCTGACTTCGTGGGTTTATTCCGGCCTAATCACTTGGAGTTTTGGGAAGATTTTCGGTGGTAATTGAAGAGGACATCGTGGGCTTTCCAACGGTATCCGAAATCGACAGTTTCGATGGTTGGAAGTTGCCGAAAAATTGCCTCAAACTTTCCCAAAAAATCTGAAAATTTGGACAGATTTTCACAATTTTCGGTTGCCAACTTCGTGAGTTTATTCCGACCGAATCACTTGGATTTTTGGGGAGATTTTTGGTGGTAATTGAAGAGGACATCGTGGGCTTTCCAACGGTATTCGAAATTGACGATTTTGGTGGTCAGAAGTTGTTGAAAAAGTGCCTCAAACTTGGCCAAAAATCTGAAAATTTAGTGACCGTTTTGAAAGAAATTTCAAACTTCAGTGACCGTTTCTGAAACTTTGAAACTTCAGTGACCATTTTAAAATTTTCAGGTAACTTCAGCGACCATTTGTGAAATTAACCCATGTCAAGATGAAATCATGGCCTTTTCAACATTTCAACATGCCATTTCACACGTATATCCTCTTTAAAATTACGACTTTGCTACTGGTACATCACAATGTACATCGGGGTGTACATCCCCCTCACATGGGGGTGAGACCCGCTTAAATAAAAAAATATTTTATGCATTGGGTCCCACCCCATGTAAGGAGGGTGTAGTCCCTTACGTACAAAAGTTGATGTACAAGTAGCATTTTTCTTAAAATTACCCCCACACCCCCCTCGCTCTCCCCCAATTCTACGACCCTGATCCCGATTTCTTCCCCAACCAAATCTCTCCCCAGATTTTCAGCAAGAGATTTCTTCGCATGTCTTACATTACTCGGCCTGAAGATTTGGAGTTCCATTCCTTGTTTTCCCAGTCCGATTCACACAAAAACTAAAGGTATGAATTTTTGAAAAGCTGAAAATTTGAAGTTCAATCCTACTTTTGCATACTTTGTTTAATCTTTTATCCACAGTTCCTTTGCCAAGATTTTAGTTGAATTTTTGGGATTTGTTTTCTTCATGATACCGCCACACACGCGCGAGATTAAACGTGAAATGGGTAATGGGTTGTGTGCAATTTGCGGTATTTATTAGTATTCCACATGTAAGCAATTCAGTTTTGATCTTTGGTTGCATCATTTCCATTAATTTATTAGTATTCCACATGTATGCTTTTCAGTTTTGATCTTTGGTTGCATCATTTTCATTAATTTATTAGTATTCCACATGTATGCTTAAATCTTGTTTATTATGAATTCTTACTGCCCCATTAATTTCTTCTGTGCTGTTCTTATTCATAATTCTGATATGAGTAGTGTTGTGCAAACGGATTTTTTTTTTTAAATCTACTGTGGATTTTACAAAATGAGAATTCTATGTGAGTTGGTGATGATGAATGTGTTACATTGATGCAGGAAAATAAACAATGGAAAACCTGGATGACGAAGTATGTGTAGAATCCAACGATGATAAGGTGAATTCATTGGTTCAATTCGGTACGGCGGAGGCACTGGATTACGTTCGGAAGCTGACAGATGTGGGAGCCATGACTCGTCTCCTACATGAATGTATAGCCTACCAGCGAGCCATAGATCTCGAGCTGGAGACCATTCTCTCTCAGCGCTCCGATTTGGACCGCCAGCTCTCTGGCCTTCACAAATCTGCCGAGGTTCTTGATATTGTCAAGGCTGATTCAGCCTTTATGCTCTCTAATGTAGGCTCCACTTCCTCCCTCGCCGATCAAGTCTCCGCCAAAGTGCGACACCTCGATCTTGCCCAATCTCGCGTCAAAGACACTCTTCTCCACATCGATGCAATCGTCGATCGCTCAGGTTGTCTTGACGGTGTTCAGAAGTCACTTCAATCGGAGGATTTCGAGTCTGCTGCATCCTACATCCAGACGTTTCTCCAAATTGACTCCAAGTTTAAAGACTCCTCGGCCTCGGATCAGCGGGAACAGCTCCTCTCCTACAAGAAGCAATTGGAAGGCATAGCCAAGAAGAGGCTCTCGGCTGCTGTAGACCAGCGGGATCATCCCACCATTATCCGTTTCATCAAGCTTTACACTCCCCTTGGTCTTGAAGAGGAAGGCTTGCAGGTTTATGTTAATTACTTGAAAAAGGTCATTTCCATGAGATCCCGGATTGAATTCGAGCAATTGGTGGAATTGATGGAGCAACCCAATAATATTAGTAATAATCAGACGAACTTTGTGGCGTGTTTGACGAATTTGTTCAAAGACATTGTCTTGGCTGTTGAAGAAAATAATGAGATTTTAAGGAATTTGTGCGGTGAGGATGGCATTGTTTATGCCATTTGTGAGCTTCACGAGGAATGTGATTCACGGGGACCTATCATTTTAAAAAAATACATGGAGTACAGGAAGTTAGCGAAATTGACCTCTGATATTAATTCATATAAGAGCGATTTACTCTCAGCTGGGGCAGAAGGGCCCGACCCTAGAGAGGTTGAGTTATATCTGGAAGAGATACTCTCTTTGACGCAGTTGGGTGAGGATTACACTGAGTACATGGTGTCCAAAATAAGGGGCTTGACCTCTGTGGATCCAGAATTAGGTCCCCGAGCCACAAAGGCTTTTAGGAGTGGAAATTTCAGTAAAGTTGCTCAGGATGTTACCGGTTACTACGTCATTTTGGAAGGGTATTTTATGGTGGAAAATGTGAGGAAAGCCATCAAAATCGATGAGCATGTACCTGATAGTCTCACAACATCTATGGTAGATGACGTGTTTTATGTGCTGCAGAGTTGCTGTAGAAGGGCAATTTCTACTTCAAATATCAACTCGGTGATTGCTGTGTTGAGCAGTGCCTCAAGTTTATTGGGGGGTGAATATGGTGAGGCACTGCAACAACAGACGAGGGAGCCAAATCTTGGAGCAAAGCTATTTTTGGAAGGTGTTGGGGTGCAGAAGACTGGAACTGAGATTGCCACGGCATTGAACAACATGGATGTCAGTAGTGAGTATGTCCTGAAACTTTGCCATGAGATTGAAGAACAATGTGCAGAAGTAAGTGAGGACTTTACATGGCACATTATATTTTGTTTCTTTAATTTTAAATACCTGGTTTGCTTTGCTATTTCAAATTCATTCATAGGTTAGAATTTTATGAATTTGAGAAGTGATTAGAAAAATTAAATAGCAATTTAGTAATCGTTGTAGGTTTACATAATTTTGATTTTAAGCACTGTTATCTGCCGCATTTTGAAAGCTACCAAAGCTCGAATCCTAAATGAGAGACCCTACATTTTCTGCACGTCACTTTAGTCATGACAACCATTACCATTGGGAAGGTTGAATTTCGATCACCAACTTGATGTGTCAAACTACATTCCAGCTGTATAGGAGAGCCAATGTTTAAAATGGCTTAATCGGGTACCAAGGCATTTTGTTTCCATGAGTCTGGAGGTGCTTTCAGGCATAAGCTCAAGATAGAACAATAAAAGAATGCAAAAAAAATTTAAAAATACAAAAATATGCTCGTAATATGCCTTGAACAAAAATCCATTACAAAGTAATTAATAAAATTCTAAGTCTGACTTGCAAACAAACATAAACTAGATCAAGAAAATAGAAGATAATAAGTTCTCAAATTAGTAATTACGTATCAAAATGATGGCTAACCAAAAATTTCTTATATCATGTGATCTTTAAGGGAATCATCAACATTATCATCTTTAAGTTTCTTTTAGTCATTATCCTCCAATTGAATGGTATGTTTTGCTTCCCATATTCCTTCCGTACATGTGGAAAAAAGAAAACGGAAGACCCCTTAAAACATTTTAGGTTATAAAGAAATAAATCAGAAGGCTAAGGTCAACAATTAAATGTTTGAAAATGCAAGTTAAACAGGTAAACACCTTAGCTGGCTTTGGGGTTCAGGCTTGAGGCTTAAGCCTCACCAAGTCAAGGAATAAGCCTTTCAAATGGCCTTAAAGGTGCGGGGTTTGAAGCATTTTATGATAGCATCACATGAGGTTGGATTCAAGGTATAAGCCTAAAATAGTTTTTTAAAACCATTTAGAACCTGTGATGCTTGGACTCTTCTTTTTGGCCGCATACCTGTGTCTACACGACGTGACACGGGGTGTGGGTATAAAATATGGGGCAGACATGCCAATTTTCAACCGAACATGGCCAGGGACGAAATCTGTGGGAGCTTCACTGCCACCACTGTTGTAGTCCAAAAAGTCGTGATGCTTGCAGGGTTAGGAAAGGAGAAAAAGTTTTGGACTTAGGCCTTTTTTTGTTTTATTAAATTTTGGGCCTTTTAAAAAAAAAAAAAAAATTATCCACTGTGGTTGAAATTTTTACAGCCTTATTGGTTGAGCCTCGCTGGATTTATTTACCTCTTTTTCCGAATATTCCTTTCTTATTGGTTGAGCAAATTACATGAGGTTTATTATTTCTTAAATATGCTTTTTGGTTCTTTTGATCTAGATAAGACTATTTTAGTTAAAAAATACCATGGCACCAAAATAATTGACAGATAATTATAAAATGAACATAAATAAATGTTTTAGAACAATATAATTTTGTGCTTTGTCTTGTCAATTTATGTTTTTGTTGTGTTTTCGACTTTTAGTATAAATTTTTAGTTGATTTTAAGTGACATGTTTATATTTTAACAATTTGAAAATTGTTATTTAAATTTTTACAAGTAATTTTTTTGGGAAAAAAATTGAATTTTCAAAGACATACCTATGTCCGAAATTTGGACTTTTAGCCATGCCCCCGTATCATACATTTTAGAAAATAAAAGATCTAATACTTAGATATGTATCCATACTCAATATTCGTACTCAAGTCTGAGCATCATAGTTTAGAACCACACTCGACTTTTTTGATATATTAAGCCTGTGGTTGGGCTCTATTTTAATATTAATGTATTTTTCTTTCTTTTTTTCAACCATACATTTTTTTTTCTTATTTTTTAACCACACATTTTTCTAAAAATCACTATTCCAAAATGCATTTTTCCCTAAAAACTAATTTTTATGGAGCCCAAATAGGGGATAAATTTAGGACAACTGGCTAGATTTTCTTCAGTGATTAGATTTGTGCCCCAGTATCTCACATGGTCATATCCTCATATTTTGAATAAGTTTGTGATACATGATTTTGGTTTCTGTGGAAATTGAAATATCTTTTCAATTGAAATTTTAAACATGTGGTTCTTTTACTGGAGAAATAAAGACACGGCATTGTACTGTAACTTAATATAAATTTCTGTGATTTTGTCTAGATGTGAAAGAGTAAGGTTGATCTAGCTTCCAACGTGATTTGATCATTGTAATTTGATCAACTTTGTGCTACATGTCCAAGGTTTCTGATGACATTAAAATATCATTTCAGTTAACTGTAAAACATGCAATTTTTTACTGGAAAATAAAAATATGCTGTCTTTTCTGTAATTTATTATGTATTAATTTATACCAAATGTCAAAGATGTCCTTGATGGTAAGTACATGAATGTTTTTTGGAGAAAATCTGAAGGATCTTTTCAACATCTAAGTAAGGTAAATGAGCACCACCTTATATTATGTTTTCCATTATCTTTTTCTTTGTTTTGGCATACACCCAAGTTTTGTGCATTGCTCATACTGAGGCCATTTTCGTATATTAGGTATTCCCTGCACCAGTAGACAGGGAGAGAGTTAAATCCTGCATATCTGAATTGAATGAAATGAGCAACAATTTCAAGAAGGCACTAAGTGTTGGAATGGAGCAACTTGTAGCCACCGTGACACCTCGAATTCGACCTGTATTAGATAATGTGGCAATCATCAGCTATGAACTATCTGAAGCAGATTATGCAGAAAATGAGTTGAATGATTCCTGGGTTCAAAGGCTTCTCCTTGCTGTGGAGACCAATGTGGCGTGGCTTCAGCCACTGATGACAGCCAACAATTATGACTCATTTGTGCACCTCGTCATCGATTTCATTGTGAAAAGGCTAGAGGTCATCATGATGCAAAAACGATTCAATCAACTTGGGGGTCTTCAGCTTGACAGAGATGCCAGGACACTAGTCAGCCATTTCTCTAGTATGACACAGAGGACGGTTAGAGACAAATTTTCTCGTCTCACCCAGATGGCTACTATCCTAAACTTAGAAAAGGTGTCTGAAATTTTAGATTTCTGGGGAGAGAACTCGGGGACCATGACTTGGAGACTAACTCCAGCTGAGGTTAGAAGAGTGTTGGGTCTGAGAGTTGATTTTAGACCTGAAGCAATAACTTCTCTTAAATTGTAGACCCTGATCGGTTTATCATTTATGAATTTCTACCATGTCATGTCATTTTCTCTCATTTGCCCAATTTTATACTAGAGTAAAGATCAAGATGCCAGAAATGTATCAATCATGACTCTGCTTATTTCTATTCACTTTGAAATATAATAATTAACTTTTATTGACGATCTTCTCATTTAGGTCGAATCCTTTAAATATTTTGGTTCATGCAAGGGAAAACTGATAAATGTGTTACTGTGCTTTACCCTTCAGAAATTAGATTTGTTTTTAGAAAATGCTAGCTTCTCTAGAATTTGTGGTTATCCTCTGTTAATTTTTCTTGACTGATGGGCAAATTTGCTCTATATTTATGCTAAGTGATCTGTAAGATGACGTGCAGTTTCTAGATTAGCTATTCCCTAGTTGATTTGATATTTTACGATTCAATTGTGAACTCATATTTTGCAATCCTGTCCACAACTCCAAATGATAGGTTAGCTTTCTTGCTGTCTCTTTCTCTGTCACTCCCCAGTCAGTCACTAAACATTTGTGTAATTAAGTGACTGCTTAGGTTGATGCATCTATTTTGCTGATGAATTTCTACCATGTTGTTTTGTCTATGCATATAGCCATATGTTTAGAGAAATTCATTTTCAGCTCCAGTTTCCCCATTTTCAGACTTTTATCAGTATATGTGGACCGTTAGTCAATTCTGAACTTAAAAGTCTGATCATTTATCAACTTATTGAAAGTTTTTAGAGAAGCTGATTTTGTAGTCTGATCAATATGTTGACAGTTTGATGTTTATCCTGTCTTACATCAACTAGATGAAATGCTAGAGAAGCTGATTTTGTATTCTGAACTGTTTCTGCTGAGATGATCAATGATTTTTCGTCTTTTTCGGTCGATTTATTTTTTTATGACACAGAAATGTGGTTCAAGTTCTTGGTCCATAGAAACAACCTTGTTCTGCTTGCTATTTTTGCTACACGACGAAATTACTGCATTTATCTCCAATAGTTGGCAAACGTCAAAATAATAAGTAGAAATCTTATTAGTGTTGGTTTCTTTTTATGGGTTTTACTTCTATCGGAGTAAAGTTAAATGTTTTCCTTGAATAGGATCTTTAATATCCCCTTTTCATCAAGTTGATGATAGAATCTGCGAAAAGAATGGATAAGTAAATGGGAACAGCATTCGAGCTGTAGCTTTGAAACAGAAATATGCAGAAATGATTATGAATAAATGTTACCGGCTGGCTAATCTGGTTTATGCTTGTTTGATGATCTTTTCCTATTTTTGATGAAGGTTCAAAAGGCAGGCTCAAACAGGGTGTTCTAAATCTTTCATTTTACAGGGGGTTATGTCTTAATCTGGTAGATGAATTTTACAAATTCATAAGAGATGTGCTACTTTGTGTACATGCAGTTTTATAGATAGGTTGACAGATAAAAAACAAAAAAGAAAAAATAATTTCTGTCAAACTATTTTTTCAATCTCTGTCAAACTGATTTTTTTTTATTTTTATTTTTTTTCCTTTCCATCTATCAACCTATCTGTATCAACCTATCAGTCAAAAGAGGTGTACAACTAGCAAAACTCAATTCATAAACACCTTATTTGTATTGGCCTCTGAATTGCTGTAAAGGAAGGGACAGTACTTAAAACTTGATCAAGTAATTCACATCTTTGATGGAATAAATTCATCTTTGATGATGGAAAAATCCATCATCTCACAATGGGGTGGAAAATGGAATATACCAAGTCAATGAAGCTAGTATTATGACAATGAACAGTGTTTGTCATTTCAAAAACAGTATCCAACACAAACATAACAAAGCGATACAAAATTGAAACAGAAAAATCCCTTGATAACATGACCTCGTATCTAGTACGAGAAACGCTAATACAAGTTAAAAGAGTACTCTATCAGTAATAATTACTACATGCATCAATGTGTTCCTTGATAACTGAAAAGCCAACATCATGGTTAGACATGAGCAGTGCCTTGGGTGAATTTTGGATCTTCACATCTGTACTTCCCATCAGGTCCAATTCCAAAACCTCTAGGATCTGCAAATACGTTTTCTAGAAGTTGGCTACGTGCTGGGACGGGGCTTTTATCTGCAAACTCAACAGCATCTTCGACTAATTCATCAATCTTCTTCTCGATGACTTTCAGTTCTGCTTCAGCTGCCAACTTGTTTTCAGCCATGTATTTCTTCAATGCAGTGATGGGATCACGGGTGGCGTAGTGAGCCTTTTCAGCTGCCAAGTAAACAATAAAATTTGATGATACAAGTCCAAGTTTACGACCTCCAAAGGCATTATTTGGCTGTTAAAAGAAGCTTGTAAATATATAGATTTTGAAGTAAATTATTTCGATTTGCCACATCTCATGATTTTCATTACTCAAGACAACCAATACAATCATTCTGATCCCCGTGGGTTGGATTGCACTGTCTAGGACCCTAGAATACTTGGTCCACGGAGAGGTGAAGTGACATCAGAAAGCCATGTAGCACGAAGGTGAAAAAGTGGTTAACAAGTACAATGTCCCAAGCTATCACTTAACATGTTTCAAAGCATTTCACTCACTCATTATCCGCATTTGTTAACTAAGATCATAGTGGCGGTACAATCTTAGTTCAGCAAACATTCTTCACACATGTCAAGCCTGGGAACTCTACATGGAATTGTGTCCAACTAAACTTGTACGTTAACGTTCTTCAAAACCACTGAATGGTGATTGAGTGGCACTTCTTTAGAACAAGTGATTATAGAGTGGCATTTCATTCAAAAATAAAAATAAAAAATGGAAAATAGTCCTAATATATATACATGTATATAAGAATGAGAAAGTAAAAGTGAAATTGAAATGCTCACCGGGGTCACGGAGCTCATCGGGATCAGCCAACGAGTGCCCTCTAAACCTATAGGTCTCACATTCAACCAAAGTCGGACCTTCTCCTCTTCTAGCCCTGCCAATAGCCTCCTTTGCAACCTCCCTCACCTTCAATACATCCATACCATCAACATGAACCCCAGGCATCCCAAATGCTGGCCCTTTCTTCCAAATTTGTGGATCAGAAGTGGCCCTTAAATGGGACATTCCAATAGCCCACAAATTGTTCTCAACAACAAAAACGATAGGCAGCTTCCACAATGCAGCCATGTTCAAGCACTCAAAGAACTGGCCATTGTTACAAGTCCCATCTCCAAAAAAAGCCAACGTCACCTCATCACAATCCTCCTTCAAAACCTCCCTCTTGTACTTGCTAGTGAAGGCAGCACCCGTAGCCACGGGAATGCCTTCACCAATGAAAGCAAAGCCACCGAGAACATTGTGTTCTTTGGAGAACATGTGCATTGATCCACCCTGGCCTCTACAGCAACCAGTTGTCTTGCCAAATAGCTCGCTCATAACCTCACGTGCTGGAACCCCTTTGCTCAGTGAATGGACATGGTCCCGGTAAGTGCTAACCACACAATCTTCCTTCTTCAAGAGTTTGATGAATCCAGTGGATACCGCTTCTTGACCATTGTACAAATGAACAAACCCAAACATTTTCCCCCTGTAATACATCTGGGCACACATGTCTTCAAAAGCTCTCCCCAAATACATATCCTCGTACAATTCCAGACCCTCTTCTTTTGTAATCAACTGCATGCATACACTCTCACATATTACTTTATACATCTAAACGAATTTCAAAACTACTCAAAAGTTTTTTTCCCAGGGGACGCAAAAATGGACCCGAATAACTAAAAAATTCAAAATCCATAATAAATCATTGATATATGCACATAGAAAATAGATTAAAACAATCAGAAATTACTGTACTTCCCAATTATAACATATAAACACAAGCTGTAAATATCACATTAAAAGAAAAAGAAATAGGAAATTGAATACCAGATTGGAGAGTGAGGAGTTAGATTTGAGCTTCTTCTCCTTGACAACATCGGAGGAGACGGCAAAGACGTTGGCGGATCGGCGGGCGAAAGGTGAAATGGGTTTTTTAACAGAAAAGAGCTTCTTGTTAATGCCAGATGTGGATACAAGAAAAGAAGAGGGATTGAGGATTTTAGCGCAAGCATCAGAGTTATCAACAGATCTGGCAGAGTTAATGGACAAAGGTTGAATGATTTGGGCAGTTGCTGAACAAGCCATTTTTTGTTCAAGATGCAAAAAACAAGTAATCAAAGGTGGTTTCTTGGTAACAGAAATTGAATTGAAAATTAAAGTTTGAAAAAGTTGAAAAGCGTCATATAAGAGAAGATTGTGAATGAATGGGGGAAAGAAAGAGGAAATAAAAAGGGAAGGGGAGGCGGAGAAACCGAGAATGAAAGGGAAGAGAGGCGTGGAAATTACCGTCGAGAGCGTTGGGTTGCTTTGTGGATTAATGGGTGTAGGGTGGTTCGGGGGGGTGGGGGGGGGGGGTATCTTGTGACAAGGAAGGGCAAAGGAGGTCACCCAACTATTAACAACATTGTACATTTGTCAATTTAGGTTACTATTTCAAATTGAGCTTATAAATAAATAGTGTTGCTCACTTTAAATCGTTTTATGAAATAAATTTGTGGATAAGTAGATATCTTTTGCAGATCGATCTTCTGTGGAACTAAAGGAAACCAAAAATATAGGAGGTACATAATTAGAAAAACAAGCTTAGTCTTAACTACATCATTTACTATCAATATTAAACATTGCAATTACTTCTAATGGCACTACAAAGCCTATATGCAAAGCTTTGGCCAATCATGAGTCATATTGATTGTTTTAAAATAAATTAATCGATTTAAAAATGTATACAAGTTGCTACAATTTGAGAAACAATGAAAATTATAGTAGATACTGTCACAAATAACAATTCCATCATTTGTGGAAGTATACATACTTTGTTTTATAATTCTTCCAATATTAAATGTCAAAAGATAACCATGCCAAAAGATGGGCCTTGAATGACTTGTTTTACATTTGTTCAAGTTCATTTGATAGATATGTATTCTTGGAGTGTCCTTAGCGTTAATATTACTTTTTCTTAGCTCCCTCGTTGGCTTTGGTAAAATCAAGGCAGCCTCCATCTTAAACGTGACTTTTTGTGATTAGTGCTTTAGATTCTCTTGCTAACACGAAAGAGAAAGCCAATAAATAAGAAATTTATTGTTTCTCCTTTTTTATATGAATCTATGAATCCTTGTTAGTCACAGTTCATAGCTAAATCAAGCAATAACACACCGTCACAATTCTCCTATGGAGAATGAATAAATAGGAGAACAAAGACCAAAAGAAATGAATAATAGGAGAATGTTCTTCTCCTATGGAGGAGGAGCTACTTCTCCAGCAACAGTTGATCCACTAGTAGGAGGAGCTACAACGACTGCGGCACCACCACCACCTGCACCAACGTTTGTGATCAAGTCTTTGATGTTCTTTTTCTCAGCGAGCTTAGCGAACAAGCTCGGCCAGTAGGACACAACGCTTATGTTTGCGGCTTTAAGAAGAGTCACAATCTTCTCCACCTGTTTGATTTATAGGAATTTATATAAAAATGCTTGAATTAAGGTTCATGATGTAAAATAGACCTTACCCATAAAAGGTTCTCTTATATTTCTTAATATCCAAAATACTTTCTTCTTCTTCCTCTTGATCTGCTCATCAACCCTGAAGGTCCAGCCACCCCTCCCATTATGTTGCCCCCTTCCCCCAAACTCTTTCCCTATTGTTTCCCCACTTGTAACTTTGAAGCTTTTAGTCAAACAAGGATGAATAATTGGCACTATACCCTACGTGTAGATTAAAATCTGAATAAGGTGCTATCTCCATTAAAATTAAAGCAAAGAAAAAAAAAAAAAAAAAAAAAAGAGAGAGACTAGATAGCATTAAGATAGGAGATATTGTCTCTCTTATTGACGCACAAATTTACTTGAAAGAAAACCTTTTACGACGCGAACACGGGTACGTGATCAGCGTGAAAATCACGGAATTAATTGAAAACGTCGAAAAAATCAAAATTCAAGTTGTAGACGGTAGAATCTCGACCCGCAAATTATTGAACCAAACAATCATCAAAAATAATGTTTAAATGACCTCTTGATTATAAAATCAATAAATCTCGATTTGCGAACGCCACAAAGGGTGTCTAATCTTTGATAAGTTCTAAGAGTTGAACGTCATAAATATAATAATATTTGATAAGTTTGGTACATGTTTAATTAAGAACAAAAAGAGAAATGTCAAAAAAGGTTCTTAATTTTCTTACTACAATGAAACAATGAGGTATTTATATGAAACCTCTAAAAATCCTAATCACACGAAAATATAATTCTAATATTGTAAACGATACTAAAAGTATAGAATTCTAATTAAACTAGGAAACTATTAAAAGATAAAGATTTTTCGTCAACTTGTTATCGGCATGTTTCTGTGCGACCGCAATCCCAAAAGTACAATGCCCTCAAACAATGAAATCACACAAAATTTATAAGCTATTGAGAGAAAGTCAGAAACCAAATAAGTAATTTGATTTCAACAGAGAAGATGAGGACATAAAGCAAACGGCGCAGCTAGAGAGAAAAGAGAAGAGTCTCGAAGCCAATTCATCTGTCTCTCGAACCCTAGAAGCCCATTTAAATGGATCACTCTACAGTCGTCAATCCAACGACGTTGGAGGTGACACGTGGTGACTCCATTGGCATTCATAAATCAGGTAAGTGAAAGCACGATTTCAGCTTCACCAGTTCACGCTTTTTGCACCATTAAAACATAACAGAATATTGGGTTGGACTTCAGTCCAGCTAGGCCAGCACAAATTTGGCCCAAGGTCATTGCATCATTGTGCCAACATTTTTTTCCCTTCATACTCCACATTGGTACAATGATTCAAACACATCAGTGGTTATTCATAAATCACAAATATCATCAACACAGAATTGCAGCATCCAAAGATCAGCAAGGTGCAACATTAAGCAAGGTTAAGCAGTCCATGAATTTGTTTAAAGGCAGTACTTTAGTACCTACATCAGCAGGGTTGTAATTAGTAGATATCTTTTCAAGTTTCACAACAGCTTGTGAAATAACTTCTCTAATAAAATGAAATCTAAAATCAACATGTTTAGATTTATTATGCAAAACATGATTTCTACTTAAATGAATTGCAGATTGGCTATCAGAATAAAGAACAACTTCTTTAATAAAACCAAATTCATTAAGTAATCCTTTTAACCAAATTCCTTCTTTGATTGCATCGGTGGCTACAATGTATTCAGCCTCAGTTGAAGACAAAGCCACAATCTTTTGGAGCTAGGATTTCCAGTTTATGCATGAATTACACAAAGTATACATGTATGAGGAAATAGATTTCTGATTATCTCTATCACCTGCATAATCAGAATCAATAAACCCTTTCAAAATAACACATTCAGCTTGTTTTCTAAACTGAATCCCCAAGTTTGAGGTCTCCTTAATGTACCTAAGAAGCCACTGCATGGCGTCCCAATGTGCTTCACCTGGATTTGACATATATCTACTTAAAACACTTATAGAATATGTCAAATTTGGTCTAGAACACACTATGAGATACATTACAGACCTAACTGCATTTGGATAAGGCACATTTGCTATTCTTTCAAACTCTTCTTTTATTTTAGAACATAAATCATTTGATAGTTTAAAATGATTAGCCAAGGGGACACTAACACTTTTGGATTCAACCATAGAAAATTTGCTAAGTAATTTCAAAATATAGGATTTTTAGCTAAGACTTAGTGTGCCTTCTCTTCTATCTCTCTTAACTTCCATACCTAAAATCTTTCTAACCGGACCTAAGTCCTTCATTTCAAATTTAGATTTTAGTTTGTCTTTAATTTCCTCGATCTCTTTTATGTCATGACTTGCTAATATCATGTCATCCACATAAAGGAGTAGGTAAAGTGAATTTGCTCCACCTTAACCCTTACAAAAAAAGACAAGTATTGAAGTTACTTCTCTAAAACCCAAGTCCAAGTCCAAGTCCAAGAACAAAATTATCAATTTTTTTATACCATTGTCTTGGAGCTTGTTTTAAGCCATATAGAGATTTCTTAAGAAAGCATACTAAGTCAGATTTCTTGTTCACTTCAAATCCTCTAGGTTGTTTCATGTAAATGGTTTCATCTAAATCTCCATTTAGAAAAGCAGTTTTTACATCTAATTGGTCCAACTCCCAATTAAATTGAGTAGCCAAAGCAAGAATGACACGAACTGTAGCAAACTTTACTACGGGTGAAGAAATTTCATTGAAATCAACCCTTTCTTTTTAAGTAAAACATTTTGCTACCAAACAGGCTTTGTATCTTATGTCATTCTCGCTTTGTTATCCTCTTTTAATTTTAAAAATCCATTTACAATCCACAACCCTCTTACCCTCCGATCTTTTTACCAAAATTCATGTCTTATTTTTGTTAAGAGACTCCATTTCATCTTGTATGGCTGCAAGCCATTGTTTGGAATCTTTGCTACTCAAAGCTTCCTAATAGGATTCAGGTTCTTCCTCAATCATATCATGATAGGACAGCAAGGAAACATCATCTTCAAACCTAGCTGGAGGCCTAACAAGTTGGTAATCAACAAGGGACTGTCTAACCTCTAAATCAGTCTCAAGAACCTCAACAGGTTCATTTTCAGCTTCAGGTTCATCACCATTTTGAGGGGAAGATTGATTTAAATCATCCCCAGATTTCTCACCTCAATCTCAACCTTTTTTCTCACATTTTCAGAATGTTTAGGGGTCTCAAACAGGTCTGCATGTTGCTGTTCAGGCTTAAAACAGGGCAGGTCATCCTCATTAAATACCACATTTCTACTTATAATGACCTTATAGCCTTTAAGCTCTCTTACTCATAGTCTATAGTCTTTAACCCCTTCCCAATAGCCCAAAAACACACACTTAAGGGCTCTAGGTTCCAATTTACCTTCAGTTTGGTGTGCAAAGGCTGGACACCCAAAAACCCTCAAGTTACTAAAGTCACCAGGTTTTTCTCTCCATTTCTCTTCGGGGATCTTAAAGTCTATTGCACTAGAAGGACATCTATTAATTAGATAACCAGCAGTCTTAACTGCTTCACCCCAAAAAAATTTAGGCAGGCCAGAACATAACAACAGGCATCTCACTTTATCAAGAATAGTACGATTCATTCTTTCAGCCAAGCCATTTTGTTGTGGTGTGTGTGTGACTCTTCTATGCCTTAACATACCAGACAATTTGCACAATTCATCAAATTCATAATTGCAAAATTCCAAACTATTATCAGTTCTTAAAACTTTAATTTTCTTATCAGTTTGGTTCTCAATTAAAAGTTTCCACTCTTTAAAAACATTAAATGTGTTATATTTTGATTTTAACAAAAAAGTCCAATATTTTCTTGAAAAATCATTAATGACAAATAAATAATATTTAAAACCAGAATGTGCACTCACAGTTGCTGGTCCCCACAGATCATCATGTAAATATTCAAATATGGAGACATATTTATGCATTCTAGGTAGGAAATGTAATATATTATGCTTTCCTAAAATGCAATAGTCACAAAAACTTAATTTTTCAATGTTATCTTTACCAAAAGCACTCAATTTTTTCAAAATCTGTAGACCTTTATCTCTAATATGGCCCAATCTCTTGTGCTATATTTGTGATTTATCATTTGGAATTGAGATTACTGTTGAAGTGGAATCTAAAAAATTTTCAATTTGTAAAATGTAAAGGTCGTGTCTCTTGAGAGCTTCAACAATCAGTTGAGAGCTCCTCAAGATTTTAATGTATCCCTTATTGATCACGATGTCAAAGTTAAGGTCATCTAACACCCCCAAGAAAATCAGATTTCTTTTCAAATCAGGAACATATCTTGCCTTTTCAAGAATTAACTTATTATTCACTTTGTTTAAAGTGATAGTTCCTACACCTTTTACTTGACATTAAAACCTTTCTACCAGTTACATTTTCAAATTCAGTGAACCATTCCTTATTAGGATACATATGGTAGGTGCAACCAGAGTTAAGAATCCACTCTTGACAAGGTGGACAGCTAACAGCCGTATAAACTTCATCAACATTAGAATCATTATAAGCCAAAGCAGCCCCACCATCATTTTTAGACTTATTTTTAGAGTCAAAAAATCTTTTAGGACACTCTTTAATAAAATGACCTTCTTCTAGGCAATAGAAACATTTTTTTTCCTTTGTTCTTTATTTTTTTTTTTGTCCTTAAAGTTGCCCTTTTTCTTATGTCCGGGTTTCTTGTTGAAATTAGATTAAACTTGGACTTCATCATCAAATTAACACCACTAACATATTCTCTCTTATCAGATTTTAACTCTAACTCTTTTGTTCTTAAAGCATTAACGATCACATCAACAGTTAGAGTGTCCTTCCCATATTCAATTGCACTTTTAACATCTTTATATTTGTCACCAATTGAATTCAATAAAACCACAGCCAATTGCCAATCTGAGAGTTTCTCGTAACAATTGATTAGGTCACGGGTTAATCAGTTGAATCTATCAATATTAGCATTAAGGTCAAGAGATGGATCAAGTTTAAAACCAAAAAACTATTTTAGAAGATAAACTTTATTTGACATAGCCTTATTCAAATAAGTTTTCTCCCATTTCTTCCACAATTCAGTAGTAGTCTTAGTTTCACCAATTTGTCTAATCACATTGTCAGATAAATGCAAGAAAATAGTACTCCATACGGTTTCATCTTGTTCAGTTACTTTACTAGATTCAAGATTAGTAGGCCATGACTCATCAATAGCCTTAGCACATTTTTGTTAAAGTAAAAGAGCTCTCATTTTCTGACGTCAGAGACTAAAGTCTCCTTTGCCATTAAAAACTTCCATTTCAAATTTTGCCATTCTTGAATGAAAAAAATGTATGCAGATCAATTAGACACCAAGGAGCAACTTGCAATGTAAATCAGTCAAGTATCAACACTCAAGAGACACAACAGTGAACACAAATTGCAAGTACAGAGAGCAAAACTTATTCACAGAGCTTTATCAAGCTTAAGTAATAGTGCAGAATAATTTTCAGAGATCAAGATTATCAAGAATCTTGACTTTGATCCAAGTAACCCTCAGATTCTAGACAACTCACGGTTTCTGGACAAAGAAATTACAATGAGTCAAGAATCAGGTTTTCACAAACACTAGGCACAATAAACTACACAGGGTAAATTATCCCAACACGACAGTAAACTCAACCAAGGCAGAAAACTCAACCAAACAGTAAAACCAAATAGGGCAATATCAAATAACAGAACAATATCCACACAAGGCAATAAACTTAGTTAAGTCAAAAAATACCCAAACACATATGTACAGCTTGATAGAATCGAAACAAAAATACAAGTTATGAAAAGATCTCACCAAGCCCCTTTAATTAGGGTTTGAAGAAATCGCGGTGCAACTCAATGTACAGAAAAACGGTGTCAAGATCAACCACAACAAGCATCAAGAACTCCTTCCAATTACTCTAGTACCACTGTTGGGAGGAATTCACAACATTAGCTCAAGATAACAAAGTATATGTGCAAATCAAGAACTAAACTAAACTGAAAATATGAACAATAAGAGCCGAAATCACAAGAACTATAAACAGTAAAATCGAACACAATATGAACTGCAAGAAAACAACAGAAACCAAAATCCGAACTTCAAGAAAATGACTGAAAATGAACTTATCTTTTATTCACAAAAGAACAACATCCACAGGTTGCATATCTCAGTCTATTAGTGCTTTAATCTCACAAATAACCATAGTAAAGATTACAAGGGATATCACTCAGACTTGACTGATTATTACACAAAATGGTAGACCTCTCTTCACAACTCACGGTTCACACAAGAACCAAACCCTCAAATAATGAAATCACACAAGATTTACAAGCTATTGAGAGAAAATCAGAAATCAAATGAGTATATTTGATTTCAACAAAGAAGAGGAGGACATGAAGCAAACGGTGCAGCTGGAGAGAAAAGAGAAGAGTCTCGAAGCCAATTCATCTGTCTCTCGAACCCTAGAAGCCCATTTAAATGGGTCACTCTACAGTCGCCAATCCAACGGCATTGGAGGTGACACGTGGTAACTCTATTGGCGTTCATAAATCAGGTAAGTGAAAGCACGATTTCAGCTTCATCGGTTCACGCTTTTTGCACCATTAAAACGTAACAGAAGATTGGGCTGGACTTCAATCCAGCTGGGCCAGCACAAATTTAGCCCAAGGTCATTGCATCATTGAATAATTGGCAGAGGATTCAGCTATGAATCCGTGAATATTATTCTTTACTCTTGAATTGCAATTTATGGAAATCAGATGCAAAAATGATTTTATGAGCTCAATTTTTAATTCAAATCCTTTTCGCCAATCCTTTTGATGCATTTAAATATTTTTATTTGATGTTGGCATCAACATCTCCCTTCAGAAGAAGAATTGGAGATATTGCGGCGGTGTGATGGAGGTGGAGGAGCACGAAAGGTTTTTTTACATTAATAATTAATAAAAATTTAATAATAGTAATTTGGAATAATTCATTAATCAAACTTTTAGTTTCATATCATATGAAATTAGGTGTCCTATTGTAAACACGTTTTTTTAGCTGTATAATTATTTGGTCACAATGTCTTTTTCTTCTAAATTGACTCGACTTCTAATTGTTTTTCCCTATCCTCTTGTGAAACAAGAAATAAGTGCTTTTTCCGAAAGATTTTATTTTTTTTCGCGTCACGAAGAAACATGAACAATATTTTTTTCCCAGAATGCTGTGATATTAAATTTAACAAAAAAAAAAAAAAAAGAACGATTAAAAAAAAAAAAAAAAAACACTCCCAAACAGGCTTGTTTCTCGTCTCATTTATAGTGATGCATGTTTCCAACACCAAAAGGTCCTCACATCTTATTAATCTCGAGAACTTCGTAAAATCATATATTCCCTCTCACTTATGTGAACATTGGAAAAGCTACCTAACTAGTCAAAATTGTCTCTAGTCGAGGCTATTGATCTTTTGAGATAATAGGGTAACTTGACGAGTTGGTTTTGAGGCCTAACCTATTCCTTTAACGGTAATATTGATGAAAATAAATATTTAGTCTAGTAAACTATGTGTCTAATGATGACTATAATTTGTTCTTTAGGTCACTACATCACGCAGTAGGATACCTCGTAAAAGCATGACTACTAAAAAAAAACCCTTCATTAATATTTTTTCAAAGACCCTTCTTTCTATGTAATATAATATATTTTACATATGTTTATTATAAAATAATTTGTTTAACGAATTAGATCAAACCTAAATCGATCATGTGTCAAGGTGTCTATGCTATCTTCTTTTTAACCACACATTTTAATAACATAATATTACACGTAATTCAATAACTTTTCTTCATTTTTAATTGTACATACTCTATCAATATACTATTCCAAAATGTATTCTACACCAAAAATGAGAATTAAACATATCCTTAATAATTTAAATCATTTAGATGGAGGGGTATATTGAGCCCCCGTTAGGCCCCATTAAACTTATAATTTATTTTTCTCATTAACCATACATTCACTAATAAAATATTATTACACGTAAATAATTTTTTTTAACCACACTTTCTTAAAATAAATATTATTATAAAAATTATAATCTCAAATAATGGAAGTCAAACGGGGGTTGAACTACTCCTATGAATTGAGACTCGGTGAGCGGCTACTCTAATTTGAAGTTATAGAGTCCCTATTTGGTACAAATTCTTTAAAACTTTTTTTTTTTCCCAATCTCAATCGTACATTTTTATGGTAAAATGATTTTGCATGTGAATCCACATCTTTTTCATACTTTTAACCTCATACTCTTCAAAAAATTACTTTTTAAAAAATTTATTCCAAAAAAGCTGTGTCAAACATGCCCTTATTTGGCTTGGCGGTGATATTGATGAATTACAAGTGGAAATTGGTTGTTAAAAAGGTCAAATATATGAAGGAGTTGGTTTGTCTACTAATAGGAAAACAATGAAAATATGTAAAGAATTTAATTTTTTTTAATTAAGTTATGCGTCACCCTATAATTTATGAAGACCTCTAATTGTTCCGTAAGGGAATTGATGCTTAATTATGATTTTACAGATAAAGTGATTCCGTAAACAACTTGAGATTCCCCACAATAACCCAATGACTAATAGTGCAGATAAAGAATTATCTTAGCAAGTCAAATATGATTGTTTGGTAGTAGTACCTCCAAGCAAGGCCTGCTCAGATATGATATTCGAAGCTCTAGAAGACAAATTATTACGAATTTTTTAAATATAATTTTCTATAAGCGTATTGATCTCTTTAGTATCATTGTATCATTCATGTTCTATTCAAATTGTTTTTTTTTTTTATATTATTTTTGAAAAATTAAATGAATCATTTTAAAATAAATAACTTATTTTTAACTTTCATAAAAATTAATTTTTTATTTTTTTTAAAAAAAATATAAGCTTACTAAAAAATCGTGGAATTTTGTTTAAAAAAAAATTAAGCTCTTATTTAATCCGTCATGTTATTTAATCACGTCTTTTAAATGAAATAAATGATCCAACTCGAAAAAGAGATGAATTTCTAGGCTTTTAATTTTTTGAGGCTCCTCAAGGCCATGGCCTAGGTTGCCTTGGGCCAAGGCCGGCCTTGCCTCCAAGAAATTAGACAATAAATTCTGAACTTTAGTTTAAATTTGTACACCTTATGCATTTATGTAAAGAGATTATTCAAACTCAAAAATATAATTGGACAAAATAATCCAAAACAATCTAAAAAAGACTTCAACTTTCGTTTATAAAATTGAATATGGTAAAATTCATTAATGCTCTTTGAAGTACACCTCCTTACTGTAGCCCATCCCCGTCATTATATGATATTTAAAGTTCAAATAAACGTTCAATGTTAGCCGGGGACATGGTAGGTCAGAATATACAAGTTCCACACTTTGATCATCATTAATGTTTTATATATTAGACAAATAAATAAAAAACACCATCTTTAGGTTATAATTTGAAGTAGGACAATACTTGAAAAAAAAAAAATTAGGACTATTATGGAATTCAAAATTGAGTGCTCAACATCTGCTTCATACATGTCAATCAAGAAAGCAGCCCCTACCCCCTATCATCATCATCATTTCTATCTTCTTTTCATTGAAAGCTCCTTGTCTCCGACACCATTATCGAGTTTTCGTTGCGGTGGTTGCATTCGTTGAATAGAGAGAGTACTTGTTAGTTTGAGTGGTGCTTTTGGTATCGATGTTTTAAGGTCTCTAGTCACTGTTATATTGACAGAGATAGTCCCTCAGTCCATCTGTGGTGTCCACTTTTACAATTTTCCTTTCCCTATCCTTGCAGGTAGGTGGTTCCACCTCTTCGAGTCTCTAATCTCTAACAGCACTTGACAAAATCGTTCAAGGTAGAACGACTCTCTATATATATCGCCTTTGTAATAGATTTTCTTAGAGATAAACATTTGACATGAGTTTCTTTGTGAATGGAGAATCACAAGTTCCTCCTGGGTTTAGATTTCATCCAACTGAAGAAGAGCTTTTGCAATACTATTTGAGAAAAAAAGTTGATCTCAAGAAGATTGATCTGGATGTTATCCAAGATGTTGATCTTAACAAACTCGAGCCTTGGGACATTCAAGGTAGACACCATTTGATTTTCGATTTCTTAATTTCTGCGCCTGAGTTTTATATTTTGATTGCAGAGAAATGCAAAATTGGAACGACTCCACAGAATGATTGGTATTTCTTCAGTCACAAGGATAAAAAGTACCCCACTGGTACGCGCACTAATCGTGCAACTGCTGCTGGATTTTGGAAAGCAACGGGGCGAGACAAAGTGATATATAGTAATTCTCGACCAATAGGCAGGAGGAAGACACTTGTTTTCTACAACGGTCGGGCTCCTCATGGCCGAAAGTCGGATTGGATCATGCATGAATATAGACTTGATGATTACAGCACCAAACCCAATATTGTAAGTATTTTCAAATTCAACTTTATGATTAAAATTGTTTAGCTTTTGGCCTAATTGTTGTATATGTGCAACGTTAAGGCATCAGAGGGGTTAACACAAGAAGAGGGGTGGGCGATTTGTCGAATATTTAAGAAGAATAATCATTACAAGACCCTCGATAACACTCGGATGATCATCACTAGTTCATCGGACGATAAAAAATTGTTGAATTCTTCGGAGGAAGGGACATTAGACCAAATACTCAAGTACATGGGAAGTGCATGCAAGGAGGAATTAGGCATGCTGATAAACAGTAGCCTCGATCGAGATAGATTCATTCAACTTCCGAGTCTCAAGAGCCCTGATTACACTTCTCCGTGCAGCCCAAGTTTTAATCAACCAGAGACCGGTTGTCAAGATTGGGTAACACTTGACAGGATGGTGGCATCACACCTCAATGGTGAAAATGAGACTAACTGTAAGCAAAAAAAGTTATCTGCCGGTTTTACGAGTTTTTGCACCAGCTCCATTGATGATAATGATCAACGACTACAATTACAGCAGCAAATTACGTCGTCTTCATCTTCCAATACGCACTATGGTACCGATTCTCAGTTGGATTATAATCATAATGATTGTGATCTATGGAGCTGCTTAATGCGATCATCTTTGTCACATTGCAACTCACCAAATGTACCCCGTCGATAAGATATTATAACTAGCTATATAATAATGTTACGCGTGTTTAAGTCGATTCTTAATTATTATACATATGGGGAACTTCATATTAATGTGCATACACAAATGATTATACGTAATAAAAGTTAACACAAAAATTGCCAGGCTTATGATGTATATAATCTGTTCATATTTTCTGAATTACTTGTAATTTCTATTGATCAAAATAAATAGTAGATTAAATACATATTTTATCATTCTTAAATTATCACTCGAGATTAAAGTGGATGAGAAAATACCTCATTATAAAATTCAAACATGATGTCAGAGGATAATTCCATAACTTATATCAAGTGAGGGCTGTTAATTGGGCTGTCTCTCTATTTTGTATTTGGGCCTCTGTCTGTCTGTGGGCTTTGCTGTGTTTGGGCCACCGATTTTGTTTGATTAAAATGTATAATCTTGGCCCTTCATCTGGCTTGACTCTGGACCGTTGGATTGGATATTATCTAGCCTTGGTTTTATACCCATTCTCTAGATTCTTCGAATGTGTAGTAAAAACCTGTTGCTATTCTAGGGTTTTCTCTTCCTTCGTGCGATTCCCTCCGTTCTTCTTGAGATTTCTCTGGTGTAGATCTCTGTAAATGTCTTAGTGATATTCATGGTGTATTTTGTATACATTAGTGTCTGTATAGAGAGATTTGTATAAGAGAGGCGAGATGAAACTTTAGTGAAGAAATCTCTGATTTCTTCAGACATTTGTAATATGTTCTTTGTGATTCTTAGTGAATTCGAGCCTAATCTACTGGATAGATGCTCAATGGGTGAATAGAATTTTCAAAGCTGAACATCCGAGCTCCAAAGGGGCGAAAATTCTTAGTGTTCTTACTTTTCTGCAATTTCGTTTTTACTCTTGATTGTGAAAATATTTGGTCCAAAGACCAACAAGTGGTATTAGAGCATCCTTTTAAAAGGATTAGTGTTCTTTAAAGGTTGACTCGAATTGCAGATCTTAATGTTTTTCAAATTTTTTGTTCTCTTTTGAAAAATAGATTGTGGTTTCTAAAAGTTTCTAGTGTTACTACCCTTCGATCCAATTTTTTATTGGATCTCTTTCTAAAAACTGAGATTTCTAGAAATTGACCTTCGAGATTTCTTGATTCGTGGCTTCTCTTGTGAAAACAAACGTATTTTTTGAAACTAATATTTAAATCTTGGTTATTCTTACTGATTCTTGAGATTGTTGGTTGTTACTCATTACTGAGTGTTGATTCTATGTGAACTCGCTCTGAGTGACAATGAGTTGTGTTGACTTGCTCCGATTCCTACTGATCCTATCTGACTCACTCATGGTCACACCGAGTTGCTGTGACTCGTTGATGCTTTGTGCTCTTTTCTGAAATCTTGAACTTGGTCTGGTATTTTTTTCAACGTGTTTCTCAAACTTGACGTTTTAGCTCTGGTATGATCTTCTAAACCCCCTTTATTTCTTAGAGAATATTATCAATTTGCTAATCTGCTTTGATTTGGCTGTTAAGATAAGTAATCCTCATCTACTTCCCTTTGTCCAAGATCTCATTGAGGATATGAGAATCTGGGAGAATAGGGGATTACAAGGTTATCACCCCTTAAACCTGTCAAATTGACAATTCTATTCAATAAATCCATACTTGTTGATCATATATTGTCTTTGTTACTGCTTTGTATTACACTGCTTATACTTGTTGCATTCTGTGTGAAAAGCTTTTTTGAATCAGTTGAGAGTCTGCTTGTGATCATGTCTACTACACACAAATTTGAAGTGGAGATTTGGAGAGAGACTGGGGATTTTAGTTTGTGGCGTCAGAAAATTAGGGCTCTGCAGTTACAGCAGAGATGTGCTGCTGCTATTGATGGTACTGGCCTCCTAAATTTAGTATGTATAGAAGACAAGAGTTAGATGAGGTTGCTAGGAGTTCTATATTCCTTCATTTGTCTGACACTGTAATCAGAAAAGTTGGAGAAACCAATATACCCATGGTCTTTGGGCTAAACTTGAATCTTTCTATCTGACTAAAAGCATGCTAAACAAATGCTATCTCCTAAGACAATTCTATAATTTCAGATTTAATCCATCCTCCAATCTGGAAGAAAACATTGATAAATTTACTAGATCGGTCCAAGAATTAACTGATTGTGATGAAAAATTGTCTGAAGATCAACAAGTTGTTTCTCTATTAAATGGATTGGGTGATAAATACAGAGAAGTAAGAAATGCTTTGGAGTATGGGAGAACTGAACTTACAGTTGACATTGTGATTTCATCTCTAAGAAATAGATGATTGGAATTAAAAATTGAAGGTAAAGACTCTAAGTTTGGAGAGGGTTTGAATATCAGGGAAAATGTTAATCAGAACAAAAAGGAAAATGAATGCAACTTAAACACAAATAAGAAAGGGAAACCACAATTCCCAAAGTTCAGAAATCAAAATAAGAACCAACCTAAACCAAAAATGCAAGTCAGAAAATGCTACTATTGTGGAAAAACAAGACACCTCATAAAAGACCGTTTGAAGAAAATATCTAACATGAAAGGAAGATTTAGCATTGATGGGTCTACAGACCTTATCTGCAATAATGAATCTGAAATACAAGGAGTTGTCCTTGTTACTATAACTAAAAGAAATCAGAATGAATGGGTGCTTGACTCTGGATGTTCATTTCATATGTGTCCTACTAAATATTGGTTCACTGATTTTAAAGAGTTAAGTGGTGGACAAGTTCAGATGGGTAATGATATGACTTGTCAAATTAAAGGTATTGGAAACCTTAAGCTTCTATTAGAAAATAATCATACCTTAGAAATCAGACAAGATATGTGCCTGATCTTCAAAGAAACCTGGTCTACTTGGGGCAACCGGATGATGAATATGAAATAAGGATTCATAAAGGTCTTACCAAGATAAGTCTTAACTCAAAAGAAATAATTTCTTCTCCTAGATCAAATGGAATCTTCACATTACAAGTTGAACCCTTAGTTGGTAACAACTCAGATGATGTGAAGACTTATGGTGATAAAGCCTTAATTTGACATAGGAGACTAGACAATATTAGTGAAAAGGGATTGATAATTTTAAATAAGTTGAAATGTTTTGGAAAAGATAATATTGAAAGTTTCAAATTTTGTGAAGACCGTGTTGTTGGAAAACAAAATAAACTGTCTTTTAAAACTAAAATTCATAAATCCACATCTATCCTTGAGTATTTACATGCAGACTTGTGGGGTCCTGCCTTTGTAAGCACTCTGAGTGGGTTTAGATTTTATCTGTTGATTGTAGATGATTTTTCAAAAAAAAAAAATGGAACTTTCTTTTGAAAATCAAATATGATACTTTCCTACATTTTAAGCAATTAAAACTTATGATTGAAAATCAAACTAATAAAATGGTTAAAACACAAGACAGATAATGGCTTTAAATTTTGCAACAATGAATTAGATTTTTTTTGCAAAGAATCTGGAGTCTAAATTGAAGAAGTTGACAAGCCAATGTTCAAATTTCATGAAGGGCTCGAGAGCCAAAACGAGTTGGATTCAAGGTTTGGAAGATATTTGGAAAGAAAATGAGCAGCGTGGATGAAAACGGACATAACTTTCAGCCCGGTTGTCTAATTTTCGTCCATAAGTACATTCCGAAAATGCCACGAAATTCTGCACAAAGTTGCGTGAGCGCATGGTAATTTTGGGCTTGTGATCACACAGAAACATGTCGAGAACAATTTGACGAGAATTTTAATTTTTTTCGAATTTCCTTATTTTGTTAAAATTTTAGTTTAGGTAAGATTTTTGTAATTTTTAAGTGATATTTTCATATTTTTCTAGGTTTAGTATAAATAAAAAACTTTATTTCATTGTAATATAAGAATATTTTTAACATTATGAATTAAATGATATTTCTCTATTTTGTTCTTGATTGAAAATGTACCGAATTTATTAAATATTGTTATATTTGTGGTGTTCAACCCTTAGAACTTATCAAATGATTAGACAACTTTTGTGACATTCGTAAATTGAGGTTCGTTGGTTTTGTAATCAAGTGATCATTCAAACTTTATTTTTGTTTGGTTGCTTGGTTCAATAATTTGCGAGTCAAGATTCTACTGTCTACAACCTGAATTTTGGCTTTCCCGACTTTTTCAATTAATTCCACGATTTTCACGATGATCCAATACCCGGGTTCGCATCACATGTGGCATGTGATATAAATCAGAATTTAAAATGTGAACATAAATAAGTGACATGTGACTAGTGTTGTGTGACTTTTGACCACTGCAATATTGAACCGTGACATGTGTCATAAAACATAATGTAAGATGTAACATAAATTCGTGAATTGTGACTATTGCACCTACAACTAGTTCACATTGATTTGTGACCTGCAACGTAAATCAAAATGTAAAATGTGAACATAAATATGTGAATTGTGACCCTTGCACAATTGACCCGTGAGCTTAAATCAGAATGAAAAATATGACCTATGCACATTGATTCATGATCTTAAATCAGAATGTAAAATCTGACACATGACTAGTGAACATTGACATGTAAACAATGCATGTTGAATTGTGACGTGTGACAAATGAAAACGTAAAATGTGAAAACATAAATCATGTGACCAATGACTTGCAAATTGTGACATAAAATCAGAATGTAAAATGTGAATATAACTTAGGAAACAATGATACATGACCTCTGCACAATGACCTGTGATCTTAAATCAGAATGTAAAATAGGATCTTAAAATAAGTAAACTGTGACAAATGCCAATAAACCTATAACATGTATTAGATAACAATTCAAATGACATGTATATACCAATGGCAAAGCACTTACAACCTGCTGAAAATGCAAATACCTTCAAAATGAATAAAATTTCATCCCCAACATTAACAAATAAATAAATGTATTACTAAAATTGAACACAAATTCCAGTCATAAACATTACAACTTTTTAAATAAGAAAACTGACGTTGAATTAAAAATGCATTAGCCCATATGGGAACAATCAATATATCATGATGCCATCTTCATTCTTTTTGCCCTGCTTTGTGACTTGTATGATCTATCTATGTTTAAACAGTAGGGAAGCTATTTCCAGCCTAAATAGAATTTCAATTTTTTGACAAAATCCGTTAACGTACTGGATCATTGTACAATTAATAAGATTTGTGAGTTAAGAGTATCGTTCCACGATGAATAAGGTTTATAGTTCAATAGCTACTATTAAATTCAAAGTGTGGTGATATCAAAAGAGATAGTTTGTATGTTTTCTATATTAATCCTAAAATAAAAAAAAACAAATAAAGTAGTTATTTAATATGTAAATGTTTGTATTGAAATTGTGAATCCCCTTGTTGTCATTTAATTCAATTCTTAATTCGTAATCTAGTAAATTCATGCATTCAAGACAATCGATAATCTACTGTTATTCAATATTATTTTTTAGGATATATTAAACTTATGTTTAACACGACTCTGTCCTATTTTTAGTCCAAATTTATATGAAGACAAGCATTGATTCACATGATTGATCACACATAATTTTGCACATGTCATATATACTATTCATAATACTTATTGAATATGTGTTGATTTTACCGCGTTCTAGACTTATTGTGAGTATTCCTCAATGTTTTGAACACCGACCTGGTCATTGACCCGAAAAAGGTGAAGGATCAAGGGTAAAAAGGTTCAATCGGGGTTGAACCGGATGCAATAAATATATACAAAAATAATAAAATATTATGAAAATAATATTATTTATTTTAAATTTTCATATTAATAATTCAAAGTAAATCTATACTTCAAAAATTAAAAATCAATATGTTAAAATAGTTTACTTTTTTAAATTAAAATAGTTTAAACTTATAGAAAATGATATCTAACATTAATATATTAATAATCAAGTGTAATTTAAGTTAAATTTGAAAATTAAATAAATAAATAAATGAAAGTGAATATTACAATTTAATTAGTTGTGATTCAAAATCAAATTAGTCAATTAGACATACATTTGAAAATGATTTTGATGGGCATTTTAACATTTTTATTTTTTTTTGTTATGCCACTATCCCACATTGGAAGTTTATAAAACTATTGGAGTTAAGAACATATATAAAAGACACAATCCCACATTGGAAGTCTATGAAACCTTTAGAGAGAAGTGCATCTATAAAATGAGCATGATATCTATTAATTCTCCATGACCTTTGAATTGTAAATTATAAAGCCCATTCATGAAGTTAAAAGTTTTTAATCTAAAAAATAATAATTCGTGAAAACCGCTCAAACCCACTAGCGATTCACCGGGTTACGGTTGAACCAACCGGTTCAACGGGCTTTAAATGGTTTTGTCAATAATCAAAAATCGAACCGGACATGATTTGGCCCGGTTCCCGATTTTACCGGTTGAACCGGTCGGGCCGATTTTGACAACATTGGTATTCCTACACTACAACAAAAAATGTATTATTAAATTGGTGATCAAATAGTTCAATGAGAATGCAAAACCAATCAAGAAAAATCAAGAAATACTAAATTAATTATCTTAAATTAAAATAAACAAACAATAAGTTCATCATTCATCCAATAGAATAAAAAATTTAGCCTAACATTTTTATAATTAAATTACACAAGAATAATTGGAAAAATATCATCCAAAAATAAGAAAGATGGGAGAAGTAGGAGAATTTCACGCTCTTGGCTCAAATCCTAAAATCAGACTATGAATCTTTAAAAGCATTGTATGATTCGTTTTGAATTGATGTATGGACTTATTCTTCGCCTCCAAAATATGTAGAATATGATAAAATTTAGGTCAAATGACACTCTCTCACGTTTAGGTCAAGTTTGGTATTTAAAGGATGCCAAAAATATTGCATTGAATTGTTAACAAAACAAAAATAAGGAAATTCGTATTTTTTTCCCTTTTTGTGATGAGGCGTGAGCCTAGGCATATCTAGGGCGTGCACTTGGCTGGTTTTGGATACTTTAGGCACTATATTTTTTATTGGGATGAGCACCTCTCTGTAGGTCAGGGTGCGCGCCTCGCCTAATTTTCGACAGCTGAATAATTCTCAGTATTTTTTGTCATAACTTTCTCTCCCGATATTAGATTGAGGTACTTCACTACTTTGACTTATTTTCTCATCCAATTGACCCCTAACACTTTCAAATATTTTTCGTGAGGTTCGACTCAACTTTTTAGTAGTTGCACTTTAGTCCCCAAACTGTGGGTTTGCTTTATTTCATCATTTTCTCTTGTAATCTTGTTTATTTATCTTCCAGTTCTATCCAATTAAATGCTTGGTATCTTTGATCTTCATTTCATTTCCCGTCTCATCTATGGATTGTTTTGAATTTAGTCCCCAACGTTTGGATTTCGATATATTTTCACTATTTTGCATTCTTTTCTGCAATTCTTCATCAAATATTGAGACTTACCTACAAAATGAAATACAACACAAGTTATATAGTATTTTATCCAAAGAACAGTAAAATATTGTCATTTAAGATCTCAAATAAGTGTAGAAACTACAATTATCAAACCCCTAAACTTAAATCTTCATTTGTCCTTATTCTTTGTAGTGATTTCTGGAAATTAAACACCACTCATAGTAGTGATGGCCCGAACCTACTGCACTGTTGCTTTCCTTCGTAGCCTATGAGGGAATGAAATGGATGGCAGCGGGAGTGAATGATGGTGGCTCTTTGATATAAGGATTAACCTCCTCAATTGCTAGTACTTGCTCCTTTGAATTCTTCTCTAGGTCACTAGTCAACGTGATGAGAACCACGTAGCAATAGTAACTACGCAACCTAGCAACAATATTGAAATCCGACCGAAGAAAGTCCACACAAGTAAGTTTATGGATTTGACCCAAAAACGGTGAATTAAACAACCAATACAATCGCCGACGACATGTTGACCTTTTAATTACACAATTCTAGAATCCAACCCGGATTTAAAGATCGACCCAGTAGATCGTTGAACCAAGTTTCCAAGATAAAACAACATTACCCCAGCCCCATGATTACAAGATGCACGAATCTCACTTTGATTGGTTGAACGCCACAAGGATTGTTAATCCTTGATATGTTCAGGATTGCCCATTGAAGAACAAGAGAGAAAACAAAAGCTTCAATGAATGGAAATAACCATTTACACTAAACCTTAAAAGCTAGTAAAACCCGGAAATAATGTTCACAATATGGTAAAATATCAATAATATTGGAATTATAAGGAAACTAGGACTCTCGCGCGAAAAGGAAATTAATCTGCCAAAATTATCCATTTTTTCCGCAGGACACCTTTTAGTATTTTGGTCATATCTTCCTCTCTCAATATCCGTTTGAGATGATTCAAAATGATTTGGAAATTTTACTTCAAGAGCTACAAATATTCTAGAAATACAAATCTTCAAATTCGAACTTTTACCATGTCAAAAATAGGTCTCAATATGAGACTGAAAACCCATGAATAACTTTCGTGTTGATCCAATTGATTTCCGACCTCATCCCCTTTACCAAACTTGTTCCTTGGCATGTTAACTTCGATATGATGGACTCCTTTACTTGACCTTGTAAATGTATAGCATTTATCATCTCTTTAAAGTATCGGACTTAGCTTAAATCTCTCTCCAACACACTTCAGATTTTTGATAATTGCCGGCGCATCTCAGATCATATCACAAGGTAGCATGTTGTTTGTTGACTAATGCAGCTGCTATCTGTCCTACCCGATTCTCTAAGTTTTGTATAGAGGCTTGCTGATTCTGCATCGCTATATCAATCTTGGTGATGTACTTGACAAGTAGATCCTCCAAGGATTGCCTCATTTCTTGTTGTTGTCGAATCCCTGGTGGATTACCCCTTATTTGATTTACCTGATCCGAATTATCCACCCACGCATAGTTGGGATGCTTGTTTAAACTCGAATGGAAGTTGTGTACGTAAAGTCCATTTTTTCTCTGATAGTTCTGTACATAACTGACTCCCTATTGATTGACCCATGTTAGTGAAAGCCAAATGGCAGCTTGTAGTGATGTGATCTGCCCCACAGCCTGCACAAATCGGAGCTAGATGCTATATCACGTGCACAAATTGAGTTAAAGTGTCAAACTTTTTCATTATTGCTTCTATTTGTGTTGTAAATGCTATCACTGCATCCACATTATGCATCCCAATTGCCTTTCTCAGAGCTTCCTTGTCTGTTGGCCAGTTTGCCTGATTATCAACAATTCTTTCAAATAGATTATGTGCATCATCTACATCAATAGTTAAAATTGATCTGCCTGCATAAGCATCTACAATATTATGGAATTCAGAGCGCAGTCCATTGTAGGAGAGAGATATTTGCACCAGTTTAGGAATGTTAAGATTTAGACACTTTCTAAACGTGTTCTTAAATATGTCTCATGCTTTTGGATATGTTTCAAAGTCCCTCTATCTGAAAAGATGTACTTCGTTTCTGACTTGGTGGACTCGAGATGGCAGGATGAACTTCATGGTAAGTTTTTGTACCATGTCATTCCACGTTATGATGCTACCAAGAGATAGTGAATACATCCATGCTTTTGCGCCCTGCTTCAAGGTGTGAGAAAATAGATGCATCCTAAATGAATTTTGTAACATTCCTTCATGGAAGATGATTTATCACAACATGAGAAAAGCCTGTATGTGTTCATGTATATTCTTTGTGGCTTTCTCGTAGAACATGATGTTAGGATGATTTCAGAAACGGTTTATGATATCTGATCAGATGTGGAAGTTGGCTTGTTCAAAGGGTGGGTAGATAATTGTCGACTGCATTGGTGCACGTATAGGATTCACATAATTCTCCACTAATATAGGCTAAATTGGAGGTGGTTACTGAATTGGAAGTGCTGCTATCTGTATGCATCCTGAATGTGATTCTGATTTTTAGTAATTACCCTTACTCTTTTATGTTCTTTTCGACGTTGCTTGAAGGTCCTTACAATCCAGGGTCTATAGGGAGGATCTCGATCTCGTCAAGATCTTGCATAAATTGGTGGAAACCTGTGAAGAATGAAACAAGAAGAGATCATGCATTTTAATTAAAACCTAAAAAGAACGAAAGGGAAAACAAAAAAAATAGCAAAAAAATAGAACTTAATATAAACTAATAAACTAAAATTAAAATCGTTACTGCCCAATAACAACGCCAAAAACTTGTTCGGACAAAACTCACAAGCGTATGAGATCGTTGTACATGTAATAAGACTTGTGAGTTAAAATTATCATTCCACAAGGAATAATGTATAATTCGTAGTTGTTTCTACTATTAAATTCGAAGTGTAGTGATATCAAAAAAGATTGTTTGCATGTTTTCTATATTAATCCTAAACTAACAAAGCAAATAAATTAGTTATTTAATATGAGATTGTTTATATTGGAATTGTAAATCTCCCTAATGTCATTTAATTTAATTCTTAATATAGTAAATTCATCCATTCAAGACAATCGATAATCCAATACTATTCAATATTCTTTTCTAAGATATATTATACCTATTTTCAATACGACTAATCATATTCTTAGTCCGAATTCATATGAACAACATGTATTGATTTATAGGTTTTATCACATGTGATTGCACATGACATCGATATTATTCCTAATACCTATTGCCCATGTGTTATTTTTCCACGTTCTAAACTTATTGTGAGTATTTTACACTACAACAAGCAATTTACTGTCTAATCGGTGATCAAACAATCAAATAGTTCAATGAGAATGCAAAATCAATCAAAAAATACTAAACTAATTGTATTGAATAAAAATAAACAAACAATAGGATTATCATTCATCCAATAGAATTTAAAACATAGCCTAATATCCTTATAATTAAATTACACAAGAATAATTGAAAAAAAATCACCTGAAAATAAGAAAGATGGAAAAAGTAGGAGAAATCCATATTATTGGTTCAAATCTTAAAAACGGACTATGAATCTTCAAAAGTCTTGTATGATTCGCCTTGAATTGATGTATAGACTTGTTATTTGCCTCCAAAATATATAGAATATGATGAAATTTAGATCGAATGACCCTATCTCACATTCTAGTCTAATTTGGTATTTAAAGAATGTAAAAACGATTGGATTGAATTGTTTAAAAAAATAAGGAAAAAAAGTATTTTTTCCCCTTTGGTACTAAGGCGTGAACCTATGAATATCTAAGGCATGCACCTAGATGGTTTTGGATGCCTTAGGCACCCAATTTTGGTTGGGATACGTGCATAGCCTAATTTTCGACAATTAAACAATTCTCAATATTTTTGTCATAACTTTCTTTCCTGATAATCGATTGAGGTGATTCAAATTGCATTGAAAAGCTAACCTAGAGGGATAAAACTCTTATAGAATATTATCTTTCCAATTCAAGAGCTTGCTATATCAAAATTGGGTCTCAATATGAAGCTAAAAATTCGAAGCACAACTTTTTTGGCTGAAAGTTGATGTATGATAATACTTTGAATATACTTCACCATTTGACTTCTTTCCTTATCCAATTGACCCATAGCACTCTCAAATATTTATTGTGAGGTTCAACTCAAGTTTTTAGTAGTTGCACTTTAGTCCCCGAACTTTGGTTTACTTCATTTTAGTATTTTATCTTGCAATCTTGTTCGTTTATCTTCAAATTGTATCCAATTAAATGCTTGGTATCTTTGATCTTCATTTCATTTCCCGTCTCATCTATGGATTTTTTTGAATTTAGTCCTCAACTTTTGGATTTCATCCATTTTCACTATTTTGCATTTTTTTCTCTAATTCTTTATCTAACTTCAAGATTTACCTACAAAATGTAATATAACACAAGTTACGTAGTATTTTATCTAAAGAACAGTACAATATCATCATTTAGAATTTTAAATAAGTGTATAATACACTTATCATCCGACAATGAAATCAAATAAAGCGACCTGCTATCTTGAACCACTTCCCATCAGGGTCCAATTGTTCTACCTCTCTCAATAAAACTGTAGTGGATCAATTGTGATAGAACCACAATTTCGTAATAGTCCATGAAGTGTGAGAACGTGTATATGCTAGTATATCCCTTTGGGCTTCTTTGAATATTCGAGAAAAATCACACAAGTGTACGAGATCTTGACAAATAATAGATTTAGTGAGTCAAAAGTATCGCCCCACGAGAAATAATTGTAATATAATTTACTATTTATAATCAAATTAGATTTAATGTAACACAAAATAGTTGGTTTTTTCTGCAATTATCCTAAATTAAGTTAAGAATACTATAAAAGCTTGTTTTTTTTTTTTATCAAATAAAGGGATGAATGTATTGGATTTCAAAATTCACATATTGATGTCTATTTCCAATTCCCGACTTATAAAAATTAGTGTTCTTCAAATATTCATGAAAATCGATAATCCATTAATATTTAATATTTTTTTCCAAAGATATATTAAACATATCCTAAACACAACTCGATCATATTCCTAGTTCGGATTTATGTACAAATAAATTATTTAATCACATAATTATTGCTATAAATTACACATGCCATAAATATTATTCCTAACACCTATTGTTCATGCGTCAAATATGCAATGTTCTAACCTATTGCGAGTCTCCCAATACTACAATAGGCAACTAATTGTCTAAATGGTGATCAAGCATTCAAACAATGAAATAAACATGCATAAGTGATAAAAAAAAAACACAAGAATTTACTAAAACACTAATCTTTGAATTAAAAACGTCAATCAATAGGTTTCGTCATTCATCCAATACAAAAGATCAACCTAATATTATGATATTCAAATTGCACAAAAAATATGGAGAAACAAAAACTTGATTTCTTGCATGAAAATCTTCAATCCAAGCCTTGAATCTTCAAATCTTATTGTAGAATTCTTTTTCTTCGTCGCTTGCTACCCTCTCTTCAATGATAAAATAATGGTTTTCAACGTTCGGCTCTGTTTTAAGTTATAAAGGATGCATAAAATTTCGTACCAAACTTACCGACTCAAGAAAAGGAAATAAGTTCTTCAAGACACATGTCTAGAAGGGCGAATTTGGCCTTAGGTGGAAAATTTGGACCATAACTTTTTTTGTTGGAAATTGAAGTATGATAATACTTTGATTATATTTTACCCATTTGACCTCTTTTCTCAGTCAATTGACCACTAGTACTCTTGAATCTTCATCGTGAGATCCGACAAAACCTTTGAGTATTTTCACTCTAATCTTTGAACTTTGGATCTTTTACAATTTTTCTCCAATTCCGTCATTTAGGTCAATTTTGTACGTAACAAACACAATGCCCATAGAATTAAGTCACAATTCATCAAAATCACCAATAAATACTCTAACTTAAATGTTCAAATAAGTGTACAAAATATACTTATCAAACCCCGAACTTGAAAATTTGTTTGTCTTCAAACAAACTATAGTCTAATTCAAAACACAATTGGTTAGATAATATGTCGTTAGTCCTAAGATTTAAATTTCTGCATCAATATAAAGAATACTTTCAAAATCACATAAAATAATCAATCTTTGCCTATTAAATGTAAAACCCAACGTGTGTGTGTGAAAACTTATGTAAAATATCATAAACTCATGCTTGGTTCAATTCCCAACCCTCATTGGTCAAATGTCTCACTTTTCACTCGTGATATACACACCCCAAACTTATTATTTTCACTCATTTTCCCAAGTATAACCCGAATTTCTGATGATCATAGTCCTCACTCTCTCTACCATTGATATATATTACTAGTAGCAGTTAAACACTTCGACAATTAAGGATTCTCCTATATTTTCACTACTTCAACTTCTAAGATTCAACTAGGCTAATTATCTTTCACTGAATGTCTAGTTCTTTCAAACAAGAGTTCGGCACTTAATCAAAGTACGTATTACGTTTTTTTTTCTTTTTATCAACTCATACGTGAGGACTTCCCTCCATTAAGATTTCTAAATAATAATTGTAGCGAGCTTTTGGTTGATGACTATAGGGCATAAAGTTTCAAATACTCTTGCAAGCTTAATCACTCGAATTATAAATGCTACAAAAAGATGTTTCACAATATGACAACTTTTTTTGTATGGATGATGACATATGAATAAAAATATACTCCCTATCCTATATTTAGAAAATATATCAAATATGGAATGGTAGAACAATCGAACAATCGGGTTATAGATTAACATACAATAGTATATCACTCAGGTCACATATATGAAGAATGCTTTGTTCTGACTGGTGCTTGAGGTACCTTCAGTATTCGAAGCACATACTCATCTTGACTAGTTAGCACTTTAGCCTTTGACAGATCAAGAGAAGCCTGTTGTATCCAGAATTTAATAGGTTAAAAAAGGTCCTCAATAGATTCATTCTTACCCTCAATTCTCGCTTTACATCTTCTTGTCCATAGCCTCCAAGTAATTAAACATGGGAGCAAACCAATTAGACATCCCACCTTTACCGATCTTCTTGCTCGTGCCCACCATAGATTTATTCTTTCTATCCAATTTTGTCCTGCCTTCCAGCGCACACTCACCAAAGCTCCAACTTTTCTCCACACCTTGTCCGCAAAGTCTCTAGAGCTTAGAACATGAGATGCATTTTCCTCATGACCTGTAGGGTAGCAGTCACATTTTGATGCAAGACTAATGCCTACTAACTTAATGTGTTCATCAATACTTAAACTCCCATTAAGAGCTTTCCACATGAGCACAAAAACACATTTAGGTAGTGCATTGTTCCATATCCAGGTCGCCCATTCAATTTGATCAGCTTGCACCCTCACCACCTCCCAAGCAGATTTAGCAGTAAATAAGCCATGTTTATGTGGTTTCCAAATCAGCAAATCCATTCCCCTCCTTCTAGTGCTAACCTGAGATACAATTTCATTAGCCAGAGTGTCACCAACAAGGTCTTTCAGCAGAACCATATCCCATCAATTTTCTAAACAAATTTTATTAATTTTCAGCGATTGTTCTACAACCTGCGTAACTTGTGTGCATAGAGGGCCATCTTCTATCCATTTATCAAACCAGAATGAGCAAGAACCATTCCTTATCGTCCATTTACTGTGTTCAATAACCTCATGCATGCATTCTCTCACTGACTTCCAGAAACGAGTGCCATTATAGCTTAAATTAGCTATATCTAGAATCCCTTGTTTGGAGTATTTTGCTCTAAAAAACCTTGCCCACAGTGAATCTGAAGATAATAAATGCCAAGCAAACTTCATGTGTAAGGCCTGTTGAACATCTTCAAATTTACGTCCCCAATCCCCCTCTCCATCACAGGTCGACACAATTTATCCCACGAACACCATTTTTTTGTCCTTCCATTAATTTCACCCCAAAAAAGGATGAAAGAATGGAATTTAACTTCCCAAACACAGATTTAGGGAAATTCAGCGCTGATAGTAAGTGTATAGCCATACTAGAGAAGACGTGATGAAGAAGCACTAACCTGCCCCTTGAGATAGTAGACACATCTTCCACCCAGCAATTGTTTTTTTCTGAATTTTGCCAATCAGAAACTCTAAATGTCGAGCACTTAGCATTCCTTGAAAAATCGACACCCCCAAGTACAACATAGGAAATTGGCCCTCTTTGAAACCTGTCTCCTGGATGATGTTTCGTTTTTGTTCCAAAGAGCGAGTTTTAGAGAAAAAAATGGCCGACTTTTCTTTGTTGATAAGCTGTCCAGACCAATCTTCATACGTATTTAACACCTCCATTACAACTTTTATTGACTTTTTAATCTCATGAGCAAATATAACAAAATCATCTATATACATAAGGTGAGAAACGAAAGGAGCACCCCGAGGAAGGGAGAATCCCCCAATTCGTTCAGTGGCAAAGTTTTTTATAGCAATCTAGTCAATACCTCCTGCATAAGAATGAAAAGATAAGGAAAGAGGGGGTCACCTTGCCTTAGACCACGTATAGGCTTGAAAATTCCTTGAGTGGTACCATTCATCATCATAGATAACCAAAGGCTTTGTAATGCACTGATCGACCAACTGACAATTTTTTTTCGGAAAGCCAAAGATCCTTAGAACATGCCTTAAGAATCTCCAATCTACCCTATCGTAAGCCTTTGCCATATCCACCTTAAGTATCACATTTCCCCCGCGTACATTTTTGTTCATAGAGTGTACTAACTCTTGTGTAAGAGCAATATTTTCAAAAATGCTTCTCCCAGCGAAAGCCCCTTGTTCAGCTGAAATAATTTTTGGAAGTAATGCAGTCATTCGTGACACTAAGATTTTTGAAAAAATCTTATAGACTACTGAGCACAAACTTATAGATCTGAATTTGTCAAAACCATTTGGTTTCTCCACCTTTGGGATGAGGGCAATATAAGAAGCTGTGTAAAATTGAGTAAGCTCTCGTCCTTCAAAAAAATCTTGTGCAGCTTCAATCACTTCCTCTTTAACTATCCCAACACTTCATAAAAAAAGCTTGACCCAAACCCATCTGGTCAAAGTGAGCTATCCATGGGAATTGCAAAGGCGACTTCTTTTACCTCCTCCTCTGTCGGCATAGCACAAAGATACTGACCCTCTACCTCAATCATTGTATTATCTATTAAGCTAGATAAATTCGATACTTCTCCCATGTATTCTTCAGTAAGAAAGTTTCCAAAGTACTTTACTGCCTCCATAGGTATATGTTAGGGAGAAGATAATCGAATCCCATTCTCTAGTATCATTTGATCCAGCATTATATGTCTACGGTGCTGAGTAATAACTGCATGAAAAAAATTTGTGTTGTTGTCCCTCTCCTTTAGCGACCGCTTCTTAGCTACTTGAGTGAGCCTAATTTCTTCTCGTTTCTGCCATTTTGCTAGCTCAATGTTGGACTCTGAAAAATCCCGTTCCACCTCATCTGAGAATCCCTCTTGTAGTGACACTTCTAGTATCGCTACTCTCTCATGAAGCTCTGATATAATGTGATCAACCCTGCCAAAAACTTGTTTGTTCCATACTTTGAAAGCCACTTTAGTCCTTTTCAACTTCGCAGCCAACCTATGTAGTCCTCCCAACTCCACATCCTGGCTGCAATCTTTCCAAGCTTCCTTAACACATAACATGAAGGAATCATGTTCACACCACATACGTTGGAAATGAAACGGTGGGGGACAATATGAAACACTGGACTGCTTAAGATATATGAGCAATGGACAGTGATCAGATGTCTCCTTAGCCAGCAATTTCAATCCCATATTCGGATACAACCTGGCTGCCATGGAGTTAGTTAGAGTCCGGTCCAACCGAGCCCAGCTCTTTGCTATTCCATATTGTCCATTACACTAAGAGAACTTCCTCCCTTCCGGATTTAATTCCATTAGCCTACATCAATCAATACATTTATTAAAATCATCCATCGCCGCCATAGGGCGTGGTTGTCCACCCCTACGCTCCAAATCATTCCTAATGATATTAAAATCGCCAGTAACAATCCAAGGTAAACCACTTACCATAATGCTCTCTAGCTCCAGCCATAGTGACCTCCTTTCTATGGCATTACATTTAGCATAAATGAAAGAAATTATCACCGTGGTTGATCCCTTTGTAAATGTGCCATACATAACCTAGTTTGATGCTCCTACCCAATCTATTGTGAACTCTTCCCTCCAGAGAACCCAAATCTTGCCCTCCTCTTGCTCATTGGACTTACAATTTGCAAACTTTAATTTTCTGGCTAACAACCTCATCTTACCCTCACTTTGAAAAGGCTTTGACACTGCTAAAGTAGCCACATTATGTTTTCGCACCAAACTACTAATCCTTCGCCTTGACGTGCCCACCCCCCGCACATTCCAAATCAATATTTCATCCACCATAAATCCAACTTTGAAGGGCGTGCTCGCACCCTATGCGATGACCTTATCGAATGACCCTTATTTTTCCTTGTCAATATTCTTTCCAGTCCTGAATCAGAATTACAATCAGCATCTCCATCCTTATTCATCTCTTTATCAGCTCCACCATTTGATACATATCCAACCAAATTTTCACGTTCCACAGGCTTATTCACATTCACTGTTATCGACCCGCCTTCCTGTTCCAATGTACCTGAAATAGGATTACTTAAAACTGTATTTATATCCTCAATAAACACCTTCTGGTATAAGTTGGACTGTTAAGTTATTCCATCTCTCGCGTGTTCTACTTCACCTTCCTTTAACATCTCAACATGAATGTCTATTGAATTTTCCTTGGCAGCCAAACCATTGCTATTCCCCAATTTCGACACAGAATTGTCTTGACTTTGAGCTACATTGTGTTGATGAGCTACCTCGTCATTACCAACATTTGGAACCTTTATCACAAAACTATTTTTAGTTTGTATCTGATTCTGAGCCATAACACGATGTCTATCCTGATTCTCCTTCGGGTTAACAAGGTTTAAATTCTCTTCATCTACATTCGCCTAATTAGTTCCATTCAGCGCTGCATCATCAGTCTGCTCGTTACCACTCATTTCTGCACCATCGATGTGCTTAGTACCACTCGGCTCTGCAGCATCACCCTGCTCTATCTCCAAACTTCCCCATTTGTATCTTTCACCATCCCTATTTGTCATTCACAGTCGTCTCGTCTTTCTTGTTAGATCTAATAATTGTTAGCACATTTTGCCCAATTCTGCAAGCTGCTTCAGGGTGCCCATGTCTTCCACACGTCTTGCAGTAATAACCAATTTTCTCGTACCTTAACTCCTGCCATTTGGTCTTTGTGATGATACCGATATTGGGAATCCCTTAACAACCTTATCCAGCAAATCCAACTCCACACACATTCTATCCTATTTTGCCCTCGTTCAGTTCAAAGTGGCATGATATGTACCCATATATCTTCCAAACAGAGTTGCAAAACTCCGAAGACAATCTGACCTATACAAATGCATTGGTAGTCCCAGGAGGAAAATCCATCGTGTCGTAATAGAAGGCTCTCTTTTCAAATCAAAATCCGGAGTCCATTTGAAGATGCGGAACTTAGCTCCATTCACGGACCTTCCCTATCGAGCCCAAGTATGAAGGAAATCATCTTCATTCTTCAGTTGCATAAGTACGTGAAAATCATCTATACAACTGATAATCGGAACCTCCTTCAGCCCCCACGTTTTTACCACCACCCGTCTCAATTCATCAGTGTTTGGTCGTGCAGTCAAGAACTTAAGCACCAGAGTAAATCTGAGGTCCTCGGCCAGCTTCTTCGTCTCTTGTTCTGTAAATACAAAACCCATCTGCCCATTAATTATTGAAGGATTTTTCATAGGAATATGGCCCAACTTCATCACGTTTCCACCACTCAGATATCTAAAATCCAAAAAACAAAGGTCACAGATATCGAATATATTCACAATATTTGTGACACCCATCAACTGTTTAAATAGACTTCAAATAAATAATAATAAAAAAACCGCATTGAATTGAAAATACATTCTTCAAAGTCAATTTTATTTTTGACTTGAAATATTTCAATTTTTTGGATGTAGGTTCTTTTTGTATTTTTTCCGTCTTTCTCTCATGTCTCCCATTTTCGGTCTCAACTACCTTCTTCGCCCGGTCAACACTCCTTGTTCGTGTCATTGTGTGGGCTTTTGTGTATATAGATCTCAAATGATGGTATAGAGAATGATGTACAAATGTTATCAAGTTGTGTATAAAATAGAGAGAAGTGAGGTTTAACGACGATAGCTAGGAGATCTGTATATAACGACGATGAACGAACGTGAGATGAGTGACACGAAAAGAAGAAAACGCAGGTTTTGAAGAAGATACGTCAAAGTTGTTAGAAATAGATTATGAAAGATATTTTCCACTTTGAAAATGGAATCCTACTTACTGTTACACATATTAATTATCCATAACTAGTTAAAACTTTGTTATTAATTTATAAATATTAATACTTAAAAAATACATTATCACACGATTTTTGTATAAACAATTCTTAAACTTGATTTTCAAAATTGGAAGTTAAAAAAAGAAAGAAAAAAAAAAACATGGGTAGATGTAATTTCCACAAACTTTAATCCTATTTTACTGGAATTAAAGTGTGGCTGGATCACATGTAAATTTCATCTTACAATCATGACATGTTTAAAAATAGGGGGACACATGTCGATATATGATTGGACAGTTTGAAAAAAAAAATACAACACCCAATTATTATCAGCCACATCACAATGTCCCTCTATCCCAATATTTGAACATGTCCAATGATCATTATTCTTCATTTTAAATAAGATAGGAGCAATGGTTGATCAAACCCTTAGTTAGATGACACGCTTGGTCATTGGTATAGACCGTTTGACCTTCGAGTTCATGGCAAACAACTCGTTTATGTTAGTTACAAAGAGTAATGCTATTCATCCCCCACTGGAATTACAACCCTAGTTTAGGTGGCATTAATGTGGGATTAAATGATATATGAAATTAAATAAGTCATTTAATTTCATCTTTCATTTAACTTATCATTTAGAGCCACCTAAACTATGCTTATAATCTCAGTAGGGATAAATAACATTATTCAGTTACAAATGAAGACCGTTTGACTATTTAGTTTGACGTGACCTTCCTATTTGTATTGGACACACTTGAAGATTGTTTAGTTCGGCATGCAGTACGTAGGAGCAACACAGTAAATGTGGCTTACGAAAACATTTTTTCGTAGTGCTGGCTTCCTTACGATAAAGGTCAACCCCCATCACCTCCCTCCCCACCTTTTTTTTGCAAAATTATGAGGATTTATTTTTCACCAATGCTAGAAATCTACCGATATTTCGCGGTATTGATGGATTTTTCTCCCACATTCATGAAAAATCAATGAATATGAAGGGAGAAGTGCCCTTCATCTTGTGGAAGGAATATGATGCTGGCAGTGGTGGTTGTTTGATGTTGGCCACCGATATACCATTGATTGTTCATTATAGAAGGAATTTTTGATACTTGAGGAGAAGCTGACATTTTTGTGACTCGGGGTAGTGGCCGATTATTTTGGGGGCATGGGGCTAGTCATTGAAGACTTTTTCTGATAGAAAATAGAAAAGGAATAATCAAATCGTATACTTTATTCAAATCCTTTTCACATAAAAACCCTAGATCCATCTCCATATTGAAATTCGAAAATGAACATAATCATAAAACATACCTGAATCCATGATAATTAGATTGTTAGCCTGAAAGGATCACGATCTTCTAATTTGATTTGTGAACTTCACTTCAATCTTGATTTCTATGGATGTGGATGTATAAACCTTGAAAAACACACTCAAATAGGGACCATAACCCATATATTCATAAGATAATGACCATTCATCATCTTTCATTTGTTTTAAATCGGCCCCTCAACAATTTAAAACAAACTTCCGGTCTCTACACTTTAATTCCACGAAATTCAATACCCATTAGTCAAACTTTATCCTTAGTGGATCACTTTAATGACTAATTTACTTTAGATAATAGCACACACATTTCAATATGTTACATGTGGCCCCAAATTGCTAAAATATTCTAATAATCTCCCACTGGGCCATATGTGTAACCTTTAAAATGTGCAAAACCTTTATGAGCTCAAAATTTTGCTATTATTATTATTACGGGTATTTCAAACAATCTCGTCCATCAGTCATATCGATGTAGGATCAAAGCGATTTTCGTCACATTTAACGTGACTAAATCTATCAATGGTCACGTACACCCATATAACCAAATGACATAGATCAATCATGGAGTGTAGCATGAAAATTACATGTTATGTAACCCAAACATGTCTATTTCCAACTGGTCCAACCTTATTTCTTAAGTGAGATCGGTACTGAACATAATAACAGAGTGTAATAAACTGAAAAACTTTATTTCTGTACAGAACAATATCCAAATACACAAATGTGTCCAAAACATAAAGCAATGAAAATACAAACTCCCACTAAAACTTGATATCCTCATGATATACAACACCCATATGAGCAATGTGCTCATGAAAGACTTTGGGTGTCAATTCCTTAGTAAGCGGATCCGCAATCATGGAGTTTGTCCCAATATGCTCTATGGAAATCTGTCCACTCTGTACTCTTCCTTCACAACCAGGAACTTGATGTCAATATGTTTTGACTTAGATGAACTCCTGTTGTTATTAGAATATAGAACTACTGAGTTATTGTCACAATATAACTTTAGTGACCTTTCTAGCCATTCAAAATACGCAGCCCAGTGACAAAATTTCGCAGCCATATTCCATGATTAGATGTCTCATAGCATGCTACAAATTCTGCTGCCATAGTAGAAGAAGCTATGAGTGTCTGCTTAGCACTCCTCCAGGAAATAGCTCATCCAGCTAACAGATAAATGTAGCCTAATGTGGATCTCCTACTGTCTTGGCATCCAGCAAAATCAGAATCGGAGTACCTATGATCTCTAACTGATCCGATCTGATATAGGTGAGCATGTAATCCTTCGTTCTCTTCAAATATCTCATAACCCTTTTGGCTGCTATCCAATGATCCATTCCAGGGTTGCTTGCTTAAATATCTGCCTAGTATTTCAACAATGAATACTATATTTGGACGTGTACAAACTTGAGCATACATAAGACTCCCAACAGCCGATGCATAGGGAATCTTCTGCATTTCCTTAACTTCAAGGTCATTTTGCGGGCATTGTTTAAGACTAAATTTGTCTCTCTTAGCGACAAGGGTGTCACCTGATTTATAGTCCTGCATGCCAAACCTCTTAAGTACTTTATCGATATAGCCCTTTTGTGACATTCCAAGAATACCTCGAGAGCGATTCCGATATATCTGAATCCCTAATACAAAAGAGGCGTCACCAAGATCTTTCATCTCAAAGTTCCTTGATAGAAATCTCTTGGTTTCGTGCAACATGCCTATATCATTAGTGGCAAGCAGTATGTCATCAACATACAAAACCAGGAAAATATGCTTACTCCCACTGAACTTGTGATACACACAATCATCAACAGCATTCATCTCGAAACCAAATGAGATAATTACTTGATGAAATTTGTGGTACCATTGACGGGAAGCTTGTTTGAGCCTATAAATGGATTTCTTTAATTTGCAAACCATATTCTTTGGGTCTCCTGACACAAAGTTTTCTGGTTGCACCATATAAATCGTCTCATCAATGTCACCATTTAGAAACGCCGTCTTAACATCCATTTGATGTAACTCAAGATCAAAGTGCGCAACAAGTGCCATGATTGTCCTGAAAGAGTATTTCGTTGAAACTGGAGAGAAAGTCTCTTTGTAGTCAATACCTTCCTTTTGAGTAAAGCCTTTAGCTACAAGACGAGCATTATATCTTTCCACATTACCATTTGAATCCCTTTTGGTTTTAAATATCCATTTGCAACCAATGGGTTTCGCACCTTCCGGTAATGGGACAAGATCCCAAACTTTATTGTCTTGCATAGACTTATACTCATCATTCATGGCATCAATCAACTTTTGAGAGTTTGAACCCTACATGGCTTGACGGAAGTTGATTGGATCATCTTCCATCAATCCATTATTTTCCTCATGTTTATGGAGAAATACTATAAAATCATCCGAAATAGCAATTTTCCTTTCTCTCGTGGATCTCCTTAAAGGTATTGGTTCTTGAGGTTGTTGAGTTTGAACTTCTGGAATAACTACCTCATTTTGGATGGGAGGTTCTTCAACATTGTCTTGTTGAGGTTCTGGATATAGTTCTTGATCAATGACAGGTATAGGAACTTGTACATTGTCAAAAGTAATAGTATCCTCAACTTCTTCCTCAAAGACAATGTCTCTAACCTTATTTCTCCCCCAAACTCAACATCCTCAAAAAATATTGCAGTTCCCGTTTCAAAAATTGACTTAGTTGTGGGATCATAAAATGTATAGCCCCTTGATCGCTCAGAATAACCAATAAAGTAGTTGCTTACTATTTTGGAGTCCAATTTCTTTTCATATGGCCTATAAGGCCTAGCCTCAGCTAGACATCCCCAAATGTGAAAATGCTTTAGACTAGGCTTTTTACCTATCCAAAGTTCATAAGGAGTTTTAGCAGCAGCCTTAGTTGGTACTCTGTTCAGAATATAAGCTGCAGTCTTTAATGCTTCTCCCCAAAGTGATTTTGGTAAAGTAGAATGACTAATCATACTCCTTACCATATCCTTAAGAGTTCTGTTTCGTCTTTCAGCTACACCATTCATGCTAGGCGTCCTTGGCATGGTGTATTGTGGGACGATTCCACATTCCTCTAGGTATTTAGCAAATGGTCATGGACATTGTTCACCTGAACCGTCATTTCTGCCGTAGTACTCACCACCACGGTCAGACTTAACGCTTTTTATCCTTTTGTTGAGTTGGTTCTCAACCTCAGTTTTAAACACTTTGAACATGTCCAGCGACTCAGACTTTTCATGAATAAGATATAGGTACCCATAACGTGAGTAATCGTCTATGAATGATATAAAATATTGTTGACCATTCCAAGAAGCCGTAGGGAATGGACCACAAATATCTGTGTATCAATTCTAAGACATCTGAAGTTCTGTAGCACCTAATCCTTTTGTTTTGGTCTGTTTTCCCTTGATACATTCAATACATACATCAAAATCTGTGAAGTCAAGGGAGTCCAAAATACCATCTAACACAAGCCGTTCAACTCTAGATTTAGAGATGTGACTTAAGCGCTTGTGCCATAATTTTGCTGAATTTTTTTTATTTAATTTGCGTTTAGTACCACGTGTTTCCACATGCAGGTTTTCATTATATGATGTAACAGTATCAAGCAAGTATAGGTTATCAAATGTAGATAATAAACCAGTACCAATAATATTAGAATTTAAAGAAAGACTAAACTGATTGTTTCCAAATGAACAACAATAACCAAATTTGTCCAACAAAGAAACAGAAACCAAATTCCGTCTAAAAGACGGTACAACTTTAGTGTCTTTCAAATCCAAATAATGACCAGTTCCCAACAATAACCTAAAAATGCCTATTGCATCAACTTCCACCGACTTGCCATCACCAACATAGATGTATCTTTCACCATCATTTGGCTTTCGGTAGCTCATGCATCCCTGCATAGAAATACTTATATGAGTAGTAGCACCAGAATCTAACCACCAAGTATTTCAAGGTACTGAAGCTAAATTAACCTCAGAACATACCAAAGTAAGATTTGTACCTTTCTTTGCACGCCATGCGAGATATTTGGTACAATTCTTCTTCACATGTCCAGTACTTTTGCAAAAGAAACATCCCTCTTTGTTGTCCTCTTGCTGTTTCTTTTGTACGGGACCCTTATGAGCAGTTTGAAATTCCTTCTTTCTTTTCTTGCCCTTATCTTTAGAAGTGCTTGCCAAGTGAACATTTTCAGTTCTATCTTGCTTCAACCTTTCTTCCTCTTGCACACAATATGAAATAAGCTCATTTAGAAACCATTTCTCCTTTTGGCAGTTATAACTGACCTTAAATTGACTAAACTGTGTAGGAAGTGATATCAATATCAAATGTACGAGCAAGTCACCAGACAGCTCGAGCTTTAGTGCCTTTAACTTTGAAGCAATGTGAGACATCTCCATGATGTACTCCCTTATGTCTCCTTTACCTTTATAGTTTATTGAAATCAAGCTTTGTAAAAGCGTGCTTGTTTCAGCCTTATTGTTTTTCGCAAAACGTTTCTCAATTTCGGTAAGGAAATCCTTAGCATTAGTCACTTCTTCAGATACTGCGCCTCGAAAGGCTTCCGGAATGCCGCGCTTAATGATCATCAGACTCATGCGATTAGAGCGTTCCCACTTTTCAAAGTTCCTCTTTTCATCAGGTGAACTTTCATCCGTCAGAGGAGTGTGTTGCTCAATCTGGAGCGCAAGGTCTAGATCCATGCAGCCGAGAACAATTAATACGCTCTCTTTCCAATCCTTGAAGTTTATCCCATTGAGTTTGGGAATAGAGTTGATATTAGCAGATATGGTAGTAGCAGATGAATTATCTGTAGAGAGAAAATGGAAGAATTATGCTCACATCAATATTAAGATTCAACAATCAATTAATCAAATCATGGTAAATCCCATCTCAAGATACCTAGCACATCATTAATATCAAGTCTTTGGACAGTAATATTAACTGTAAGTGGTACTCTTGGTGTAGTGATCAAACATTGACAATAAATCCTGTCAAATAATAAACCCATCTTTGGATTGATTTATTATTCACATGGAAACCTTATAATTGTCACATGTTTACCACCACAAGTGTGTATCAAATTCGGCCAAATATTAACATTCCTTTGGGCCGGTCAATATCCGCATGAACAATCATACACATGAATTCCTTCTAATATTCTAAGTTAATTAATTTTCACAAAAGAGGTTGCTTTGGCAACATATTGCTTCAATCAATTCACTTTTGAATATTATAAAATCAATTGAGTCCTTTATACCATAATTTGAAAAGTAGAATGCTTAATTTTATTCATTATGAAACTTTAAGGGTCTAAGGGTTAATAATTCAATACTTTAGGGGTCGAACTTAATTAATTCAAAACTTTATGGGTCAAAAAATAATTATTGAAAGCTTTAGAGACCCAAAAATCAATAATTTAAAACTTTAGGGGCTAAATGTTAATAATTGGAAAGTTTAGGATTTAAAAAATCAATTATGCGGAACTTTAGGGACCAAACTAAACCAATTATGAACATTCAGGGACTTAATAATTAAATTCAGAACTTAAATGACCCAAATTAATTAATTTCAGAACTTCAAGGGCTGAATTATTAAAACACATAACCTTAAGGCCCAATTAGGATTAACTTTAAACTTTAGGGACTGATTTATAAATATTAACCCTAATTTTAATTTGCAAACAGGGGCTTTAAGAACTTTAATTTACAACCCATGCCCCCGCCCCCAAATCTTCCATAACTCATGAAACCTTCAAATTAATTCCCAAATTAATGCTCATTTCATCTTCCCTAACCGAAAACTTAATGGCCATAAAAAAAACTCCTCTGGCGGCGCTGTCCGGCGCCGCCAGGCCCAGTGTGGGGGGGGGGGGGGAGATCCCCCCCACCCACAGCAGCCCGACGCGGGTTGCTGTGGTTACAGCCGTCGGGGCTGCTGTAATAGCAGCCGGCGGCTGCCTTAAATTTGAAAAAAAAAAAAAATTCTTTAAACTGAAAACTGAAATCTTTATTTTAAAAAATTGATAGATCCAAAAAATCTCAATTTCAAAAAAAATCGGATTTTCAAGAAAATCATAGATCCTTATTATTTCATGCTATATCCATAGAATAAATTCAATAAATCATATTATAACATGCTCAAATTCTAAATCCAAAGCATAATATGAAAGAATTTGATAATATAACATGAAAAATCAAATAACAATATTATAGCATGATTAAAAACCATAATAACATGCTATAATTCTTGATGTATAATATAATGATCCAACAATTCATAAAATTCAGAATCTTAAAATTCCATTTTTCATGATTTTAATTATGGATGGCTCTGATACCACTTGATAGAAAATAAAAAAGGAATAATCAAATCATATACTTTATTCAAATCATTTTCACATAAAAACCCTAGATCCATCTCCATATTGAAATCCGAAAATGAACATAATCATAAAACATACCTGAATCCATGATAATTAGATTGTTAGCCTAAAATGATCACGATTTTTCAATTTGATTTGTGAACTTCACTTCAATCTTGATTTTTATGGATGGGGATGTAGAAACCTTGAAGAATACACTCAAATGGGGACCATAACCTATATATTCATAAGATAATGACCATTCATCATCTTTCATTTGTTTTAAATCGGCCCATCAACAATTTAAAACAAACTTCCGGTCTCTACACTTTAATTCCACGAAATTCAATACACATTAGTCAAACTTTATCCTTAGTGAATCACTTTAATGACTAATTTATTTTAGATAATAGCACACACATTTCAATATGTTACATGTGGCCCCAAATTGCTAAAATATTCTAACATTTTCTACTCTTTTTCTATATTTTTTTGTATTTGGTTTTTATTTATTTAGAGTTATGTGCAAGACTGTTTTTTACCGTATTTTAACAAAACTTTTTGACGAAATATGAAGATTATTTATGCTAATTATCGAAAGGTTGTGAATGAGATTGTGATGAAAGAAGGTTTGAGGGAGGAAATTTTTACCATGATGTTTTTTTGGCTTAAATGCATGTTCTTTTATCTCATGTAAGAATTTTCATCTATTACACTTGAATAATCAACCATTAATGTCAATATATATAGCTAGAAAAATATGTCACGCATGATCACATCACATAGAATCTACAAAATCCGCTCAAACTAAATATATAATGTTTCAATTATTTACTCTTTAGTTTGAAATGAACGAGAATTTGGAAGAAAAACAAAAGAACATAATTAGACAAAGTGAACGTTCATCCAATTTTACTTTGAAAATTATAAAGATGTTTCCAATCGGTGCAAGTCTTCGATTCATGAACCAGAATGGACGGTTGGTAATTAATGTCAACGGCAGGGACCATGCATATGTAGTTGCCCAACTTTTTTTTGTATGCATTTGTAATTAGTCCACCAACTACAACTACAATTACAACCCCAATTTCAAGATATAGACTTGTTCACACTTCTATTACCAGGTACAGCTTTAGTCTGACTCAGCTCGCCCAACTTTGAGCTCGGCTCGTGGATCAATAAGCTAAGTTCAAGGCAGCTTGTTGACCAAAAATCGGGGGCTCAGGCTTGGTCCATGAGCTGGACTCATAATGGGCTCAAATTGGACAGCTCGAAAGGCAAGGCAAGCATTGTCCGAGCTCAAGCTCAATTCAGTTTAGTTAAACGAGTTTCTAAACAGCTCGAGCCCACTTTCGCCCCTATGTAGTACAACCAATATTTCGAAGATTAACTCGAGTATTGAACAAAGAATGTTAAAAACACATGGATTACAAGATTGAATTATAGTGATTTTAACATTTATACTCATGTTTGGTTTGGATTAAAATTCAATTAAAATTTCAAGTTAAAGTCAACAATTAATTTTAACCACACATTTCATATGACCCATAATTTTTCAACCACACATTTCATCAACTTTTATCAAAATTTGGGCTATATATAATCGAACAGAATTTTGAAATTGTAGAGAGATTTTCATGATATATCTGATTAGATACTTGTAACAACTTCAAGAAAAACGTAAAGAAGAAAAATATGTAACAAGTTAATCTTTCATTAATATATAGTTTTCTTGACATAAAAATTTAACATATATTACATTTGATAGACAACATCTATGCAACAGGGTAGCGATCAATACAATCAAACCATGGGTTACCCTCGCCCTCTTTCGCGGGAATTTCCCTCAGAGCTCTCCAAACTGCACTATTGCACTTGAATCCTGACCCGAACGCAATTTGCCACACCCTATTCCCACTCGAAACCCGTCCTTTCGCCTCGGTATAAGCCAACTCATACCACAACGAGCTACTCGAAGTATTTCCAAACCTGTGCAAAGTCATCCTAGATGGTTCCATGTGCCAATTCGTCAGTTGCAGATTCTTCTGTATCTCATCCAACACGGCCCGACCGCCTGCGTGTATGCAAAAATGCTCAAAAGCGAGCTTGAAATCGGGTATATATGGCCTCACCTTAGCTCGAAAAACCTTCTTCTTGATTAAAGTAGTAAGAAACATGAATTGTTCAGAGAAGGGTAATACTAAAGGCCCCAATGTGGTTATATTCGTCTTCAAAGCATCGCCGGCGACCGCCATTAGTTCACGAGCAAGCGAAACCCCAACTGCACCTTTATCATCCTCTCTTTGGTACACACAGTTGTAGCTATTATCGTCTGCACCTTTATGGGTTCGAACAGTATGGACTAGCTGATATTTTGATCGGGCCTTGTCCCGGGCTTTGTTCGAAAGAAGAACCGCAGCCCCGCCCATGCGGAATATACAGTTGCATAATAGCATTGAACGATCGTTTCCAAAGTACCAATTCAAAGTTATGTTTTCAGTACTTACAACAACTGCATACTCAGTAGGGTTAGCTTGGAGGAGATGTTTTGCGAGGTCGATTGATATTAGGCCCGCACTGCAGCCCATTCCGCCTAGATTGAAGCTCTTGATATCAGTTCTAAGCTTGTAGTGATTAACAATCATCGAAGATAGAGAAGGTGTTGGATTGAATAAGCTGCAGTTAACAATAAGAATCCCAATGTCCTTCGGTTTCACTCGGGTCTTACTAAACAACGAGTCCAACGCACCAAACATGACAGCCTCAGCCTCCAATCGGGCTTCTTTCATCGACAGGTTAGGAGGTCGGGATGTAATACCCCTTGGGAAATAGGTCTCATCGCCTAGCCCAGACCGGGATGATATTCTTTTTTGGAACTGAATTGTCTCCTCCTCGAAAGCGCCATTCTCTTCTGTCATCTTTACGAAGGAATCAACCGACATTTTCCGTTCATCTTCGGGCTTGTAACATGCGAAATCGACCAAATAAACGGGCCTCGGTTTCTTTGCCCAATAAAGGCCTAACAAGAACATCAACAGAGTGGAACCTATTACAACTGTTGCAGTATCAAAAAGTATTGTTTGATTCCTCCAGATATCAGAAAACATGTTGAGTTTTAGACCAGTAATTTGTATTGCAGTGGTTATGAACAAAGGGAGTACTACAAGGAATAGAAGAAGAGTTGCAGCGTTGCATGAATAACCATATCCTAATTTAACATATTTGAGTTTCACGGAGTGTAAAAAATCCGGCAATTTTCGCCGGATTCTTATGACGGCCGATGATGAATCTTTAAAAGCCATGTCGGCAGTTAGTCTCTCTTCATTCATGTCTATGCTATCCATATGGATTTGCTTTTTTGTTGGTAGTTTTGAGAAGATAAAGAAACGGGTTTGGTGTATACAGTTTATTAAAGCTTGCAAGAAAGGAAGAACATTGCCTGTCCCTTTAATAGTGAAAGTGCTGAAGAAAGGATACACAGATAGCTCAACTACCAATGGTAGAGGGAAGGAGAAATAAAGGTTTTATAATACTATATTCTTCCTTCATCTGTCTAACCTTAGCTTGTTAATGAATTAAGGTAGGGCTATTGACCAAATTGCCATGTGAGAATGAGAGATTTCTTTCAAGTAATAATCAATATTAAAGGTTGTCAATGGCCCCACGTGCCATATCTTTGAGATTATACACGCATCAATTATGTTATTTGTACGATCATACTTGACAATAATGATTAACAATGTTGATATCGTCAAAATTCGAGTAATTGATTTAAAAAATAATTTTTGAAATAGATAAATGTGATGTTGTTAGGTGTGAGTTGTCTATATTACACAAGGAGATTCATAAATGCTAGTGAGAACAGATGGCTGTCTACCAATAAACAAATTAATTAATGTCTTAAATTTAAATGCCAAAATCAATGTCAAACTCCAATAGGCAATTGTGGTTAATAAGTTTTTCGAGTGTTAAATGAATCTATAGTCTTTATTTTATGTCGCCGATATTCAAAATATTTGGTAAAATATGCCGTCCAAGGACTTTTTTTTCTTAAAAATTGTATTTTTATTGAATATGAATATTACAATTTACGGAGTACAAACCTAGGAAACTAATTATTCTTTACTTAAGTAGTTAAGTTGTGCATGGATGTTTACCCAACTTGTCTAAAACCTTTGAGAACACTTGATTGGAGGTTGCTTTGATAAGAATGTCAACCAACTGATTTTAGATCAAATCTTAGGGGATTCGATAATTTTTCATCCAATTTTTCCTTAATGAATAATATGTCAATCTCGACATATTTCGTGCGATCATGTTGAACTGAGTTATGTCCAATATCATGTGTTGCTTTATTGTTACTATATAGCCAAACTGGTTAACTAGATTATAACAATAGAAGTTTTAACCACAAGACTTCACAGAGTCCAAGGACCATACCTCTTAATTCAACTTTTGCTCCATGTGACGAGGTTAGCACCCTACAAAGATAAAGTAACCTGATGTAGATCGTCTATCATCTATGGCTCCATCTTAGTTTGCATAAATGTATGCATCTATACTTCTGTAATCTATATTCTTATTAATCCCCATCCCTGAACTGCTACCACCAAGAACACCACTAACGCCACCTCTACCTACCTCAAATTTACAAAAACTTCTGCATTGGCGGAGCCACATTGAGTCCAGGGTGGGCACAGGCCCACACTAAACTTTGGGCAATTTTTTTTTTTTTTAACGGAGAAGAAATGTTTTCTATTTCTAAAATTGAAGAAGAAGAGATGATTTTCAATTGTCCTTAATCAACTCCAATTTGATTTATTTTTAGTTATATCACCACTCGAAATGGACATAAAACTATGTAGTAATTTGTTTCTCTCCTTTACCTAAAGTGGATTTTGCTAAAATGCATTGATAATAAAACATTTCCGTGGAGAATGTCGTAAATACGTTCTTAGGTTGGAAATGACGTATACAAAGAATGAATTAATAACGTATTCAAAAAAAAAATTCGGGAGCGCTGCCCCCGAACCCTCGTAGCCTCCCACCCCTTCACCTCTAGGCCCCCCCTAGTCCGACGGGCTGGCTCCGCCCCTGGAGATGGTGGAGGGGAAGATGATTCTTTTATGTTTTTCTTTGTGGATTTTTTTCTACTTTTGTTTCTCTTTTTTTATTGTAATAGGAGGAAAGACCTTTTTTCTCTTCCAAAAGGCGGACAACTGTAATTTAAGGTCCTTGTAAATTTTTTCTAAATGTTCGGGACGGAGGTATCAAAAAAATAAAGGATAAGGACTTATTTTCACTTTCTACTAAGGTAAGGGACCCCATTGCATTTTTCCTTAATTTTAGAGAAACTATTTGGCGTCACTTGTATTACACCACACCAATTTAGGTGACAAAGTGTTATTAGATGAAATGTATTATTAATGAATCATATAATTTCACCTTTAATTGAATATATCACATAATACCACATAAATTGGTGTTATAGCATTATGGTGCTATATAGCATTATTTTAATTTTATGGGGAAAATACCCGGTACCAAAAAATAAAGGTTTAAGTACTTATTTTCACTTTCTACTAAGGTAAGGGACCCCACTTCATTTTTCCCTTATTAATACTATTTAATGTTACTTGTGTTATAATACCAGTTTGGGTGGCACTAAGTGTCATAAAATGAAATTTATAATTAAATGAATCATATAATTTCACCTTTAATTGAACATATCACATAATGCCACAAAGATTGGTATTTTAGCACTACTTGTGCTATAATATTATTATAATTTTATGGGGATGATGCCCAATATTAAAAAATAAAATAAAAAATGAGGACTTATTTCACTTTCTACTAAGGTAGGGGATCCCACTGCATTTTCCCTTAATTTTATAGTAATTGTAAGCTCTTCTACTTTCTTATATATATTTTACATTGATAGGTTACAAATAAATATAATACGGGAAAACTATTATTAGCTATACAACCTATTCTTGGTTATACAAATACTGGGGTTGGAATCGTGGGAATTTCTTTGATAGAAGGAATTCCATATTTATTCATAAATTGATTCTAACATCTCATGCCACACTTTCCTTCAAGTTGATGCATACAGATCTCTGATGCACAACTTGTCAAGTGAGCGGAAGAATTCTTTATTAGATACCGCTTTTGTGAGTATGTTTGCCAACTGGTCTTCAAATTTCACAAATGGGAACCGAATTATTTTTCCCTCCAAATTCTCCTTGATGAAATGTTGATCCACCTCCACGTGTATGGTGCGATCATGCTTAATCAAATCATGCAAGATAGCAATTGATGCCTTGTTGTCACAGAAAAGATCAATCTCGATAGGTGGGGCGAAGCCCATCTTGATAAGCAGTCTCCTGATCCAAAGAAGTTCACGAAGTTCCTCGGAACTTGACTTCTGCACTTAATAGTGCCACTACTTTCTGCTCTTACTTCTCCATGTAACAAGATTCCCTCCAACAAACATGAAGTAGCCCAAAGTAGATTTTCTGTCTAAAATAATTCTTGTTCAATCTGCATCTGTGTATCCATGCATTCTACGGTGATTATTCTTGGATAACATAAGTCCTTTTTTTCCATGTGAGGACTTTAAGTACCTAAGTATTCGAATCACTACCTCCATATGCTCTTCGATTGGCTTATGCATGAACTGACTTACAACGTTCACTGTATATGCAATATATAAGCGAGTATGTGAGAGATAAATAAGTTTTCTCACCAACCTTTGGTACATTCCTTTATCTATTCGTACCTGATCTGGATACTCCTCCAGTTTATTGTTCTGGATAGTTGGAGTATCTGTTGGTTTACATTCTAACATTTCCACTTCAGTCAGTAAATCCAAAACGTATTTTCTTTGCGATAGAAATATACCTCGTTTTGATATGACCGCTTCTATCCTTAGAAAATATTTGAGCCCTCCTAAATTCATCATCTCGAATTCAATTGCTAGTTGTCTCTGAATTTGGGACACGTGATAATCATGTTGTCTACATAGATTATTAAAGCAGTTTTCTTGCCAACTTTATGCTTTAAGAAGAGTGTATGATCTGAATTAGTTTGCATGAACCCATACTTCTTCATTGCCAAACTAAATTGTCCAAACCATGCTCGATGTGATTGTTTCAACCCATACAATGCTTGCTGTAATTTGCATATTACTCCAGTCTTTGAGGATGCTGTGTAGCCTGGAGGAATGTCCATGTATACTTCTTCTCCGTGACTGTGAAAGAATGCATTTTTCAAGTTTGATGCATAAACTAGTCGAGGTTAGCTACGTAAGATAACAGTACTCTAACAGTATTCAATTTAACAACTAGTGAAAAAGTCTCTTAACAATCAACTCCGTATATTTGTGTATAGACTTTCACCACCAATCTTGCTTTATACCGTTCAATGGAACCATCTGCTTTGTACTTGATGGAAAACAGTCATTTGCACCCTACTTCTTTCTTTCCTTCGGGTAATGGGACCAAAGTCCATGTGTCATTTTTCAGTAATGCATCCATCTCTTCTTTCATTATCTAAGCCCATTTCTGATCAGATAGAGCATCATGAACTCCATTCGGAACATGATTTGAAGAGAGTACATGTGCAAATGCTCTAAGAGGTTCGAGAAGTTTCATGGTGGACATAAGTTGGCAATTAGATATTTTGACCTCTATTCTTCTTCGCCTGCAATTTGTGCCTCCATTCGAGGTATCCATGGAGTTTGAAGCAATCATCACGGGTGTGCTTTTGATTACCACAGTAAGAACATTTGTCTCCTTCAACAATGTTGCGAATTTTGGATCCATCAATCAATTTTCCTGTACCTCGAGATGATGTGCCAGTAGAGGTAGGAACACCAAAACCTAGCTGCATGTTTTTGGTGAACAGAACTGTACCAAAGATAGTGGTAGGGTCACTATTGGTCATGACCGCATGTTGAAGTGCTTCCATGACAAACCTATGCATATGCTTGCTCAATGGAAGGGAACTATTTCATCTGGAGAACATCTCCTATTACACTATCCATTCGGTCTTCAATTCCATCCAAGAATTTGTATACACTATTTTCTTAGACCGGAGAGTTATACTTGTTGATGTCGATAGATCAGGTCATTGGATTGGGGCGATGGAAGTCAATTTCTTGCCACATCCTTGCAGATTGCAATAGTATTTCTCAAGGGAGTCATTGCCTTGTTCGGTCGAGACACTTGTCGCCTAAGGTCGTGGACTTGAGAAGTGTCACTGCCATAAAAATAATAGTAACAATGACACCCCAAAAAGATTTGACTATAGGAAATCGAATGAAATTACCAATGAGTGTTAGATCCATGGAGTTTATTAACCAGCTTTTGACGATGGCGTTGTATGTGCACCACCTTCGAAAGGAGGGATCGGTTTGGGAGGGTTAAAGGGAAATCAGCATTGATGTAACCCAATTTGTCTTTGCCTGAGATGTACATCTCGACAACCTGGAACCACTGAGCATAGTTGGGACCATCCAACTTGATACCAATCGGGGCGGTGGTAGATTCATGGTCCACGGTCGGGATTTGACCTTTGGCTAAGACTTCCGTGAGCTTTGGCTAAGCGGTGGTGTCAGGATCATCATGAGAGCCACCAATTTTTTTCCTCAATTCTGATGTCCTCCATGGCTTGAATAGATGAAGCTTTGGCTATCGTGTTGCTATGATACCATGTAAGCTTTTCTATTTTCTTTACATTGATAGGTTACAAATAAATAGAATAAGAAAAAACTACTCTTAGCCAGGGGCGGACTCACATGGGGTCATGTGGGGTCAGATGACCCCACAAAAAAAAAAAAAAATTTTTTTTTTTTTTTAATTTTTTTTTTAACCTAAACATTTTTGAAATCTCATTTTTGACCCCACAAGAAAATTGGTCTCGGTCCGCCCCTGCTCTTAGCTATACAAATACTGTGGTTGGAATCGTGGGAATGAATTCCATATTTACTCCAAAATTGATTCTAACAGCTCATGCCAACAATAATACTATTTAGTGTCACTTGTGTATCAATACCAATTTAAGTGGCACTAATGTCATTAAATAAATTGTACAATTAAGTGAATCATATAATTTAATATTTAATTGGAAATATCACATAATATCACGTAAATTAGTGTTCTAACACTTATGATGCCATGTAGTATTATTCTAATTTTACGGGGATAATGCCCACCTTTGAGCTTCCTCGATATTCTATGCATGAGCCGTAATCGGAAAAAGGTATAGAATAGAAGAACTTGTAAACATGCACATCCACTAGGAATTTATGGTGAATCCGATCACCTTAAGTTTGAAACATTTTTAATATTTAAGCGTAAGATAAAAGTGAACTTATGACGTACATTTATTAATTCGTATAATTTTGACAATTGTGACAAAAACGAAAATCTTTGTCAATAGTAATTTAGCTTATGTTGAGCTTCATTTTTTTCAAAATTTATTTTTAATCACATTTTTTTATAAAATAATTTTATATGTAAATTCAAAAAAAAAAAAAATCTATTATTCAATAATACAAACTCCCAAAAAATCACTATTCCAAAACTTATTGTCCAAAAAATAAAAAAAGTTAAAAAAAAATGGAGCTCAAACAGAACCTTAGGTCCCTTTTGTCTCCCATTATTCCAAAACATTGTTTGTTACAGTAAGATTCTCTATCACATATTCACTCAATAAAATATTCTACACACAAACCAATAAAGTTAATTTAAATTTTAACCACACATTCTTCAAAAAATATTATTCATTACTCAATTTCTTCTACAATAATGGGGGAGAAACACACACTTAGAGCTTGTTTGTCTCCCATTATTGGAAAAAAAATGGAGTTTTGAATAGTATTTTTTTTGGAGAATGTGTGGTTGAAATTTAAAATAAGTTTATTGGTTTGTGTGTAGAATATTTTATTGGGTGAATGGTGGTGGAGAATCTTGCTGTAACAAACAGAGTTTTAGATTAATGGTTGACAAACATGGGCTTAATGTCACATTAATGATTTTAAGCACGCAATGCTCATTCCAAATGCTATATTATTCATGTTTGGTAGGGATTAAAATACAAATTTTAATCTAAGTAAAAGTTAATAATTAATTCTAATCACATATTTTATGGAATCCACAAATTTTGAACTACACAATTCATCAATTTTTATTAAAATCTACTAAAATTTTTATTTTAATTCCCATGGGCACAATTGTAAATCATCGGTCTATTATTCCGACTTCACGTGTATTCAATTTTTTCTTCTCAGGTACATAGCGGGCCGGGACTCCCATCCAAATATATATCTTCTACACGATGAATTCACTTGATCCTTAAAATCAGAAGCATTTAAGAGCAACTCCTAACATCTACCAGTTAGCTACTTATGGGGCCTTTAATTTGACATGAAGAAATGCATTCACACATGCTTCAACGTCCGGTTAATAAATGCTAGAATAACAGATAAGAGTAATGTTATTCATCGGATTATAAACACAGTTTAGATGGCTATAAATGATGATAGGTTAAATGAAATGTGAAATGAAATGACTTATTTAATTTCTTCTATCATTTAGTGATACATTAACGCCACCTAGACTGTATTTTTAATTCTAGTGGGGATGAATAACATTACTCGATAAGAGTAATTACAAGTCATGACAAGTGTTAAGACTTTCAAATCATAGTTTAGTATTGTGATTGTTCAATGATATTGATATGAAAAATGCTATTTGTCATAAGCGACGGACGCATACGTTTTGAGTTAGATGGCATACATAAATTTGTAAAAAAGTTATGAAAAAATTAAAGCATTTGATATCTTATTACAATTATTCTCTACGAGTTCTCGTACTTTGATAACATTTCATAATTACATATTTTTCAATATTATCAAATACATCCATTTTCCAGCATTCATTTCATCACCAAGTCCGTCATTATTTTTATTTTCAACATCATTTTCATCCCTCTTTATCTTGAATATTCCTTTCATTAATATTTTGCTCATTTCAAAAAAATACAGATTCACATTTAAAACATTTTTCCATAACTGATAAACAATCAATAAAAATAATGAAAGCAGACCTACAATGGAAGCAGTCATCGACAGAAGGGTTAGGGATGGGTTTTGCAGAGCAGACACACAATCAACAGTGGAATCAAACAAGGCTGAATCGCAACTAGGAATATTTTACTAGTGTTCATTTAAATTTCCGTAAACAATCATTAAGAGTTCAAACTATTCTTATTTTTTTATGTTTTTATAAATTTTATTTTTCTAAAAATTTTATAATCTTATTTTTTCCAAATTTTTATACTTTTTAATATTTTTAGAATTTTATATTTTATATATATATTTTTGAATTTTGAATTTTTAAAATTTATTTAAACGTGTTTTCTATCTTTGGAATTTTTCAGAATTTTCACTAAAAACACTCAAAACGTCAAAAATGTATTTTGAGTTTTATCTTATAAGTTTTGAGCGAAAATTGATGAAAATGAACAATAATTTAGAAAAAAAAATGATCAAAGTTGTACATATTTTGAAAGTTGGGGATCAAAGAGTCACATTTGAGAGTTGAAGGATCTCACTTGCAATATCTAAGGACTCAATTCGAACAAGAAATAAGGACCAAATTGCAAAGTCAAAATATAATTTTCAACAATTTTATATATTCTGATTGAAATAAAATTGTGGTTCTTTATCGTTTTGAGACTCCGTTTTAGACCTAATTTAGGTAAATAAGAATCTTGCATTCAATTAAAAAGGGATAGAGATACAATCTTGAGGCAATATTACACTTTCATATACATAAATTCATCAAGTTTTGTATCTTAGTTTGAGATTTGAAGGTTGAAAAACACAAGGCAGAAAGTTTTACAATCTCCAAGAGGAGTTTAAAGATCTATTGTTGAGAACTGGGTGCCGGATAATAACAATTATTTGGATTCTTTTCTTCCTCTATTGTAATGAACTCGATGAATTTTTTTCATCTTTTTGTTATTCAATTCCAATTATATGATTGGCTAAATAATTTGTTGTTAGGATAAATGATGTAGCTTATGCTTGACATTTATTTAATTCAATTGATTTCATGAAACTTGATTATGTGCTGATTACTTATTGTGATTTAATTGTTTGATCATCAATTATTTGATTTAAGGACAAAATTGAGAATGAGGTGAGATTTATTTGTCTAGTTCATACAATAAGTGACATGTATTATAAGTGATCGAGAGATGATATAGGCTACTCAATCTTGGTTAAATTTATACAATTAATACTTTTACATATGTATGAATTTACGTAGAGATATAGTAAATATGGACATGTGAAGAGAGTTAATATCGCTAAAGAGATGCTACTAATTTAAATTGATTAAGGAGGGTGTCCTTAATTAATATTGTAATGGATTTTAAAAATCCTTATAAATTTAGGCGTTTTTAATTGAGACTTTAATGGATTTTAATGAAATTCATTAAAATTTAGGTATTCACAATTGAGATTTTAATGAAATCTATTAAAATTTAGGTATCCTCAATAATTAATGGATTTATAAAAAAATTATTAATATAATAATTGCAAAAGAGTTGGATGTATTTCAAGCTTAAAAATAAATATAACCAAATCTTTTAAAATCTCACCATATTTGACGAGATTCTTATGAAATTATTGGAAATCTATTCAAATTTACGAAATTTATTAGGATTGATAATCTTTTAAAATTTATCAAAATCTTAATCGAGGACACCCCCGCAAATCAATTGCTAAAAAAATATGAAAATGAATTGAATGGATTTGGATTAACTGAATGTTAAGTAGCCTAAGTGAATCGAAATTTGTAACAGCTTAATCCCAATAGTCATTAGGTTAGTTATGGTTTTAGATTAATTTAGGACAAACTAGTAAATAATAATCACTTGATTAGTTAATTTTTATCACATTAATTTGATCGAAACTAGATTAGGATAAAAATTGATAGTAAATATTAGTCTATATGAGAACGATAGTCAAACTATTGGGTTCACTTTATTACTTGTCACGATCTGTACAATTGTAAAATCAATCGATCAAGTTTTTTAAGCCATTGTCGGGAATAATTTATTTAATTTAATTTTTGTTATTAATTTTATCTTCTTTTTTTAATTTTTAATTTTTAATTTGATTTACTTGATTTCGTTGATAGGGAATGAATTAAAATAATAGCTCAATAACAACATAAGATGGAAGATCCCGAAACTTATGAAGACGACATGTCTCTAGGGGATTTTTCCGTCCTAACACACTTTAAAATGAAGGGATATGATGCACTTGATTAAGTTGATGAGAATGACACGCTCTTAGGAATACTACGAGGACTACCATGTTTTCAAGTACAAGATATAAACGAAGTTGATGAGAACGATTTACCATTGGGATTACTATGGGCATTACTGAAATATCAAGTACACGATGAGAAATATAATCCATATGAGGAAACACACAATTCAAGTTGAGAGCAAAACCCAAATCTCTATTATTCGGAAGGTCAAAATAACAAAAATACCTCAAATCCTCAACAAGAAAGTGAGAATTCTCATGAAAACTTTCTTGTGCAACTGCCCAGTATTTTTGGAGAGTAGATTGATCATTCAACATGAGGAAACAACGGCAAAAGAAGAACATGTAGAGTCTAAGGAATTAATCAGAAAGTATCCATCAAATTCGTAGCATTCAGCATAGATGAAATTAGCATGAAGTCCTCCGACTTCATTATTTGCTCAAAATCGAGTTTGTCATTAAACCTTGTAAGGAAATTGATATGTACATTACTGAGTCTGAATTGAAAAATGAAGAAAATCTTACTACTTCGAGAATGGAATGGGAAAAGTTAAAACTTTGGGGGACAGAGGCAAAGTGGTGCAAAGTCAAGTAAAGTAAGTAGGACTTTAAAAGCCATATTCAAATTGTCGTGAAACATTTGTACAAAACTCGAGCTGAGACTATAAATTATGAACTTAATAGGAAATAGTTCATTTTTCTAACATTTTACTATTCAATCAATCAGTGAGCAAGTGACTCGTTCACCAAAAAGTGAGCCTATTGTTTTAAAACGTGAAATCACTACCATTTCATTCAATGGATAAACGTGCAATTCAATTTTAATAGACAACATGAAAGTACTACATAGAATTATGCCAATCACAAATAATGATAAAATAATATTATTGTTTTCCCTGTCTCAATCTCCATCATTCATTTTTAAAATCCATATTTTCATTATTTACGATAATGTTTATCTATAATTAATATTCATGCTATATTTTGTGATGAGAACCATGTAACAGCGAACACTATGCAACCCATAACGAGATAGAAGATCTTAAGAAAGCCCAAAAAATAATTCCGATTTTAAGTTTGAACCAAAAATTAATAAATCAAGCAACCAAACAAAAACGAAATTTGAATTACCTTTTGATTACACAACACATGATCCGTACTCGGTATTGAACGCCACAAAAATCATCTTGATAAGTACAGAATGTTCTAAGAAGAACAATGTTTGAAAGGCACAATAGCCTCTCGAATATATCTTAATAGTAAATTTGTTAAAAGGTTCATATATTGAATAATGAAATCCTATTTATACTAATGGCTAGAAACCTAGTAAAAACGTAATTAAATTCCTAAAAGATTACAAATATATCAAAAAATAGTTTTTTAATGCAATTAGGAAATTTTCGCTGAAAATAATTATGTGGTCGTATAGTATATTTCAATGTAGTCGTATAGTTCATCCTTCAGCCTTCAATTTTATCTCAGAAAATAGGTATGCGGTCGCATTCATTTTACACTATACGACCGTATAGTATTAAAAATGACACCCCTCATTTCTTGTGCAGAATCTCGTGACGATTTTGGATTGTACTCATGGGTGAAAATTCGACACCCGAGTTGAAAGTTATGCACATTTTCATCCACACTGCTCATTTGCTGCTTGAACCGAGTTAATCCATTTTTTCCATCGCTCTTCGACTTTCGTCCCCAACATTAGACTTGTACTTTGACAAGTTTTCTTCAACTACACGTGCCTCGCTTCCCAAGCTTGCATTTGTACGGCTTTTATTAATCCCTTGAAAGCTCGAACTTGCTGTTAACTACTTTTTATCAATCATCAAATTCCATGTAGCTTTCGGCCCATCCCGGATCATATCATTTTGTCAACAATTTCGCTACATGTACATCTTGATTTATACCGTAACTTACTGAATTTACACTTAACGCAATCTCACGCTATCATTCACATCTCACATTTCATCAAACCGTTATAAAACATCTACATTAGTTTTCTATCAATAAAGATGTCAAAATGGATGTACAAATAGCTTAATTGTTGTCAAATATATAATATTATTATCCAGTTACAAGGAAAGAAGAATCTTTAACTTTTGTTCAAAGAAAATCTGGTAATGGCTATTTATCATTATTGGTGATATTCACTAATCTAAATAGAAGGGGTCATTGGTGTTAAAAAAAAGTTCGTGATTTGCAGCTAGAATATAATATTCACAAAATACAAGGATTAGATAAAATTCTCGAACCAAACCAGACCAAGAGATTCAATTTGATTCTTCTTAAGTTAAATACCTGAACGAGTATTAGAATCGAGAACCAAATAAAAATCGATTATCCCTAATATTTTATACTATTTTAATTTTTTTTCTTCATGAATTTGTTAATTAATTAATCGAGTCCCAAAATATCATTTTTCTATTTTATTTGCCAACTAACTAATTGAGCCCAAAATATCATTTTCACGGGTATTTAGTTCAGACCTAACTTTTTAATTCAAATTTCAAAGAATCAAAATTGAGTGACATAAGTTTTTCTCAATCATTTTGTCGTTTCTCAAATAGCCGATACTGATTGATTGCACCTGTCTTCACATTACATTTTTTCTGCCATTTTCACTACTTCGATCAAGGTAAGCTCATCTCATTTTTTCTAATAATTTTTCACGCTCAATGTTTAAACATTATAATTATAATTAGAGTTTAATGTCATTGGATTAATGTAGTGTTGTTGTAAGAGTTAAGATTGAATATGTCATTAGTTAAAATGTAGTTTTGTTGTAAATATTAAATTTTCTTATTATGGTATGGAACCAAATCGAATAGATTCGGTTACATAATTAAATTTAGGCCTGATAATTCCAGTGACTAAAAAAAAATAGTCTAGTGTTAGCTGGGATACCTGGGTATCAAAAAAAAAAAAATACAATAAATATAACTCAACATTAAATTAAATAAGGGGACTTAGCGTAAATTATCCTTAATCTATGTTGTTATTGCGCACCTTAAGCTTCAATTTTGGCCCGAACATCTCTAATATTTCACTTAATGGATGAAATTGTTCATTTTTTATGGTTTGCTTTTAATTAAGAGTTAAAATGTCAAACTTTTAATAAAAATGATTAATGACTTCCAATAAAATAAAATAAGTAGAAAAGAAATAATAAAAAAATATTACAAAAAGAAAGAAATGAAAAAACTCAAGCTACCAATTAATATCTCATAAGATCATCTCCGATTTGCTTTAGAAATCGTATCATAAAAGCTAGCAAGTATTTAAAAAAATTCTCTCTTAGAGATTCTTTTTTTTTTTTCAAGATAATGTCATAGAAAAATAGATATTAAAAGACTACCGTTTTACATGAGATTGATAGACATTCAAGTTCAAAATTAGTTCTAATGCATTATATGGATTGCTATTTAGATGCCTTTTTTAATTTTTTTTTAAAAAAGTAACAAAATATCATTTAAAATGCATATAAAATATAAATTTTGTTAAATTAGTGTATTTGATAGAACTTCTGGATCTAGACAGAGCTCCAGAAAATATCTATTAATTTTTTTTTTTTTTATACTTGGTGAAGTCCATATGAATTTGCGATGGAAAGAATTTTTTTTAAATACATTCTATTTTGCTCATGTGGCACATTTTTTTTAAGCAATCCACGATTGTAATGGAGATGCTCTTATGATGGATTATTTGGTAGAATGAATCAACTTTTCTCTTAGTCGTATACTTTTTTAATGTTCATTTTTACTTATCTTATTTTTTTAAACTAAAATAAGGGCATTTTAGTCATTAACAAAAAAAAATAAAAAGATTTGAGTTTTTATTGGTCAATTGAATGAAAACCATCCAAAAGAACTGATTGAACATATTAAGTAAACGATTAATCATATTTGCGTCAGGATTTAAAGGTTAGAAATCATTTACAGCAACACCATGAGTCATTGAACATTGTGCCAATTCTCCCCTAAATGAAATAAGAGTTAGAAAGACTAGCCTTTTAATAGTCAATTGGTGATGAATTTAAGCTCCGTTTGATATGCAGAATTTTTCATGGATTTTTCAACTTTTGTAGTGTTTGATAGACAGAATTTTCTCGAGAAAATATTTTTCAACTTTTCAAATTTTCCACATTTTTGAGGAAAATTAATTCTTGATATTTTGGTGAGTAAATATTTTTCATTTTTTAATTTTTTGCAATTGGAAGAAATTCTAGACATAGTGATAAAAAATATTTTCACTTTTATTGACAATTTCCATGCAAAACAAAGTCAAACGAATGGTATTCGGTATCGTTATTTTTTTTTTTCTATTTTTCTATTTTTTTATTTTTTACAATTGGAACAAATTCTAGATCCAATAGTAAAAAGCATTATCACTTTAATGGATAATTTTCATAAAAAACGAAATCAAACGGACTCCAAACTTTCAACATTTTTCATGAAAAATTATATCAATTAATTACAATTCTCAGAAAAACAATTTCTAGGAAAACTTTTTTCCCTATAAAACATTTTCTTTCCACCAATTTTTCACCATTGCAATCAAACGGACCCTTAATGTATTAGACAATGAATTTTGAGCTCATTGCTATCTAAACTGAATGACAAATATCATTATCAAGACCTATTTAATTGAGATTAAAATTAGTTTTTCAGTAGATTTTAATAAAAATTGATGAAATGTGTGGTTGAAAAATTTATGGGTCCCATGAAATATATAGTTAAATAACCATATTATTTTGGAAGAATATATTTTAAAATAATAGATTGATGTAGAATGTGTAGTTGAAAAAAAGGAAAAATTATTGATGTGATGAAAAAATTAATAATTAAAATAACACATACCAAATATCTAAAATTATAAAATATTATATTTACTTACTAATTCCTACAATTAGTAAATTCTACAATTTTCAAGATTTTAATATGTTTTCATTTTTGATTTTTTCTTTCACATATAAAGTCATTTAAAAATTTTGAAATTAAAGTCAAATAAAAGACTTAAAAATAGAATAAAATTAATAAAGCAGGCCTTAACGTCCATTAAGCAATCACCTTGACAGTTGATCGTTTAATTTCGTGCTTACCGCCAAGTGGACAATTGATTTTTTGAATACTAGATTTTTTAGATTAAGGCAGCATATGATGAATAAAAAATTAATAACAGAATTGGAATATTAAAAGTGATGGTAGTTTCTAGCATAATGTATAATTTGAAGAATGTTATTTATCATTATGATGATGGAATATCGATGATGTTGTGACAATTTATATTGAATAATGAAATTGAACAGTTCAATTTTTATGAGAGAGAGGGGGGAAGAGAAGGAAATGTGAAGGATAATGAGTTACTACATCACTGATATTCAATCATTGTGATAATAAATAACATTGCCCTTATAATTATCTCATCCAAAATTTGTACCACTTCAACCACAATTTTCAGTACAAAACATTGCCCTTATATATATATATATATATATATTTTGTATTTTCAGAAATAAAAACATAGTGCATGCTGTAAAAAAATGAATTAATTTAATTATTTAAAAAGGAGAAGTTAAAAATTTAACATTAGTGTTAAATTGATATTTTTTAATTATAAAGGAGAAGTTAAAAATAAAATATAAAAAGCTACCACTTTGTTGATTATGAAAAACTGCTGCCATATAGTATAGATTCTTCTAATCATTCAATACTTACATATTAATCAATATATTGACAATATCACCTATCTTGTCTGTCATGAAAAGAAAGAGAAATGTATAACTGAAAAAATTGCAATTACATTCTTTAATACATAAATGTAAATTAATGATCCCACGCCACGCCATCTGACTTTCAGAGACACACGTATAAATTAATCCATCCCAAATTAAGGAATGACAACGGGGTGGAGAGGGAAGTGGATCACGATTAAGATATCTTAATTTTTCGTCTAATTTTCTGATTAACTTATTTATTGTTTTGATATCAGTTTTCATATGAATAAAAATATAAAAAACAAGAGTAGGGACGATGATCATGTCCCCGTTCTGCCTCAAGGACACCATAAATCACTATTTTGTTCATTTCTAGCTGGCATCTCGTCATGGAGCACATTTTAGAGTCCACCATCAAGTTGTACTAGGTGATCACATGATCAAATCAATGATATAGAAAAAGACAGAGAGGAGCATACAGTGATCACTGACTTGGATTCATAGTCGCTTAGGAAAATTATGAATATTGAAAATTTTAGGTTAGTAGTTTTAAAGGAATTCTTGATCAAAAGTCAATGAGAATTAAATGAGTGTTTTTTATTTGAGTACTAGAGTAGCCTGCCCTATGTATTGAAGCCTCAAGGAGACTTTACAAATGGGTGTGTCTAATTCTACTTTATATTCCCCACCATTTTCAGCAATTTTCCATCACATATACTGATATACAGCCTTCTTTTCACACCTTTCTTGCTTCCTCAATTTCTGCTTCTTCTCATCATTTTTCTTGTCTGTTCAAGTTCGCATGATTTTCATTTCTCTCTCATTACCAAAGTAGTTGATGGCGGAAGAATTAGCCAAGGACGACGCAGGCTGCTACAAAACAATGAAGACGATACTGATAAATTGCTTTGGTTCATTTTGTTTAAGCATGGCAGGTGGACTGATGTTGGGTTTGTGGGAGTTGTATTACCATCCTACTAACGAACGACAGTGGATGGTTCCTTTAGGTCTCATTCTGCTTGTGACGCCACTCATAGTTTGGTTATCAATTTTCATTTCCGAAATCTGTAACTACGCGACAAAAACCGACTTCGACTGCATCTCCCCTAAAAATTCATCAGAGAACTCATTTGACGATCTCAGAGATGATCAAAGAAAATAGACACTAATTCTTCTTCTTCTTTTTTTCAATCGTCAGTTAGTCGACGTATGTATTATCAAATCTAGGTATCATATCTGCATCTTTCAAGTAACGCTTAATGTATGCAAAAACTGTTAGAATTGTTCAATATATATATAATGAGGAGTGACTTTGGAGGTGATGGAAGTGATCAACCATGAAAAAACCAAACAAAAGCAAAACAAAAGAAAAAACAGAGGTGGCTGGAAAATAGCATGGGCGATCGCCCAGCCATCACTTTGCAAACCCGAGGCTTATTTGGTGAATGGGGCGATCGCCCGATACAAATTTCTGACCATTGGATTTTAAATTCTGGTAATGTTTTAACAAGCTTCACACATTTTTGGTTTGGTTTTGCACCCTTTTGTGCATGGCCATGGTTATTGTAGTTCTATATGTTGTATCATTAGTATATGTAAATGGTTGTTCAGACAAAGAAAATATTTAATTCACAGGAGCGTAATTAAATTTCAGAAAAAAGAAAAGAAAGAAGGTAAGAAAAAGAAAATAAAGCAAAAATCGAAATCCAAAACAGGTGAAAAACACTTTCTTCTTTAAACAATATTACCCCGCAACGGTACTAATGGATTTCGACACTTGTCTCCCAGGATATAACGAATACAACTTGTAATCAAACCACAAGCAACAACGAACTTGAAACGAAAATCTCCCTCTACAAGAAAATGGTTTTGGAATGATTTTTGGAGAGTATGTTACAAGAGTTTTGATGTAATGATCAACTCAAAATGATATGAGATGTATAATGGACGTCTAAATGGTCCTATATATAGAAGAGGAAGGGTTGTGTGTGAAGTTTTATGCCCTAAACTTAGCAGCATTCACGAAGATAAGCATCCCTTGATGTAGCTAGTGTTTCGCTCGAGCGACAATGACACTTTTTCATCAAACCCTCTCTCGCTCGTCTGTCACTAGATTGTCACTCGAGCGATAGCCTCATCGCTCGAGCGATAAAGCGAGTTATGGAGTTAACCATTTTTCCAGTCTGTATTTCCTCTTTTCTATCCAACTTTGGACCGCAATTTCTCATTCATCGAAACTGGTTTTGAAATCTCAAACATACCACGACAATCTACTCGACGAATAGAACAAGTTAGTCTATTTATATTCATAATTTGACTATCGAATCAAGTCCGAATGTTGAGCAAAGTTGACATGAAAGTCACTTTTTCCATACTCAACTAAATTTTATTTCATTCTCTAAAACAAATTCCAATAATCCACCACATGAATGAAAATTCGAATATGCTCATGCTATTCAGAAATATGATGCACTGTGGAGAGAGAATAGAAAAACACTACATTAGGTAAGGTAGCGTTCGGCCTTGAACCTTCCCTAATGAAATACTATTGGATTTACTAACTAATTTGTGAATGTGATGTCTTGAACCATTCAGCTGTTGGTGTAAACCAAGACAAAAATACTCACACAGATGTTTTTCCTAAATCGTTTATGGTTCTCGTGACTTGGTTCAATTTGGCCATGAACCACTTGATAAGTGTATAAAAATACACTTATTCAGGGGCCTAAAATATCGATGTTTGATAACTCTTTTGACAAAATATATCATAGATTGCTGTATTTTATGTTATATAGGTAAAACTCAATGGTTGAACAAGGAATTTGAAGAAACAAAAGAAAATCAAAGAAAAATGACAAAGTCCAAAGTTTGAAAACCAAATTGTAAATATTCAATCGTTGATTCAGACTACAAGATGATACTTTGAAGATTGATATGAGACAATTGGATGGAACCATAACTCAAAAAGGAATGGAATATGATTATATTATCAAAATAAATTTTCAATCGCACAAATTATATTCCAAATTTTTAGTCGAATATTGAGATCTATTTTTGGCATAATAATTGTCCGAATTGGAAAAATTATAGTTCTAGAAAAGTTGTAGACCTTTGAGTTACTGTTCTAACACACTTTGAACAGCCTTGATTAGATATTAAGAGATAAAGTTATAGTCAAAATGCTTATACATATGTAGAGACAAAAAATTCGTACGTGGACATGATTTTCAAATAATTTTCTACTCCTACAAATTCTTAACAGTAGAATATATATTTGAGACCTCTCATATACATCTCATACTCTAATATTTATCAATTATTATCATCAAAGGAGAAGAATTCATAGTTTTGTAAGAGAATTGAAGGAGGTTTGCAAGAATTCAATAAAATGAAGATTCAAACTTAATTTTTGGGCAAAAAAGAGAAGGCACAAGTGGAGATTCATCAACAAACCATTAAAGAGATTCAAAATTTTAAGATTGATCTTCATCTTCAACAAATCATTGAATTTCAAGATTCATCTTCATCTTCTTAATTTATCAAAAATTCGGGTTATATCTTTTCACTATATATTATTTCTTGTAGTTTCGATATCTTAGACTAGTTTTATACATTGCAAGATTGATATGAACCATTGTTATGATATTTTTAGTTTTTAATTAATTATTTTGACTTTAATTTGAACTCTAATTGAATTGTTAGTTAATTTTATTGTTATCGAGAAAGATAATATGATTTAAACACAATATAATAAACATTGTAGGAATCGAGGTCATCTATCTTGAAGTGAGTGGAGAGAATTTTCTTGAAAATCTCGATCTTAGAGATGTCGTTACCAGTAACCCGGATGTCATCAACGTAAACAAGAACAAGAGTGATATTGGTGGATGTGATGTGAGTGAACAAAGAATGATTCGCCTAAGACAGATAAAAACCTGCATCAAGAAGCACAGAGGTTAGTTTAAAAAACCAGTTCCGGGAGGCTTGTTTGAGACCATAGAGGAATTTTCTGAGATAGCAGACGCGGGTATCCCCTTGAGGACAATAGTTGGGTGGTGGGATCATTTAGACTTCTTCATCAAGATCGCTGTGCGAGAAAGCATTGTTGATGTCAAGCTCATGAATGATCCAATTTTTGGTAGCTGCAACTGTTAGTAAGCAGTGGACTGTGGTCATTTTGCTGACCGGAGCAAAGGTTCCATGGTAGTTAAGTCCTTCAACTTGAGTGTATCCTTTGGCAACAAATCGAGCTTTGTACCTCTCAATGGATCCGTTAGCTTTGAGTTTGATTTTGAAAACTCATTTGCACCCAATGGGTTTCTTACCAAGAGGAAGAGGCTCAAGAGTCGAGGTTGAATTATCCTCTAAAGCATGAAGCTCAGTAGATATTGCCTTACGCTAGTGAGAGTGGTGAATAGCATTAGAATAGCATGGGGGTCCATACATGAGGTAAGAGCAGTCACATAAGTAATATGTCGGGGGGAGGGGGGAACGAGAATATGAAAGAAAAGCAGACAATGGTGAACAGTACCTGAAGCGTAACCAGTTTGATCAACAGGATCACAGTATTAATTCGAGCTCACCGAGTTTACGATGTTTCCTTAAAATGAATTTACTGTCTTCATGGATACTAAAGGTATTCAGCAATCGTTTCTCAGGATAGAATGAATTTCGTCTCCTACGGTAGCACCACTACAATCTGCAGGAGTTTTAACGAACTTAATGGAGTGTTTTTCACTTCGAGAACAATAACAGAATGAAAGAGGGGAGTGGGATTCAAAGCAGAGAATGATTACAATGAAAATTGTATAATTTTTCTGGTAGCGGGGCAGGCTATTTATAGATTTGCTCGTGGTCATTCGAACAACCTTCAAACCATTTCAAAACAGTCGTCATTGTTTAGACAACTCCCCAAAACCCGAACAAACAGTAATGTTCGATTAAAAGTCGACTATTTAGATGGGTAACAGTCGACTCTTTAGTCGCTTAACAGTCGACTATTTAGACCAGACCATCCAAAAAAATTACTCGAAAATAAGATAATAAAAAAAATAATGATTTCATTAAGTATCCAAGAATTTGATTAATTACAATTTGATCCAAAATTAAATAAATTTTGTCCAAAAAGATAATATAGTACAAGGAAGCACTCGCACACAAATCGAACCTGGCTCGAGCACGTACTCATGTCGTGCCTGCCGGCCGGACGGATGGCGACGGTGCACGCATGTGAGGTTTCGACCGAATCCAATAGGATATAGGTCTTTCCCCTTCCAAAAACTATTGGTACACCTTGGGGTCCAAACCCCATTCCCAACCTTACATTATATAAACCAAACCCATATTTCTTAACTTTCATACGTGAGATAAGTGTTTGGAAATTTTCAATAAATCAAATTCTTCACTAGTTTATTGTTCCAAGGGTTACTTTGATATTAAATATTTCATTCAATTCTAAATGGTTTTCAATAGATAAATATATCACGTTGATCACCTCGTAGAGTATAACGTGAATATGCTTGGTCAAGTTATAATCAACGTACGGATCCCACTCAATATGGGACTTCAAGTTGACTAATTTCACTAAACCATTTCCAACAGTTTATAGTACCCCTAAGTTCCCCATTGTGGCACAATTCAATTGAGAACTCCGACGATCAAAATTAGCAAAAATGAGAGAGAATGATTTCTTCTCCAACCTCTCGTAAGATGTCATCTTCCAAATCCTCTTTAAAAACTCTTGATAAAATATGTCTCCTACTCAGGATAATTTCTAATTCATTCACGACCTTTATATCCACAACCAATATATCTTGCATAAAATGCTCGAGTCTCCTTTATAAAGTGTCCATGGGTACTTGAGGTTTGTGGGTTCAAGCAAAGGGCCCATCTGTTTATTTGAAATCAACTTTTTCACTTATGCTGGTACAGTGACGCTCTAGAATCCTATTATTTGAAAGTCCCTGATTCTTTCACGTTCTTTGCAGGTTTCATCATTTTACAAACAAATGTTCTTATCTTTTTAATGAATATGGAAATGTTGGAATCTTAGACGACGGCAGGGATATATGTGGGGGTGGGGATGGGGGTGGGGGGGAGGGGGGCCTAGTCCCTAGCCCACTAGCGACGGCAAAAAAGCTCGGTCGGCTCTGGTTCAGGGTCGGCCCGAAAAAAGTTCGAGTCGGGCACGGCTTAAGCTCGGTTATACCGAGCCCCATTTTAGGGCATCGGCTCTAGCCCGAGCCGACCCGTGGACTGGGCGGGCCTGCCCTTTAAAAAAATAAGTTTTTTTTAAAGAGGCGCTGCCTTTGCAGGTAGCTTGGCTACTGGCAGCAAACTGCTGCCAGCAGCAAGCTACCTGCAAAGACAGCTCCAGCTTCCTTTGCAGGCAACTTTCTTGCAAAGGCAGCAAGCTGCTGCCTTTGCACCTTTATATTAATATAAAAAACAAAAACCTGAACCGGCTCGATTCTGCCTGCAAAGGCTTGGGCCGAGCCTCATTTGTTTGGTCGAGCTCGGCTTGAGCTCAAAAAAGCTCAGGCTCGGCTTGGCTCGTTGACATAATTACAGCCTACTGATTTTTTAAAGGTAGGAAAAAAAATTATGTAAAAAAGATTCATGTGTAATTTTATTTTTTTTACATATTGGCCCAGCATTTCATCTGGTCTTGAATCCATTCTTGGATAGCGGGATACATTATTGCAAAAAACTATATGTGGCTCCCTTAATTTGTAAAAAATGGGAAAAATTCTCTTGAAATGAGCAACAAGAATTTTGTTTTGCATGATCTCGAAAAGGAGGTGATCAAGAATCAGAAGTTTCTGTTTTATCTTCATCCTTCTACACGAAATGAGCAACAATAATTTTGTTTTGCATGATCTCAAAAGAAGGTGATCAAGAATTAGAAGTTTCTATTTTGTCTTCATCCTTCTACATTGCTAGTTTTGTGCCGAGTTTGGTTTTTGTAGAGTAGGATTTCCTAATCAATGGTAAAGATGAAGATTATGGCTTTGCTTTGTATCTTTAGGTTACAATTTATCATTTTTTATGTATCTATCTATATGTTAGACTCTCTCCATCTCAGTAAAGATACTATTTTCCCAAACTTAAACATCTTTTTTGTTCTCAAACAAAACTATAGCATAGATAACAACAAACACGCAAGCATGAAAAATATTTGATTAGACAATCTAGTTTTTACCTCAAAATTTGAAGTCACCATATTAAATCTACAAACTGTTTCAAATTCACAATACCAAATCAATATTCACTCTTCCAACGCAAAACTAATGTGTGTGCTTGAAGAACTAAGTAGACAATCATAAAGTTACAAGCTGTTTCAATTTTCAACCGTCCATGGTCAAATATATCATTCCAACTCCTTTATGATTCACACACTACCAAACTTATTATTTTTACTCTTTTCTTGGTGTACAACCTAAGGTTGGATTTTTCATTACTATCTTCACCCTCTCTAGTTGAGGTGCACTCTACTAATTTTAAGTCAACACATCAATAAATAAGGATCCTCCAATTCTTTGATTGCTTTGACATCTAGGACTAAATTAGACTAATAATCCATCATCAAAAGTCAAGTCTTCTCAAATAAATGTTTAGGGCTTAACCATGACATTTGGTGTGTCTTTTGTTTCATACACTAGCTTTTTTTCTTTCAAATTTTCTTTTTTTACACTATCCCTCTTAAGTTTCTTATATGCCACATGTAATGAGTTTTTAAACGATGACTCCTAAATCAGATGATTTTAGGATACCAGGTTGTAAATACATTAGCAAGCTTAATAACTCAAGTCATAAAGGCTACAGAAAGATGTATTTTATATATTTTTTAACCATGACTAGTGTAATACCCCTTATTAAACACTTATCTAATCAAATCGTCCTATAACTTAAAACTTTTGTCAAATTTTATCCTATTAATTTAAGACAATACACACATAGGGTTTCACACAAGGAATCCCAATTTACATCTGTATCTTCCTAAAATTGTAAAATCATCCCCAAATTATGCTAAATTTAGTTTAAGGATAATTAATATAGGATAATTTTGGGTATAACATCTATGTTTAATCTATCAATCTATCCAACATATGAATCAATTTATTGCATCATAATATAAAACTTAATTCTAGTGCGCGTATAATATCAAGTTTTACTAGGTTAAGCATCAATCAATCTAGTATGCAACATATCTGTCGTTCATCAATCAACATCAAATCTCAAAATTCATCATCATTACAAGCTGGTTATCTAAAACACACAAGCACACAACTTAAAACCAACATTGTCCTTAATGTTATAAAGTATAAGTAAGAATATAAGGGGATGGAAAAGAAAAGGAAAAAGTTACTCCATGAATTTTTATGTTGAATGTGTGAGGATCTATTTGTCAATTTATTCCAACTTGTAATTTGTTCAACTCTTTTCAATGTCAATACTCATGGTACCTATGAAGAGGGGAAGAAAACAATGAAAATAATAAAAAGAAAACTCATTTGAACTCAATTAATGTTTTCATTTAACTAGGCTAAGTGTCAATGATGAAGATGACCCCCAATTGGGTTGAGGAAAACTCGACTGTTGACATTCACTGTATCACCAGAGGTAGAGGACCGTGGCCTATCCAGGGGATACTCAGACAAATTGCAGATATCGTTTCCTTTGATAGAGATATTGTTTCCCACATCTTCAGAGAGGAACCAAGTTGCAATGCACTTGCTACCAAGAGTTGGCATCAGCGTAAATACTAGGAATATGGACCAGTCGACCTACCACGACATGTCAGTGCGCTTGTTCAGATTGACAGATATGGTTTGCCCAGCACTAGAGTTTAAGTATTTGTATTTTGCTTTTATTTTTATTTTTTATTTAACTTGTGCTTTTTGTAAGGGAGGTAATACTCATTTTTACTACTTTTCTATTATTCTTTACTTTAATTGTAAGGGAAGCAGTACTTCCTTATTTATTGATTTTATTGATATAATTTGTAATCACTGTATTCCTCTGCCACAAGTGATAACACATTAATAAAATTTCGGAGGTACCGCCCTCCTTCTCTAAAAAAAAAAAGATGACCCCTCAACTGAATTGAAACGTGCATATAATTAATGCAACATATAAGTTAAGAATAACACTACATGCAATACAATACAGAAAGAAAATTAATAAATGAGTTAGAAAATTGGGTTGCCTCCTAACAAGCGCTTAATTTATAGTCATTAGCTAGACTTTATGGAGAAATTAATTATGGTGGTTCACGCTGAAGTCTTACAGCCTTACACTCCTTGCAATTTTCAGCTTTACATCCTTTTTTTATCCTACAAACCTTGAGTTCTCTATACTCCTCTTGAGCAAAACTCTCTAGACGTTTAGGTTTTGTCTTATTTGACCCTTGTTGAACTTATTCAACAACAGATTTGGCAGCCAGGACTAATGGTTGCTTGGGTGGATTATGTAATTTAAAGATCTCATGTGCGTCATCCACCATCACAAGCAGCTTACCCTTCTCCATGTTAATCAAAGTTCGACTTATTGCTAAAAATGGCCGACCTAAGATAATTGGCATTTCGTGGTCATCTTTGATGTCCATAACAATGAAGTCTGTGGAGAATATATGCTTCTCAACCTTGCCCCATGGATATCTGATGCTCATATCTTCCAGCTGCAGCGTCACATTCGAGCATTTGACTTTCCTAATGATGAGAACCACTTAGCAACGAACACTACGCAACTCACAACGAGATTGAAGATCCCAAAAAAGTCTAAAAGATAATCCTGATTTTGAGTTTGAACCAAAAATTAAATGAATCAAGCAACCAATCAAAAACGGTGTTTGAAAGACCTCTTGATTACACAATATGTTGATCCGCACTCGGTGTTGAACGCCACAAGAATCATGTAGATCTTGATAAGTTCGGTATGTCCATGAAAGAACACAAGGTTTTGAAATAAAGCTTCAAAAGAGAGAATTCTCATTAAATCATTATAAAAGGTTCATGTTACAATGAAAGGGAAATCATATTTATATTAAACCTAGAAAATAAGGTAAAAACATGAATAATTGATAAAGATTACAAGAATCTTACCTAAACTAGAATTCTAGTAAAATAAGGAAATTCGCTTCAAAACAAGCTTTCTCGGATCCAGACAGCCTTCTGTATTTTAGTCATATCTCCCTCTCCCGATATCCGATTGAGGTGATTCAAATTGCGTTAGAAAGCTTACTTCAAGGGATACAGCTTTGATACAAACATAATCCTCCAACTAGACCGTTTATAATGTCAAAAATAGGTATCAATATGAGACTGAAAACCAGTAAATAACTTTCGTGTTGATCCAATTGATTTCCGACCTCGCCCCTTTCACCAGACTTGTTCCTTGACATGTTAACTTCGATATTATGGACTCCTTTGCTCGAACATGTAAATGTATAGCTTTTATCATCTCTTTGAAATCTCGGACTTGGCTTAAATCTCTCTCCAACATGCATCGGATTCTTTATAATTGTTTGCGTATCCCGGATCACATCATACTCTCCCTCTTCAAGAGGATTCATCCTCGAATCCATACCTTGTGGTTGCGTAGGAGATAACCAACCAGTTACAATTAAATCACTGCACCACCTAGATCAAATGGAAAACTTATTTCTTCCTGGTATAAGATCAATGTATTCAGCCATATCTGTTGCGGCATGAACTCCCAATAACCATCACATAGATCTAAGTGTGCTCGCCTTGACTGCTTGATCTTGCAAGTTTGGAGTGCTCCAATAACAACTCCATTTGATAAATTTCCATGCTTCTTCCTTGCTTTACTTGGCCCCCACACTTGAAACAATATCTTTACAAATATGTCAATGTCGCTCCTCAATTCATGTTTGTCAATCAACCCTCTGCAAATGTAGTTCTTACAGTGCCTTTAACACTCCTTCGTCTCCTCGGGAATCACAAAGTCAACCTTCGGTAATATGGAATCTTCTATGTGATGATGTTGTAGTTCAATTTCATCCACATCTTGATAGTCAATTTGAATCTCAATCCCCGGGTTGGGTGGTATTTCAATGGGATAGTTTGCTGGAAATAATTTTTCGGTAACCTGCAAAACAGAAGTACTCAAAATAGGAAGGGAATTGTTAGTCTCCACCAGTGCCTCCTCAACTTTACACTTCTCTCCATTTAAGCTCGCTCTTAACTCCTCTTTTGCCTTCAAAGACTCTTCTTCATCCTCTTTTGTAGCTCAACCTCCCTTGCACTTTTTTATAGCTCTCTCCCTTTTTCTTCACAACTAAACGCCTCACAATTTTGTCTCTTACTCTTTTGCTCCTTCCTATAATTATTCTGTGAGTTGATCAAGTCACGGATTTTTGAGAACTCAAGCTTATAATCCAACCCAGTCTTTCTGCTTGATGTATTGCCAACATGTTCCACAAATGGTGTTTTCTCCTCTCTCTCCAATATCCAACTCGACTATATCTTCTAGGCTCCTCTTTAAATCCCCAATCACGTCGTTCCCCTCTACAAAAATGATTAGGTGCATATCTTCTCCTCATGATTGCCCTCAATTCATCCCAAGTCTCAATACACCTCTCACCATTCCTCCGCCTAGATCTTGTCAACTCATCCCACCAAATTAATGCATAATCCATGAATGAGCTCACAATCAACCTCAATTTTCTCTCCTCGGAATAATCATGGCACTCAAATCTCAATTCTACCCTTTCTTCCCATTCCACGTACGCCTCGGGATCATTCCTACCCTTAAATTGTGGAATTGTTACTTTCATGCCACCAATGTTCATATCAACACTATCCCCAATAAAATTTCTACTCCGCCTTTCAAGTCTATCCAATTTATTTCCCACATCCTCCATTTTCACCAACAATCTCTCTACTCGCCGAATCATCCTTTCATTCATATTGAATTAAACTCCAATTGGGTGATGTGAGAATTGGGACTCAAAGACTCAAAAGAATTTTCAACTGGACAACTTTGGTTGGACTTTTATAAATTCAAGAACGTAAAAAGAAGGAATAAATTTGGAATGATTCCCTTTTTTTTTACTCAAAATTGAAATTTAGATTGCTAAAAATTTCCCGGTAATAACAATACTTTTTTTTCGATTTTTTTTTTGGATTTCTTTTTACCTCGAGAATTCAACTACAAATCTAGCAAAACAAACGAAATTTGATTTGGACTTGTAATTAGTTCGAAAAATAATTTTGACTCTTTTTGTGTTAATTTTCTAGATCAAAACTCAAGAAATAAGACAAACCCGAAGAACGCAAAGAATAGTGGACAAAAAAAACAAGACTTAAATAAGAAACAAAATATATAACCTGATTATTTTGGAGCCTTTGTCTGATACCAACTGATGAGAACCACGTAGCAACGAACACGACACACCCACAACGAGATTGAAAATCCCAAGAAAGTCCAAAAGATAATCCCGATTTTGAGTTTGAACCAAGAATTAAATTAATCAAGCAACCAATCAAAAATAATTTTGAAAGACCTCTTGATTACACAATACGTTGATCCGCACTCGGTGTTGAACACCACAAGAATCATGTAGATCTTGATAAGTTCAGTATGTCCATGGAAGAACACAAGGTTTTGAAGCAAAGCTTCAAAAGAGAGAATTCTCATTAAATCATTATAAAGGGTTCCTGTTACAATGAAAGGGAAATCCTATTTATACTAAACCTAGAAAATAAGGTAAAAACGTGAATAATTGATAAAGATTACAAGAATCTTACCTAAACTAGAATTTTAGTAAAATAAGGAAATTCGCGTCAAATCAAGCTTTCTCGGATCCAGACAGCCTTTAGTATTTTGGTCATATCTCCCTCTCTCGATATCTGATTGAGGTAGTTCAAATTGCGTTAGAACGCTTACTTCAAGGGATATAACTTTTATTCATACATAATACTCCAATTCGATCGTTTACAATGTCAAAAATAGGTCTCAATATGAGACTGAAAACCAGTGAATAACTTTCGTGTTGATTCTACATAATTTCCGACCTCGCCTCCTTCACCAAACTTGTTCCTTGGCATGTTAACTTTGATATTATTGACTCATTTGCTCGAACATATAAATGTATAGCTTTTATTATCTCTTTGAAGTCCCGAACTTGGCTCAAATCTCTCTCCAACATGCTTCGGATTCTTTATAATTGCTGGCGTATCCCAGATCATATCACCTAATTCCTAATTTCCTGAAAGTAGACAAAGACATTAAGTTTACACTTGCACATGTATCACATAAAGCATTAAAATTAAATCATTTGCCTAGTGAAATCGATAAAGTGAAACTCCATGGGTCCTTGTGTTTTGGTTACAATTTATTTTGCAGTCTTACATTGCTCTCATCGGTCAATGTCACTTCTTCCGAATCTGGAAGCTTTTTTTCTTAGATATCACATCCTTCAGGAACTTTGCATACATCGGGATCTGTTGGATTGCATCAATGAATGGGATGTTGATGTGGAGCTTTTTCAGCATATCTAGAAACTTCTCGAATTGATTATCGAACTTTCTCTTTTGCAGTCTTTGTAGAAAAGGTAGTGGTGTCACAAATCCTTTAGTAGGAACATTTTCCTTAACCTTTGGATCCTATGATGCTCGTTTTGTTTCTATTTCTTTGTTTTGCTCAGATTCCTCCAATTGCTCCTCAATCGTGGTATGTACCTTTTCTTTTATAGCAACTGATCTCTTTACATTAATCTCTGGCAGTTGAACTCCACTGCTGGTAGTTATTGCGTCAATATGTTCTTCATTCACAACCTTAACTACCATTACATGTTGTTTGGAAATGTCTCAGTTTCACTGAGCAATGCTCTTGGTAGTCTCTCTGAAAGTGATTTCGCTATTTGTTCCATCTGATTTTCCAAGTTCTTGATGGTGGCTCCCTGAAATCACAAGATTTTTATTTGTTCTTTGCATGTGTTGGGTATATATCTCCACCAATTTAGCAACAAGAACTTCTAACGAATATTTATTTTCAGTTTGCTCAAAACTTGGTGGTGCAGTCTGTTGTGGCACAACTTGAGCTCCCAGATTGTTGCTCCATTGGAAACTTAGGTGATTCTTCCAGCTTGAGTAGTAAGTTTTAGGATTTTAATTTTATTTCTGCCTTTGAAAATTTTTATCATAATTGACATAATCTATTGATTGAGTAAAAGGACTACCCACAGTGCAGTCAACATTCTCATGATTCCCTCCACAATGCTTGTATTTCAGTCTGACTGTTTAAGTTGCACTCGTGTTTTCCACCTTTAGCGCCAATGATGCCAACTAAGCTGATGTTGTTGTCAAAAAATCAAATTCGTATACTCCAGTAACCTTCTTTCTACTCGCCTTTTTAGTAGGCTAAAGTGCACTTGTGAATGCCAAGTCCTCCATGATTTGGTAGACCTGATCCACATTTCTTTTATGATAGAACCATCGCATGCAGAGTCTACGTTAGCCTTGCTTATCGGATTTACACCAATGTAGAAGTACTGCACTTGGAGCCATTTCTACAATCCGTGTTGTGGGCACTGGCAGAGTAAACATTTGTATCATTCCCAAGCCTCTGAATAGTATTCTGAGTTCAGTTATTAGAATGTGGTAATCTCGTTCCTCAGCTTTGAAATCCTTTTTTTATGGAAAATATTTGCTAAGAAATTTTTGACTCAATTGATTCCATGTAGTGATGTTCTGAGGTGGACAAGTGTCTAATCACTCTCGGCTGGGTCTTTCAATGTGTATGGAAAAAACCGCAATCTAATTACTTTATTGGACATCCCTAGATACTCGATAGTTGCAGACATGTCCAGAAATTTTGATATATGAGCGTTGGGATTCTCTATAGCTTTCCCAAGGAATTGTAGCGTGTTTTGGAACATGTTAATCACATCAGTCCTCAGGTGGAAGTTTTTCTTATCAAACGTCGAATATACTATACTAGATTGGCTTTCCACAACCGGTGAAACCATGTGCTCCCCCATTAGCCATGCATTTTCATTAGGTACAGCCACATTCGGTTGTGTTTCTTCCAGATTAGTCCCAATGACTATTTGATTCGAATTTTTCTCTATCATATCTTCAACTTTCTGTTTTTGGTGTGTTTTCAAAAGTTGCCTTCTTCGAAAGTTGAATGTTCGTTAGATCCCCGTATCAAATTGAGCAAGATCATCGATTCTCGAATTTCGCATACAATGTCCTGAAAAATGAAGCAAGAAACATTATAAACTTTTTAAAATATAATGAAGTAAGCTAAAAAAAAATGTAAAATTCGTATTAAAACTAAAATTAACTAAACTTATCAAAAATAATGATTCCTGACAATGGCGTAAAAAATTAGATCATTTGAAAACCCGTAAGTGCACGGGATCGTGCTCAAGTAATATAATAATGAATAGAATATCGAACCCACGAGAACTACGCGTTTGATCGAGTAAAAATTAATTACAACTTTAATCGAATAACAGACAAATCTTGGGATTTTTCTATACTAATCCCTAAATTATCAATTAAACTAATGAAAGTAAGTTAATGCATTTTTCAAATATGTGAGATGCATTGCTAAGATGTCAAATCCCACTTATTATTCTAATTTTAGTGTAACAATTAAAATGATAATTTAAAATCATTCATGTTGGTCAATGTTCCTAATTTAATTTAAAGTATTTTTCGATAGCGATCAAATATATTCCCATCATGTGATCATTTTATTTCTCGATGAAATATGCAAACATGATAAATGTATTAACAAGTGTTAGAACACATTGAAATCATATAAAACATTGATGTGTATCTCTATCCTCTATCGAACCTTACAATATTTATTATATTGTGTTTAAACCCTATTGTCTCTCTCAATAACAATAAATTTCACTAACAATTTAATTTGTGATCAAACAATTGAAAAGAACGATAAAAACGATAATAAACATTCACAAATCAAATCAAAGTCAGAAAAATTAATTAAAACCTATAAATATCATAACAAAGATTCATCTCATCCTAACAATGTATAAAACTAGTTTAACATATCAAAATGTATCGCATTATGCATGTTCCAGTAGAAATTAACATCTTAAAACGAGCCTCTAACAAAATTCTCGATTTCATGTATGTAAAATGATTTCTGTTTTAACAATTATATTCCAATATTATGTATGGATTTATGCATGAAAATTGAAATGGTCAATCATTTATCATTTCATTGTGGAATTTTCACAACATTAATCATTGAAATGGGATTTTGAAAATTTAATGCTGAATTTTGGTCATATATGTTGAATATGAAGCCAACGATCGCACGGTTTTCTCTACCCACATCTAGAAGGAATATAACCCACCCCCACCCTGTTTGCATGGAAATTCACATGAAATTCTTCAATTCAACCATGGACCCACCTGAGGGAAATTCCATGAAATTAATATAAAAAAATAAGTCCAAAAGCGTGCATGTATTGCTTTTCTGTTTTCTCTGTTTATTTCAATCTCTATCATATTTGAATGATCATAATTGCTGAGCATTTCCTTTTTGACATATTATGAATAGTGAGTTTGTCACAATTTTTTCTCCTTTATTATGTGAATAAAATATCGCCATATTAAAAAAAAAAAAAAAAAATCGAGCAAGATCAACTACACGATATTTATGTTGTGGTATCTCTATCTAGGGGTGGACAAAATATCCAGACCAAATCAAACCAAACGGTTCGATTCGATTCTACAAAAACAAATTAATAGTTTTGGTTCTTTGAACAAAAAAGAATTTGGTTATAGTTTTGGTTCGGTTCTAATTCTAAAATCGAGAACCAAATTTAATTTATAATTTTATTTTTTGTATGAATTTGATTTTATATTAATTGAAGCCAGCCAAGTAGCCATTATTTTGGTACATCCCATAAAACGCGTTTAGCCCATTAATTTAAATTGTATTTAATATTTGTATTTAAACATCACTTCAATGCATTATTTCAAATTCAAACCTTCAAAGTCCATGTACGCCTTCCTAAATTCCTAATCCCTCAAGCCTCAACAACGCAACTTTTCTGTGCGAAAACTCGAATTTTGTCGTCACCAATTTATTGTTCCTTCAAGCCATCAAAGATAATGTATAGTAAAAAAATATCATAATATATTGGACATCTTTTTTTTTCATCGTTTTTTTGTGTAACTCAAGACATAATTTGCATTGAGGAGATGGAGTTCTATGAAGAAATTGAATCTGGTAAAATTTATTTTATAAAATATTATTACCTTACACCTTATTAATTGTAAATGGTTTTAATTTATTTTTGTTTGCTTTAATTGTGTATTTTAAATTATGTTTGTAAAGTTTCTCAAAGTTACAACATAAGTAATGAAATATTAAACGGTTAATGGTTATCTGATGGTAAAGGCTAAGTTGCTTGGCTTGGTCATTTTGTCACCACCATTGCATATTAGTTTCTAGTTTTAACTTTATATTTCAGATTCATATTTCATTTTTCTCATGTAGGTCTAACGGCTTCATGTAAAGGAATTGATTGGACGTATGATGAAAGTAGAACTCGATATTATTAACTTCTCGCAATGACTTATTCGTTAATATTTTACTTGTTAGTTTGGACTTTTATGATCTGATTATTGATAATTTGAACTTCCTAAATGTTTGATGTTTGTATTTTTTTTTATTTAAGTATATATTAGTAACTTATGGATACGCTGCAAGTAAGAAAATTTAAGTAATAATACTAGAACCAGACCAAATTGAACCAGAACCAAATGGTTTGGTTCAGTTCGGTTCCGCATCTTTAAAAAAATATTATTTGGTTCCAATATCAAAAAATTTATTGGTTCATAGTTCAATTCGATTCTCTTGGAACCAGAATCAAATGGAACCACGTCCAGCCCTATCTCTATCTATTATCAGATGGATAAACTTTAGATTTCTCACCAATGAAAGACGAAATTCAAAATTCTTCTATGACTAGAGGCACATTATAGGTACATCTTTGCATTCTCTGCTTAATTCTTTTTGCATGTGAGATTAGAAATAAGTTCAATATATAGAATCATTTGCTTTTTCGTTGTAGCAACGCAAGTAACACCTCTTACTTTTGCTTTTGCTCTTAACTTATCCTTTATGTCTCTTGTACCTACATTGGGAATACAAAGATTATTCATAACAATACTAATGTATTGCATGAATTAGTTGTTGCATTTTTATTCAATTATCGAGTTCATCACCTACGTACGAATTATTTTTTTACTTTAGGGATACTTTAGCATTCATATTTTCATATTAGGTCGCCTTGATTTCCTACTTTTGTATAAAGGAATCCAAGAGATCCGTTTTCTCCCATAAGAGATAAGGATTATGATTCAAGAAATATAGTTGGAAACTTATCATTCTTAATTTTAGCGAGTCTTTAGAGGCCCAACGTTAAGGTGAAGCAATATATACTTATGCGCTTGTTAGCATGCATTTTTCGTGTTTCTTAATATTGAACTCAAGACAGCATTAATGTAGTAATGATAATGTAGTATCATGTCCAATTCTCACAATAAACTTAATCATCATAGACTAGACTCTTCAATTGTTTTACCACTCCACTCTTCCAAAATAAAAATAAAAAATATGACAGTCAAATGAATTAGACAATTATTCATTTTCATTTCGAATCTTCAACATATAATTTCTAATTTTAATTAAATAGATGTTTATATTAATTTTAAACATGCACAATCATTGTAGCACTATTAACACAAGAAATCCAATCTATGTGTGGTGGTTGGGGCCCTCATTACACACCAACGTACACGGTGGGGTGAACTGTGGTAGGGTCCCAATTTCTTAATTTCTTGACATCCGTCAATGACACCAATTTGTTCTTCCTTTTTCCTAGCTTGTGTGAAATAGATTTTTTTGAAAAGTGATTTTTCGAGAAGTGGTTTTTCTGAAAAACTAGTAAAGTTTTGAAATGTTTTATTCATGTTGTGAAAAGTAATATTTTACCTCCATTTACCTTTTTGATCTTATATATATGCATACATACAAGCTACTGAAAATAAACGTTAATTATTATACATGCACGTAAATAGTAAAATGTATATTTGAATGTGAGTATTAGAATTACAACTAAATGTATAAATGAAGATGAATGGTAAGTACGATACGTGAAGTAACATGAATGTTAATTAATTTAGAATTAATACTAAGGAATATATACGCGACATTTAATGTTAAATCATTTATACTAAATGAATATATTTTAATTTTCAATTAAGTAAAATCGGATGCTAATTAGTATACATGGATGTGAATAAAGAACTGCATTTTTAAATGTGAAATTTTAATTAATATTAATTAAATGAATGTGGATGTTAATTAATTGAGAATTAATAACATGGACATAGACGTAAATGTGAATATGAAATTCTAATTAATATTGATTAAATGAGTATGAATGTCGGATCCATCACCAAGACCAAACTTGACCTTCAATGACTATAATGGATTTTTAGTTTAAAAACAAAAAACAAAATTGATCGAGTTTCCTCTATAATATGAATTAAACCCACCTGAATACAACAAATTTTCCCAAACATATTCATATAATGCAAAATGGGAAACACTTGCCCCTCTAAATACGTACTAATCAAAATATAGTATAGAAAAAAAAAAGAAAAAAATATTTAGCCCCTATTTAAGCTCCATTATAATTAAGCTTTTGAAGAAAATATATTTTTAATAGTTAATTTTTTTTAAGAATAAGTGATTAAAAAGAAGGAAAATTTTTGAATCTATGTGTAATATTAATTTATTGAAAAATGTATGGTTGAAAATAAGAAATGAAAAAATGAATTTTAGAATTAATGGAGCACAAACAAGACCTTAATGTTTCTTTACAAAAAACAAATCTCCAAATACACAAAATATGCAGCAAACCCGTCAGACCAATACATATAACATAAAAACAGTGTTCTAAAAAATAAAAAGCGTGATTAGGAAGGGATGCGAAACTTCAAGTTTTAGGAGTTTAAGCGAGACTAAGTGAGACAAAAAAAAATTCGTATTTTTAATATTACTTCAAATTTTTAATCATTTTAAAAATTATTTAATAATTAAAATAATATATATAAAATATCTAAAATTGTAAAATAATATATTTACTTAATGATTCCCACACTTAGTCAATTATACATTTTTCAACTAAACAAATCATACTTAATAGATTTATAAGAACTTCATACATGCTTTCAAAGTTTTAACAAAATAATGAGTCTCAAGATTGTAATTATATAATGTAAATAGCATCATAACTTAAATCTTATTTAATTTTTTATCAAATAAAGTTATTTTTAACTTTTGTACATATAAAGTCTTTTAAAAACTTGTTAAATGAAAAGTCTTTAATAAAAAAAAAACAATAAACTAAAGTCAAATAAAAGACTAGAAAAAAGAAAAAAAAAATGAAAATTGATAAAGTGAGCCTAAGGAAGACGAAAGAGGGGAATGAAAAAATTCAGCCATTTAGAAGGGCAAAAAAACAAAAAAAACCCTTAGGCACAAAGCGGGGCGCCTTGCCCGAGCTTCGAGCCTAAACGGTGCCTAGGCATCACCTAAGTGAACTTTTTAGAACTCTACTTAAAATGACTTATTCAACGTGATAAACATGTAGGGAAAAAAAAAAAAAAACTTATGAACTGATAAAATAAATCACACAACTAATTATGTATGACATGTGACTCAACTAGTTGGATTAATAGGTTCCAAATGCTACTCAACTCGGCTACTATTTTATAAGAAAAATATAGTAAAATATAAGAGGTTATAACTCATTGAATGGACAGTTCACAAATCAATATATTTTTTTTTTCATTTATACATATTTACTAACGAATCTTATTCCATTATAACTTTTAAGTAATTCTAAAATTCGATAACCCTTAAATAATTGTACACATGTATCGATGAATCTCGAAGCACATGACAAACTATTCATAATTTAATAACTGATACTAAGCGTGAAATTTCTTTAAATAAACAATATTTAGATTTGTGATCTATATATTTTCTATGACTGAGTTAATGCAAGATATATAAATGTAAATTCCTAGAGGGGCTCCTAGTAAAAGTGTAGTAGCTATACTCCAAACCTTTATTTGTGACACTTATCATTTTAACATTGTGCAAACTCTTCAAAATATCTTCTTATTTTTTAAATACACATACTCCAAATTATTAAGTTTCAAAATTTTTATTTTTATTTTCAAAGGAAAGATTGGGACATCTAACTGATGTGGATTGATTGTGTGGTGGGCAAATGGCCATTTGAAATGGTCGGCAATAGGATTTACAGTCTAATTAATGGCCCCATTTGATTAATTTAAAGGAAAAAAAAAATTCCAATTTCCTTTTCCCATTAAAAAAATAAAATAAAATCCACTTTGCAAAGACTTTCTGCATTATATATCCCCCCTCTTTCCTCACAAATTCATCTCTAAGAATCACATTTTTTTCTAATTACAAAAGTTCCACTATTTCCCTTCCTTACTTCCTATTCCCTCTTCTTTATCGTCTGCAGTTTTGCAGCGTTTTGATTTAACGGATTACAATTTACCCATAGAAAACCATATAGCTTTTCCGTTTCTTGATCAGTCTCACAATATATTTGAGCTGATTCATATTTCTTTTATCAAATGATCCAAGGTTAAGCTTTTCTTGATCAACTGCAAATTTTCTTGAGATTTTTCCAATGGAAAAAGTAGGTTCTTGGGACAGAAAGATTGTCATCAGTGAGCTAACACAAGGTAGAGACCTTGCAACTGAACTGAAAAACCAACTTCAGCCCGCAAAATCGCGCGAGGCGTGTCGATATTTGGTGGAGAAAATTCTTTCATCATATGATAATGCATTGTCATCGCTCAACTGCATGGCTTTACTTGAAAATCCTTCACAAATTAATGGCTTGTTGGGATCAGCTAGTTCAGGAAGTAGTGAAGGTTCTGATCTTATTGATTCGAAAAATCAAGTCATCAAGAAAAGGTAATTTTAGATAGTTTTCGTCATTTTCTTCATAGTATTCAATCCATTTCAAAGAAAATTAAAGTGTTTTTTTGTAGATCGATTTACAGAAAGACATTAGCAAAGTGGAGTGAGCAAGTGAGGGTTGGCAGTGGAACAAGGCTAGAAGACCCTTTTGATGATGGATATAATTGGAGAAAATATGGGCAAAAAGTTATTCTTGGAGCTAAATTTCCAAGGTGAGGCACTCTTCATTTCATGTTAATATTACTCAAAACTTTTTGCCCCAGGAACAGAGGCAAAATACATAAAAGATAAAAGTTTGGTACGCGGTATTAGATATCATAAGCAAAATTTTAACCTCTTTTTGTCCCTTAAAACTAGTTACTATTGTAATGTGCCTATCTTATCAAGCAGTCGAGCAAGATTCGAGAAATAGATAGTTTAATAGGACTTCAAACCTGGTGAAGTCTGTTTTGGACATGCCTTGTCTTCTTACATCTCAATTAAATGCACAATGGAATATTAAAAACATTGTACTGGAACTTATCTATTTGATGTTTTGTGGGTCCTTTGATGAAATTTGTTTGAACATGTCCCGTTTTTCACCGAGTTAAGGAAATTGCGAGGAATATTCGGTACATTGTACTATAGTCTATATAGGACTGAACATTACAATATTAATGTGGCACCAAACGAACCAGCAGGTCCAATAATCTAATGCAACTTTACAGCCAAGAAGGTGAATTAAAGATGATGGAGCCAATTCCAACATGTGTCTTCTTACATCTCAATTATTATATAACGTACGCCTAAAACATTGTCCTAGGACTTATCAAGTTGCTGCTCTGTGGCCTCTCTGATTTCGTTGTTTTGACAGTGAAAAAAATGTATTTTTGTGTCTTATGTAGAGTTTTTATGCAATCACATACAGGGCTTATTACAGATGTACTCATCGAAATACACAAGAATGTTTAGCAACAAAACAGGTTCAGAGAACAGATGAAGACACTTCGCTTTTTGAGGTCACTTATACAGGAAGACACAGTTGTATTCAAGAAAGGCTAAAACAGAAGAAAGGAAATTCTCTAATATTAAAGAAAGGAGGGGAAGAGAAAAAAGAAATCCGAAGACATGAAGTTCAACAAGAAATGATCGTTCTTAAAAATGAAACTCAAGAATTGGATACGAAGAAAGAAATTTTCGCCTCCTCTGAATTCTTTTCAGAGCCTGTTAAGGAAAGCAATTTCTCAGCAAGTTATTCGTTTCCATTATTATCTTCAGCGACGTCCGAGTCATACTTCTCAAGGATGAACAATTCCGAGATTCATCACAATTTGCAAACTCCAGAATCAGATTTCACTGAGATAATTTGGGATCCAACATCTGTTGCTAACTCTACATTCGAAGACTTGGATTTCTCAATTGATCCAGTGGTTTTCGACCCTAAATTTCTTGAAACATTAGAGTATTTCTAATTTGTTAAGTTATACCTAAAGAGTATTTCTATGTTCTTAAGGTTTGTAATGTATGCAGTACCTATTGACCCGGTTGATACTAAGTCATCAGTTGTTGGCCAAGAGAATTTTCCCCGTAACTTGTGTATGTTTGAGTTTGAATTAATTAGCTTTCATAAGTCAGTATTATTGGTAGATACCTTGAAATACTAATGACTAAATCATTCCCTGTTTTTTCAAGTATTTTCTCTTCATATGTTACAAGTGGAAGACGAGGTTGTGCTTCTTTTGCAATGTCTAAAGTAGCTTTTGACTTTTCAAAACCTTACCAAACGAGCCCTATCTCTATAAATATTAAAATACGTCATTCTTAGGTACAACAAAACTAGAAACAAATATGGAATTCGTAGCACTATTAATGATGTCTATTCAAACAACAAAATCTTAGGGTACAAATTTAAATTGTCACAACCATCGAGTTAAGTTGAACTTATCACATGCAAAAAAAATTAGTTTCATTTCAAATTTCATTGCCGGGATACAAACCAGGGTATTGGGGTTTGCATCCTTTGTTTATGAAATCGAAGGACAGATCCCTGAGCTGATGGTCGCCACCAGGGGCGGACACAGGGGGGGTCCTGGGGGGGCACGTGCCCCCTAACTTTTGAGTTTTTTTTTTTTTTTTTTTTCGTGTTTGGTATCGATTGAAATCTAAATTTTAATCTAAATCAAAGTTTACAATAAATTTTAATAATATATTTCATAAAATCCATAAATGTTTTAACTTTTATCAAAATTTACTGCAAATTTAATTTTAATTTCCACCAAACAGGGGCAAAATCATAATAAATTGAATTTCGATAACATGCTAATTTTAAAAATTTACCGACGATTGTATGCTAATCAAATCTACAAATTACTTATGTAATCTCAAAGCTTATTTCGATAACTACATTATGGGTATATCGAATAGTCCAAATAGATATTGAAAATAGTTAAAAATATGTTAAACAAGTCTTAAAGAAAAACGTCTAATTCGCATTTTTTCAAAAAAAATCAATTATTTCATTAAAATTTACTATTTTTGCGATACACTTCAATGTAATTTTCATCATTTATTAGGAAACTTTATATGGAACATGACATAAAAAATTTTCGAAATTTTACATCCGAAAAAGTCATATCCCATGTAAATTTTCGGATGCAAAATTATATGGGATAGGATTTTTTTTTTTTACGTAAATTTTCGAGTGTAAAATTTATCTCAACTTCTTTGCAAGTTCGAGTGTGCCCCCCTAACAAAAATTTTCTGCGTCCGCCCCTGGTCGCCACTACAACTATTCAAAACAAGAGAGTAACCGCTCAAGTGTGCATCCTTCAAACATTAATCCATGCTCATTCTTGAGTTGTTTTTTACCCTTTTCACTATTTCCAGATCCTGAATCATTAGCTATATCTGTTTCTGCAATAGTCACCAAAACGCTGCATCTCATAAACATCACCCTGCAAATAAATCGGTACAATGAAGAATATGTTCCCAGACAAAAGTGCCAGATCGACACAAGTTGCACAACTACAATGTTGACCTATGATTCAATATAACTCCACTTGTTTTGATTATAACAAACAATACACCTATATTTCTAATAAGTTTTTGTTTCTTGAGTTTTTCATGAATATATTCTTTTAAACATTTAAGAGTCAAATCGTCGTCCATTGAAGAACAAGTCAAAAAGAAAGGCTCGAAGAAATCAAGAACATTGAAGATATAGTTATTTATCGAACCTCATTTCTATATATAAAGGTATAACTCGTCAATGTTTAGCAAATGCATAAAAGCTCAAATTATTTTTTCATAATCTATCACTTGCATAAAAATGATTTTCATTCATATGAATTATATTTTGAAAAAGCTATTTAAAAAAAAAAAAAAAAAAAAAAAAAGTCAATAGTCAACAGTCAACTTTCGGTCGACCGAAAGTCACCGTTTCGAAATTATAACGATTTCATTTGCAACGGCTATATTTTGATCAACCGAACATTCCGGTCGACCGAACTTGCTCAACCAAACTTTCCCGAAAGTGTCTATTTTTGTTCTATAAATACCAAACTCTTTTCCATTCAATCTCACCAACTTACAAGAGATTTTTGAGAGCTTATTTATTGATATATCATTGAATTTACTTGAGTTTAAAGTCTATATCATTTATTTCAAAAGAGTTTCTTGATCAATTTAATTTATCTCTTTCATCTTATCAAGAAGTCTCTCTTAGTAAAGAACTTTTGATAAAACCTCATCTATTCTTCATTCTTGATTAAAGTTTTCTTTGCCAACACTTATTTAAGTGTAAATCTCTCTCTATACTTAACTTTGTATTATTTGTTAAGAGAGATTCATTGGTTGAAAGCTTTGGTACATTGATCCTTACTATTGCATCATTTATTGATTATCAAAGTTTTGCAACTTAAAACATTTGAGCTTAAATATTTGCTATCTATTGAAGTGTTAGCCTAACTCTCTAAATACTTGACTTGATTGTATCATTTGTTTAGAGAGTTCTTTCAATTGTAAAATTATAATTTATACTTTGTGGTTTTGAGAGCCCTTGTGAAAACTCAATTGTTGTTAAGGATATGTGCTCCTTGTTGTAAGTCACCTAAGGATAAGTGCTCCTTGTTATAAGTCACTTAAGGATAAGTGCTCCTTGTTTGTAAGTCACTTAAGGATTGGTACTCCTTGTTTGTAAGTTACCATAATATTGCATTTGGCCTTACTCGTGACGGAGAGCTTGGTAACGAGGACGTAGAACACATTGTGTATCGAGCCCCATTAAATTGGCTTGTTATTTTTACTTATCGCACTTTACTTTACATTTCCATTTATATTGTGTTATATCCATACTTGAATCAAGATATCGTACTTTCATATTTACTTGTTATATTACACTTTGCATTTATATCTTGTGTATTGAATAGTTTTGAGACTAGGTGTCGAAAAAGTTTCAAAAACCAATTCACCCCCCTCTTGGTTAGTTATTCTTGGGTTATCATACAATACCAACCTTCATATTGATAGGTGTCAACAAACTAGAAGTGTGTGCTTCTGTTGGCACAAGCTGAACGTTTTGTTACTATGCACAGTGGCGAACCCAACATCGAAGTTCAGTTCGGGCAGACTGTTAGGATTGATACCACTTGTTGTGACATCAATTACCGGATTGATATGTTGAAGTTATATGACAAATAATAATGAAATATATGATCAAGAACAAAAAAATAAAAGACAAGAATATGACAGAGGAATTAAGAGATTATATTGACTCAAGAATAATGGAGAAGAGAGAAAATTACAATGGATTCTATAATTCTAATAATCTATTTTATCACAATTTAAAATTGTATAGAATAGTCTAATACTTATAGGGAACATGTATTGGACATCCAAACCCTCCTAGTACAATTGTTATTAAAGTGGTATACAAAAAAATCAAGTCAAAAACAAATTTCAACTATCAATGAGTTTCCAAAATAGAACTTCAACTTGACATAGGACTCCAATAATATTTCAAATTTGAATTCTTTATGACATGCACTTCAATTAAAATTCTTTAATTACTTCAAACAAGAAATTCGGGTCAAACCCAAATTATAACAATCTCCACCTTGACACGAATTCCACCTAAGAATGAACTGGCTTCTTCAACAATAACCAAAACTAATTTTTTTCAACCAAATACAAAATACTCAATTTCTTCCAATAAATCCAAGCACTACTCTGCAGAATTACCTTAGATTCCCAAAAATCATAATAATTTTAAATTAACAAAAATGGGATGTAACACACCCCAAAACAGAATCAATACCAAATGCTTTTATAGAAGGTTCATTGCTAGATTGTACACCTTCTACTCCACTTAAAGCATGCTCGACCAAACCAGTATTCACATACCTTGTTCCACTGATTCTGTCCCTAGCAATTGAATATACTAGCACCGCAGGTGATGGTGGTAAAGCGGCATTATTCATATCTGAAAGCCTAAGATTGGCTAACCAAGAGAGGGTGAATTGGTTTTTAAAACTTTTTCATTAAGTACACAAGATTTTAAACTAATAATCACACAAATGATAATAAATCAAACCAAACACAAATAAACACGTAGATAATCGAGATAAGTTTGCACAAAGTAGAAAACGTTAAGTAAAAGAGTAGAGAGTGCAAACGATATAATATGGAGGTTCGATCCAACGCAATGATCTACGTCCCCCCATTACCAAGTTTTTCTGTAACGAGCAATTCCTTCTTCACTATATTGATTGACTTTTGGTGCAATCCAACCCTTTTACAATGCTTCCGATGACTTACAACTAAGGAGCACCGATCATTTTACAATATTGAGCTTTCTGATACCTCAACACGACCTACAATTCAAAAATGAATATACAAGTGAAAATTTATCTTTTTGATGAATGATAGAATCAAGATTGATAACAAGAAGAGAAGAGGCAAACACTTCAATAGATGGCAATGAGTTTAGCTAAAAGTGTTGATATGAAAAACTTTTTGATGAACAAAGGATTTTCACAAATTTAATCACTCAAAAGTTTTTCAACAATTTAATGTTTTTTTATCTTCTTAAAGATAGAGAATAATGTAGTTGGGATCAATAAAGTCTCACTTTAATGCTGAAGAATGATTAAATCAAATTGATGAATAGTGAGGTATTTATAGCATTCAAACGGTCAAAAGTTCTGTCCTAACAGACACATTTTACCGAACGTTCGATACAGTACCGAACGGTTAACTAGCCGTTATTTTTTGTCAGCAAATTGGACCGTTGAAGATTTGACCGTTGGACCAATTTTGGTTTTACCGGACGTCCGGTAAGACCAACTTTGGCCAGAAACGTCCATGTTTTAATATTTTTCAAATGTTAGTACTGGAGGGACGTTTTAAAATGTTTTTCAATGTATTAGTTGCATTTAAAATACTTGTTTCGAATTTTTACCTTTGAAAATATAGTTTTCGAATAAAACATTTTTGTCGTAAATTTGTAAAAAATCAAAACTTTGAACTTTATCACGATGCATTGTCAAGTATTAAAATATTTTACCTTTACATATAATCGTGAAATGTCTAAGTACTATTGAATAAATTGACGTGCATTGCTTGCTTTGAACTTCGACATGTGTCTCGATTTTCGTGTAGGCAACTTTTGAGAGATTTGCAACATCATTCTCCAAGGTCTCGATTGTTTGAGCTTATTTCCATTTGGGCTTGTGTGCAAATTACTTGATCTCGAACTTTGTGTCATCGAATATATTTATGTGTAATAGTCAATATGGCCACTTAAAATCAATTTGTTAGTAATAAATATGATTTGTTTGTGATAATCAAAACGAGATGTCAACCATAGGTCAACAATATCTTCTAAACTCCACCAAGCAATATTCTTCAAATTCGATCCTTTACGAGCTTCTAAAGTATTATACCAAATCGAATGTCCACCACCTATCTCATTGATAATAGCCCTTGTTGTCTCTACGGTACAACCATTAATCAAGTTCTTTTAGATCTTTGGTAAAGTCATTTGGTCATTTCTAGGAGCAATACTGATACTACTTGTATAACTTCCTCACGACGAGCTGCATACCAGTCTAGCAGCTTAATTAGTTTTCCTCTATTAAGAGACTCTTTGGATTCATCGTGACCACGAAATGACAATCCTTGCATCAAGAAGAATCTAGTACAATCTAGCACCTTAGTCAATCTCGTCCTATAATTTTTTTGTTGACTACTACTTTGGTTGGAAATAACGTAAGAGATATTTTGCTTTTGATTCATCAAGTTGGTACATTTTGTGATAGCTTAATTATAAGCACTATTAAAGAGACCGACGTGATCTTTCATTATCTTTTTGTGCTTCCAATCCCTAAAACAAGTCTTAGTGAATACATGGCCACCCTCTTGACCCCCTCTATCCAGTTTGAACAAGTAATAATACAAACAATACACCGCATCCTTTTCTATATTGTACTCTAACCAATCAATTTCAGCGAACCATTCTTTCCGAAAACACCTGTTATCACTTCACATCTGTCTTCTTGAAAAGTCATGTCCATGTGTTCGACAAGGACATTTCTCTAAGTATGTCATCCTAACATCATCTCCGATATTAGGATCATATGAATCAATAGAGGGCGTTTCTCTTTATTAGATACAAGATCATCCGAACTGAATTGAGCCCGAGACTTTTTCGTGTTATTTAACACATCGGCTGCTCAACTAGAAGCAGTGGCGGGACTGGATGCACCACTAGAATTGGAAGAAACAGGTATGGACTTCCATTTCTGTTGAAAAAATCGTTCCATAATCTACAATTGCAAGTGTGCAACATAAATCAATGAACTCGTCTCTCATAATCTCATACAACTAATTTCTCGTGAATGATGAATGTATGTTAACTTAGTTTCAATCATGAAATACATCTACTTTTTTTATGATAGTTTTACATATTTGAATGTAGTGTCATTATAGTTTGTTGGTAATGTAGAACTGAAAAGTGTCAACGTTCATAAAGTACATTCCAAATCCAAATTTCCAATTCCCCCAATTCCAAATCCAATTTCAAACCCTAAACCCTAAATCCAGTTACAAGTCCAATTCCAAATCTAATTCCTCCAATTCCAATTCATAAATCATATTTAAAACAAACTGAAAACTATCATAAATCATAATTTCATAACTCATAAACAGATAATAACACCAAAAACCAAAAAAACAAAAACGATGGGCAGAATTTAGAAATGAGAAAACTCAAGGGTCATGACGAGTCGACGACGGCGTCCGTTCACAATACTGTTGCAGCCGTTCAAACTGGTGGTCGATGGTGGTGGAGAAGACGGCCGGGCTGTGGGATGTGGCGGAACTCAGCAGCGACGGTAGGCATGAGGCGGCGTTAGTTGAAGGCTTGAAGCGTGAAGGAAATGAGTAAAAATGCATACCAAAATATTTAAATTTCAATGGGAAAAAAGGATTGGACTCATGGGCTGGACATATATAATAAGTATTGGGCCGAAGAACAAATGGCTCAACCCAATTACAAAAAAAAAAAAAAAAAAAAAAGGTTGGGCTGAGCCTATATGTAATTAACTATTGGGCATAAAAACAAATGGTCCAACCGGCCAGCCCAATTAAAAAAAGGCTGGGCAGCAACAGTCTAATCTCATAACAAAAAAAAAACCAAGGAGGAACATGCCAGCAGAAACCAAGATGGAGGATGAGGAAGATGAACCAACGCCCGCCACCGCCCAGTCACCATCTTCTTCCCAAAAATTCTTTCGGTGGAGCCCAGCAAGCTCGACCGTCCCCTTGACCGGGTGTTGGGTCCGCCACTGACTATGCAAGTAATTGGGTTGCAACAACATCCAAAGTAACCATTTTCCATTCTCACCTCCCAAACATTCAGACGCGAACCATAACAATAAAGTTTTGAGTTATAATGTTAACAGCAACAATATTAAAAACTAGCATGCAAGATAAACATTCCATTTGTAACAATAGTAAATGTCATTATCAAACATAGGATTGCGTACAAATACATTAGCACTTACATATTATGTTGTTCAATACGTGATCACGTATTGGGGGCTAACTATTGTAAACTATATAAGGGAAGGAGAGTCTTGATTATGGACTTGCAATTTAATGATGAATTAATGTAAAGGCTTCTTTTTCTTTTGGAAAGTCAGTCTTCAACATTTGGTTAAGTTCAATCAACCTTGACCAAGAACCAACTAGATTGAAGCAATATAATTGTATCGTTATGTCCTTGACCTACTAATTATTATGTTGTCCCTTAGTGAACTAGTATCCGTATTCTAGAGAAATAAAAGCTCAACAGTTAACACCCTCACATATTTCATCTTCGCATTCCAACCATCCTTGAATAACTAATTCAAACTATGTGATCACCGAGCATATTTGTATTGGGAATTCAACTTCATATAAATGTATTAATGGTCTTGGATTTTAATGATCGGAAGCATTAGATAAACTCAATGGGATACAATCTTGTCTTTAGCACAAATATTCAAAGCATATAAAGTCATCATCGAAGATAATAATTTATAGGCACATGTGCATAAACGATGAAGAGGTTGGTTACCACTTTAAGTTACTCCACACAAGGATATCCTATTTTTATCTGGTTAGGGTTTTGCAACAATCCAATTATAAGCTGAAATATTAACTGAATTTGGATAAAATATAAGCAAAAGTTTACAAGTTTTGATAAATGTTGCATTTGTGAAGGTCTCTGAATCGATTCATTTCCAATGGAGACAGGAAACTAGCCTGACCAAATTAATTTTTTGGGACAATTTTGGTCTAATTAGTATAGAATCAATATAAATGGGTTTGCTTTTTGTTCTAATATAGAACGGAACCACAATAACCTCTAATTATGAAAATGTACATCCACATCCCATACTAACCAACTAAGATACAAATATCCTTTTTAATACTACATATGCAGCTCTACTTAAGCTTAGTACATTCAGACATCAACAGTTCAACCAGTATACAATTCAACAGAAATGAAAAAAGATCGCCAAATCATATCAAAGACAAGTCCATTCGTGTTTCAGGGCTTAATATGGAGACATGCAATCAACCAGGACCTATTAGCTATTAGCACCGAGATAAGCACCAATAACAGATGCAAATAACTGTACAACAATTGGTCATAGAGATACATACGCTTCTTATATTTCTGGCTTCCAGGTCGTAAGTTTTCAGCTAAACTGACTTTGGAGAAACTCTCAAGATATAGGAAAAATGAAAAAGACGATCGAAGCAGACTCTTCATCATTCCCATAGCTGAAAAAAGGAGGATTCTCCATATTGTTATTTTTTATGTGTACATGATTTTTTATTTATTAAATGAAATGACTCCATTCTTTTTATTAATATTTCCTGATGTAGCACATCGACTTGACAATGGATTTTTTCGTACACAAGCTGACATATATCCCAAATCATTTCACATTCCTAACCGAGTCATATTGAACATCGAGTTCGTACATGTCATTATCATTGAGTATGAGTCACTCCAATGTAAGGGTAACGAGTACACGTAGCCTGAATATATGCTCAAGTGGATCATCGAGATGTTGCCGAGTGTTGGGGAAAAGTCATGGGAGTGTTGTACACACGTACATTTCAGTGATCGAGAGTCATCACTGCATTGTTGTGGAGATCGTGTTCGTCGACTCGACTATGTATGTGTACGACATCAATCATTCGTGTCTAACACAAGGTCAGCTCGGGCAGAACCTAGAACCGATGGCTATAATTGTTCCACTGATGGCTAGACGAGCGGGAGTTATTGTGCAGGATAGACTAGCTATTGTGCGGGACACGACGACGACGAGACAAGGAATATGTAAGTGTTTGTAATTTTTTTTTACTTTAAAACTTAGTTTTTAGCTACACAGTATCGAACTAACACATTATTGTTCAATTGCAGGGGCGATTGCGACGTTATAAAGTACATTGAGTTTCTAAGAATTACACATAAGGTTGATGGAATCAACCAATCATGGATGCAGATTTGAAGGAATAAACTAGAGGCTGATTTATATGAATTTAATTGTGATCTGTAAATATTTTATATTGAATTGTTTATAAACATTATACATTGAATTTTGTTCATTTATTTAAGAAATAATTGTAAATATTGTATATTTAATTGTTTATTCATTTATAAAAAAGACTCGATCTTCCAATTTTAGTTAATTACCTCTCTCGATCGAAATTAATCCTAATTGATTGGTTTAACATACTATTTGTCTGCCAATTCAAATCAAACAACCGCATTAAAAAAAATAAAAAATAATTTTGGAATGTTGTTCATCTCACGGTGATACCATTACACATGTGTCTAATTGCCATTTAGGGAAATCTGACTGTATAACTGAGATGAGTATGCCATGTTGCTCTACACCTACAGCATCTACACGATCGAGAAAACTCTGAGGTAGGTAATATTTTAGACGTACGTAGACTTCTAGGACCACACAGTTCAACTTACGGTGGCAACAAGCTATTAAGTGTGAGAATATGGTTGGAAACTTCCCACTCAACCTCATTAGACAGAGAAAATATAGTCTCAGCAAACGCTTCTCTTCAATAATCACCTGTGTAATAAGAAGAGCATAATGTCCTCGCTGCAAAACCTTTATACATAGCCACTGTGACTGCATGCTCACATGAGAAACTCTCCAACTGTAATCGACGACAAGTGTATGTTTATTAGTCAAGTCCACCATATATATCATATTACGTGTACATTTTACGGAGAAGCGCAACTCATCCAATGGTTCCGATACAACTTTCTCGCAAGCTCTGCAATCTTGAAGAGTTTATCCTCTTGAGTCAAGACTAGCACGCTAGTGCAGCTTTGTGCTTCCGCACATCGATCGTGAAACCACTACTGTAACATGTTACGTATGTTCTCAATCATTACGAGAATTGGTAACTCTCGATCCTTCTTGAATAATGCTTTGGGAGACTCTACATTGTTTGATGTCATCATGTTGTACCGACGACCTGGAAAATATGATTGCGCCTAGTGTTCAATCCCCATATTTGTCAGATACTCCAATGCCGGTAACGATTTGCTTCCTATTTCCACCATGAACTTATTACACTATTCAACACTATAAGTTTTCCCCAGTCTCCTGAACAATGAAACGATGTATGTGCCCCAAAACTTAATCTTAATGTTGCTTTGTATATGGTACATAAAATATCCATGACATGTCTCGGGAAATACTTCGGCGATACTATTTATTATAGACTATCATTGATCAATTACGAAGGCAAGGTACTCGACTTCCCCGATTACATCCCTCAACTTTGTGAAGAGGCAACGCATCGACAGATCATTCTTGCTATCGAATATACCGAATGCAAAAGGGTAAATTTGGATGTTGGCATCTTAACATGTAGCAATAATTAACTTGCCTTCGTATCTAGCTTTCAGAATTGTACCATTGACTAGAATTAGGGGTCACATCGCATTTCGAAATTCTTGAATGCATTGTCCAAGAGCCATGAAGAAAAACTTAAAACAATTCTCATCCTTCGTCTCAATAAAAAAGGTCGAGCCAAGATTAGTTGTTCTCATGTTATGGCAATACCTTGCCAATTTAACATAGCTCTCATCGACCGAGCCTATTAAATCCTCTAACGCACATTCTTTGGCCTTTCAGGTCTTCGGTAGCTCATGACCACTCCGTAATCTCGACAGACGTCATTAATGATGTCCGAAGGTCTGTAGATCATCAGTGGATTTTGATACTTGTGCATTATCTATCTACCAATAAACCATGCTCGAGCTTGCCTATGATCATTTCGACGCACTTCCATTTCACAAGTGTGTTCCCGTGTATACTTGCCAAATATAAAGAACTCGTTCGTGTCTATTTTCGTCCCTCGTAAACGCCAACGGCAAGTGTTTTCGTCGCAGACAATCATCAACAATGACTTGTTTGATTTCTTAACTTTAAACTCAAAATTGTTTTTCAGTGCAATTCGATGCAAAGCTTCCTGCAAACCTTTCTTTGTTTCAAAAAGTTGATCGACGTACAAATCCTCATCATCAGGAACCACACACAAAGAATTAGATGATGGTCCACTCGTTCCAGTCCCTATACTCATATCCCACTCATGTCTCTGATGGGATAAAGCAATCAAATCCTCATTTGTAAATTCATCATCATTCTCGATGTCTTGAACTACTGACAAAATTATGTGTATAATAGTGAGATCATGATGAGGAACAACTGGCTCAGGAATAACCACATCATCCTCACGAGCTATGTCCACTATGTCCCGAAAATCATTGTCATTGTAATCCCCTCCATCCAAATCTTCGTGTTCAAGTTCGGCGACATCCTTTCTTACTAAAGTCACTTAAAGAGTAGTTTCATACATTTTGTTCAATTCAAATAGATAATTCGCTTCTTCATCACGAGTAACATTTATAGGAAGAATCAGAATAGATAAATCATCTTTGAATCGAAATCTCAGTTCCATATCGTACTAAGAGAGGTCGACTTTTAGCTTTTTTTGTAAATTATGGTACATTCCCGCATATTTTGTACTCTCCGTTATGGAAATTGGAGTACCACCATGTTTATCGCTTGTCCATCTCTGTACCCATTGATCTTTTTTATCCATTTCGAAGTCACCAAAGTAACAAACTCGCATTACAATAATATTTGCAAGAAGAAACTGATTTTTTAAAGAAAATACATAGTCGAAAATTCAATTTTTAACAGAAATTTTAAAAGAAATGGTAAAACAGCTGGCCGTCCGTTTAAACATTAGTGCAGCTGTTTCTCAGTAGATCCATTTCGTTTGAAAGATGCATATGACTTTTTTCTTGTTCATGTTTAAAAAAATTTATCTACATTAACTATATATGTCAAAATAAATCTAACGATTAAAACGTATATTGATTTAACGAAAACGGAATTAAACATACGTAAATATACTAATTGATTCGAAATAATTGATATAAAAAAAATTCAGGCTTCAGCGTTTGATAAATTTTTCAGATTTTAAGATTGAAGCAGATAAAAGATGAGAGATTTTTTATCTGTGTTGAAATAAATTGATAACAAAAGTTATTTGATTTTGAAATTTTACGTAGAGAGAGTTTTATTTTTATTCGTTAACTAAAGGGTAGTATTGTTTTTTAAACGAAACAATATTTTGTAATTGTTTTATATACTTAAGGGCGCTTTTTTCTTTTGCCATCAAATAGGACATTTAGGAAATATGAATAAATTGAAAAGTCAAAATGGAAATATAGCAATTTGACTGGGTGAATTTTAAAAGTAACCCAAACAAATGCAAGTTCCCTGAGCTTGGACATGACAGAAACCATATAACCAACATCATCATCATCCATAACACAATCCTGATCCCATAAAGCAAGTTCCTTGAGCTTTTCCAGCAACAATATTGAACTTTCACCATATGAGTTTCTAGTCCCCAAACTCCTTTCTTCTTCTCCGGGCATTGGGGTAGGGAATTTTGAAAATTCATAAAACAAAGTATGGGAGTGTGTGTATGATGCTTTTCACTTACCTCTTAGCCTTAATCAGGCAGTGAATCGTCTTCATAACACGCTGCAACAAGAAGGAGTCGTAGTATGACCATTCTTGTCAAGGCAAAGTTCACCGAAGGATAATTAAGAATCTTGCACGGAATTGAGGGGCGACTATGAATATTGAAGGGAAGATGAACATCCTTGTTATTGGTTATTGAGGCTATTTAATGGGGTTAGGTCAAAGCAGAAATAATGGGAAAGAAAGTTATGGAGAAAATGGCACAATGATGTTGGGTCGTTACTTGACTATTGGGCTGAAAGAACTTGCTGTTGGGCTGGACTTTATTATATTCTTGGAAGTCCTCTATTCTGTTTTGTTCTGAGAAAAAACATGTTTCTGCCTTATACTCTTCCTGGATGTGTTTTACTTAATCTTGGACTGATTGAGATGTTGCCAAGTGTCATCCCATGCACCGTTGGATGGAGACCTTCTGGAGACTTCCCTTAAAGTCTAGGGTTAGAGTCTTTGAACGATGATTCATTCATTCTCTCAGACTCTCTAGAAAACTCTTTGGCTTCTCTCTTCATCTTCTTTGTTCTTGCACTTTGAAAGTTAAATCTATTGTAATCGAGTGTTAATTAGTTTATGTACATATCTTAAGTGATCTGCTGAGAGCTGATTGGTATCCTTGTGTGGATTCATGTATTCGGTTTGAGAGAGTACTCTATTGTGAAGATTCTTGTGTGATTCTTGCTGAGTGCCTTGGTATATTGATGAACGGACTTTGATCCTTGGTTAATAAAGTGATATCTTCCGGTTGGCGGAAGCTCAAAAGGGGATTAGGAATTTTATTCCGAACCTCTTGCTTTATGGCCAAAAATCTTCGAGTTCTTTACTATTTTTGTTATTTTGCACCTTCATTTTTGTTGATTGGTAGTTTATAATGGCTAATTAGTGCAACTTGATCTTTACAGTGGTATCAGAGCTGCAGGTTGTGATTCTGGGCTCTCGATCTGTGGAGATATTAACCTAATTCGTTTGATTCGTGTGGTGATTTTTTGGTTCTTAATACCCTAATGTAGATCTTTTGGTGAGTTCGTTCCTATTTACTACCGAATCCACTGATCTGTTGTTTATACTTCCATTGTGTTTTGCAAAAACGTTTTTAAACTAGGGTTTGAGACTCTGCTTGGCAATACCTTTGTCCAGAAACCTTTGAGTTGTCTGAAATCTGAGGGCTGTCTTTTTTTTGAGTCAAGAACCTCAATTCTAAAACTCTACATGTGTTCTTTAATTGAGTATATTGCAATTGTGATTATCTATGCTAAATCGTGTAAGTTGTTGCAAGAGTTGTTGAATGTTCTTGCCTGGAATTGAACCTGTGAATCACTATACATAGTATATACATTCTATTGGTTGTATAATTCATGTTTTCTTGTCTCTTAAGTGTTGACATTTGAAATATTACTTACTGTGTATACTCTGGTATGCTCTACCTGACTTGCAATCATTAGCCATTAATTCAGATTTTTCATTATGACTTCTTCTAAATTTAAATTGGAAGTTTTTAATGGCAAATGAGACTTTAGTCTCTGGCACCAGAAAATGAAAGTTCTTTTACTTCAACGAAAGTGTGCAAAAGCTATTAATGAGTCATGGCCTACTGATATGGATTCTAGTAAAGTTACTGAACAATATGAAATTGCATGGAGTTCAATTTTTCTGCACTTGTCTGATAGTGCTTAGAGAAATAGGAGAGACAAAAACTATTGCTGAATTGTGAAAAAAAACTGGAGTCTACTTATTTGAATAAAGTTATGCCAAATAAGAATTTTTTCCTAAAACAGTTTTTTGGTTTTAAACTTGATCCATCTCTTGACCTTGAATCTAATATTGATAGATTCAACAGATTAACCCGCGACCTGACCAACTGTGATGAGAAACTCTCAAGTGGACAGTTGGTTGTGGTTCTTTTAAATTCAATAGGTGATAAGTACAAAGATGTTAAGAATGCTATTGAATATGGAAGGGATACTCTAACTACTAAATTGATCATTAATGCCTTAAGAACTAAGGAGTTAGAGTTAAAATTTGATAGAAAAGAGTCTTCTAGTGGTCTGAATTTGATGACTAAGTCTAAGTTTAATCCTAGAAACAATTTCAATAAGAAGATAGGGTACAAGAAGAAAGGGAATCAAAAAGATAAAATGAAAATCAAAGGTAAAAAATATTTTTACTGTCAAGAGGAATGTCACTTTATCAAAGATTGTCCTAAAAGGCTCAATGATAATAGAAATAAGTCTAAAATTAATGGTGATGCAGCATTGGCATGTAATAATGACACTGATATAGATGAAGTCTATGTTGTTGTTGCCCACCAGCCTAGTCAATAGTGGATTCTTAACTGAGGTTGTACCTATCACTTGTGTCCTAATAAAAATTGGTTTGCTGGTTTTGAAAATGTAAATGGTGGTCAAGTTTTAATGGGTAATTATATGGCATGTCAAGTTAACGGCATAGGAATATTACTTTAAGAGTAAATGATAATAATTTGCATGTCTTAGAAAAGACTAGATATGTTCCTGACCTTCAAAGAAATTTGATTTCTTTGGGTGTGTTAGATGACCTAAACTATGACATTATGATTAATGCGGGATATATTAAAATCTTGATGAACTCTCACTTGATCGTGGAAGTTCCCAAGAGACATGGACTTTACATTTTGCAAACTCAAAACATTTTTTATTCCACTTCGGCAGCACTTTCTATTTCTAATGATAAGTCACATATACGGCACAAGAGATTGGATCGTATTAGTGATAAAGAGTTGTAAATTTTGAAAAAACAAGGTGCCTTTGGAAATGATAACATTGAAAAACTTAGTTTTTGTGACTATTGCATCCTTGAAAAACATAATATATATTACCTTTTTTGCCTAGAATGCACAAATCTATGTTTGTTCTTGAATACTTGCATGCTGAAATTGAGGTGGAGCAAGTTGAGGATGATAATCAACTACCTAATATTCAGACTGGAGAGTTTGAAGTTGATATTGATGCTGAATCACATAGAACTGATGAGGTTGAACGTGTGTATACTGATTTAGAAACAAATCAAACCTTAGGTGATTATCAACTAGCTAGAGATAGGCAAAGAAAACAAGTTAGACTACCTGTGAGGTTTGATGATAAAGTGTATTTGCTTACTGTTCAAGGTTTTATTAAGAGTGAACCTGATTTATATGATGATGCTATAAGTAGCAAAGATTCCAAGCATTGTCTTCAAGCAATGCAAGATGAGATGGAATCTCTTAAGAAGAATAAAACTTGGGTATTGACTAGTAGACCTGAAGGGAAAATGGTTGTGGATTGTAAATGGATCTTTAAGATAAAAATGGGGAAACAACGTGAGAACAACATTAGATACAAAGCTAGACCAGTGGCTAAGGGCTTCACTCAAAAAGAGTGAACAGATTTTAATGAAATCTTTTCTCCAGTTGTAAAATTGACAACTGTTAGAGTGATTCTAGCCTTAGCAGTCTAGTTTAATTGGGAATTGGATCGATTGGATGTCAAAACTAGAGGTGGCAACGAGCCGAGCCGAGCCGAGCTCGTGGCTCGGTACAAAATGAGCCGAGCTTTTGCTCGACTCGTTGCTCGTGGGCGAGCTCGGCTCGGCCCACGAGCTCGTCTATCACGAGCCACGAGCCGAGCGGCTCGGCTCGGCTCGGCTCGTGAGATTTGGTTTTTTTTTTGTAACTGTCCTTGTAAGGCTATATATAAATTTAAAAAAAATTGGACGAGCCGCTCGTCTAAAACGAGCCGAGCAGGATTGGCTCGTGCTCGGGCTCATTTTTTGACGAGCCTGAGCGGCTCGTGGATCGCTACAGTACGAGACGAACGGGCGAGCCGACGAGCTACTCGGCTCGATTGCCACCTCTAGTCAAAACTGCCTTTTCAAATGGAGACCTTGAAGAAACTATTTACATGGAACAACCAAAAGGTTTTGAGATAAATAAAAATTCTGACCTTGTATACTTTCTTAAAAAAATCTTTATATGGTTCAAAACAAGTTCCAAGACAATGGTACAAAAGATTTGATACCTTTGTGCTTGGACTTAGTTTTAAAAGAAGCAATTTTGATACATGTCTTTATTGTAAAGGAAATGGTGGTGAAAATTCACTATATCTTCTTATTTATGTTGATGACATGCTCTTAGCTAGTCATGACATAAAAGAAATAGAGTTAATTAAAACCAAGTTGAAATCTGAATTTGAAATGAAGGACTTAGGTCCTATTAGAAAAATTTTGGGTATCGAAATTAAAAGGAAAGACATACTTAGTCTAAGTAAAAAATCCTATATTTTGAAATTATTGAAAAAACTTTCTATGAGTGATGCTAAAAGTATAAGTTTACCTTTAGCAAAACACTTTAAACTTTCAAGTGATCAATCTCTCAAATCTGGAACTGAGTTCAAAAGAATGGCAAAAGTGTCTTATTCTAACACAATTGGGTATGTTATGTATCTAATAGTTTGTTCTAGACCTAATTTAGCTTTCTCTATAAGTGTGTTGAATAGATTTATGTCAAATCCTAGTGAAACTCATTGGGAAGCTATGAAATAACTTCTTAGATACATTAAGGGAACTTGTGACTTGGGGATTCATTATAAAAGGCAATATGAAGGTGTTATCTTGAGGGGTTACACTGATTCTGACTATACAGGCGACGGGGATCATAGAAAGTCTATTTCTGCTTATGTTTATAATTTGTATAATTCATGCATTAGTTGGAAATCTCAATTACAGAAAATTATTGCATTATCTTCAACTGAGGCTGAATATATTGCTGCCACTAATGCTATAAAATAGGGTATTTGGTTTAAGGGACTTTTAAATGAATTTGGTTTTGTGAAATATGTTTTATTTTCTGATAGCAAATCTGCTATATATTTGAGTAGAAATCCTATTTTGCATAATAGATCTAAACATGTTGATATGAAATTTCATTTATTAGAGATGTTATCTCACAAGGTGTTATGAAACTTGAAAAAATCTTTACTCATTATAATCTTGTTGATGTTGGAACTAAAGTGCTGCCTTTAAATAAGTTTTTGGACTGTTTAAAGCTGTTGAACATTGATACTTGTTGATTTGTGTATCAGGTAATAAGTGCAAATGATGACATAATGGAGAAATCATTTTAGATTAAACAAGGATCATTGTACCAAGGTGGAGATTTTGGAGAAAATGGCACAATGATGTTGGACAGTTACTTGACTATTGGGCTAAAAGAACTTGATGTTGGGCTGGACTTTATTATATTCTTGGAAGTCCTCTGTTCTATTCTATTCCGAGAAAAAACGTGTTTCTGCCTTATACTCTTTCTGGATGTGTTTTACTTAATCTTGGACTGATTGAGATGTCGCCAAGTGTCACCCCACGCACCGTTGGATGGAGACCTTCCGGAGACTTCCCTTAAAGTCTAGGGTTAGAGTCTTTGAACGATGATTCATTCATTCTCTCAAACTCTCTAGAAAACTCTCTGTCTTCTCTCTTCATCTTCTTCGTTCTTGCTCTCTGAAAGTTAAATCTCTTGTAATCGAGTGTTAACCAATTTAGGTACATATCTTGAGTGATCTGTTGAGAGCTGATTGGTATCCTTGTGTGGATTCCTGTATTCGGTTTGAGAGAGTACTTTACTATGAAGATTTTTGTGTGATTCTTGCTTAGTGGCTTTCTGTATTGATGAATGGACTTTGATCCTTGGTTAATAAAGTGATCTCTTTCGGTTGGCGGAATCTCTAAAGGGGATTAGGAATTTTATTCCGAACCTCTTGCTTTAGGGTGAAAAATCTTCGAGTTCTTTACTGTTTTTTTTATTTTTTATTTTGCACCTTTATTTTTGTTGATTGGTAGTTTATAATGGCTAATTAGTGCAACTTGATCTTTACAAAGGTGTTGAGCAATAGGGCCAAACAGGCTATATTCTACGCGATAGCGCTCGGCGGCAGACGGGTGGGGCTGTGGATGCGATTTGAGGAGTTGAAAGAAGGGGACTTTGCAGAGGCGCCAAATAGGTGTATACGGATCGCCTACATAAGAATCCATTCTACATCAACTTTAATCACACAGTAGGAATCTTGTTTGGCATGGCGGTGGCGGTGACGGTGGACGGACTGACGGTTGGCTTATGTATACATATGAGGGGTAAAAAGATATATTCATGGGAAGTTTATGGGCGGTTTTTTAAATTTTTTTACAGGCAATCAATTGCATATTAATTAATTATTTTAGACAGCCTTAAAAATAAAATTCATTCTGTATTTCATCTGCTTTTTTGGACAAGTACTTGTGTATCAATTAATTTTGTGGCATCAACATGCATGAAACTGGAGGGCAAACAATTCTGTTCCACTTCAAGGTAAACGATAAGCGTACACTGTTAAACAAACACGAAAACTGTGTCATTAGTCCTACATTATTATAGAACAACAGGCCTCAAAGCTGAGACAAAAGCTTTCTCTACATTGGAGGCTTAACTAGGAAGTAAGAGGATAAACCCGTTACTACCACTAATACAACGAATCTACTCATATGCCTCCTATAAGAGGTGACGTGGAACCCTTTGTTCCTAGTTGAACTACATAAAAGCCAGAAGGCACGCTCCTAGTTGAACTACATAAAAGCCAGAAGACACGCTAGTTCCACGACAGGAAATTTACTATAAACAGTCACACAATCATTTCATAGTTTTCACATTATCATTATTTTGCTTTATCTCCATCTCCGCCAGCATCAGCACCAGAGGCTTGACCCTCGAGTTTATCTTGGGGAGTTCCTCCACATACATCATTTACCCCAGAATTTGAAGTAGGGATACCGGTGCCTCCTCCAAGAGTAGCGTCATTGTGTGTGGTTTGTGCACGGTTGCTGGCACCACTGGGCCGTAAAACCATTTGTGCTTGCATGGCTTGTTGGGTAAGATGCTGCTGTTGATCTTGAATTGGATGTGAATTGTTGAACTGTAAGGGTGCTCTTGGGGGGAAGATACCTGGCTGCTGAGCCATGGCTGTAGCCCGAGGATGCTGCATATAGAACCCTCCTTGTTGCATTGCTGGATGTGGAGACATCTGTATGTGCTAATACGTGATTAAGAGCTTGTTTGATAGTGCTTATAAGTTGTGGCTCCTACGAATTGTGGGGATAAAAAGTATATTTGACCAGTTTAAATTAAAATTTAATCTTTGCCAGACAGTAAGCAAGACATCTGCATAATCATTTACCTGGTGAGCCATTGATGGTGTCTGTGGTTGGGCATCAGCAATTGCAGCCAAATACATCAAATTCTTTTGAAGTTGAGCTTGGTACCTGATCATCCAGAATCAACGTGTTTGAAGTAAAAAAATATATATCAATAATGTTTTAAATAAACTAATAAATATCATAGCCATCGACATGGGAGGTTATATGAATCAGTTCGGCAGTTATGCTCTACAGAGAGCCATGTCTATGCTGAACCAAGGTTCAAGACCCAATGACATCGCTAATGGTCATGCTTTATAAATTTGTTTGTGTAAATATTGGAACGGTAATGACTAAGAATGCAAATGTCAATTTGTAATCATGATTATAACAATTTGTAGCACATTAACAAGCAATTTAATATCTTGACCACCATGGATCCAGTTACTTTTAAGAACCAGAGTACCAAAGTCACTAGTCACCTCGTCTCCAACAAGAACATTGAAAGAAAATACGAGGTGACTAGTGACTTTGGTACTCTGGTTCTTATAGCAATTTGTAGCACATTAACAAGCAATTTAATATCTTGACCACCATGGATCCAGTTACTTTTAAGAACCAGAGTACCAAAGTCACTAGTCACCTCGTCTCCAACAAGAACATTGAAAGAAAATACGAGGTGACTAGTGACTTTGGTACTCTGGTTCTTATAGCAATTTGTAGCACATTAACAAGCAATTTAATATCTTGACCACCATGGATCCAGTTACTTTTAAGAACCAGAGTACCAAAGTCACTAGTCACCTCATCTCCAACAAGAACATTGAAAGAAAATAAAAAATTGTGGATGAACATCTACACTAAAAATGTGGCCAAACACAAACAAGTTTAGCAGTTATCATTAGATAATGCCACCAAACTAAAACAGATGATGAGCCAGTTACAGTATGTATTTTGTCCCTATATGTAAGTAAACCATAGATGAACAAATACTCTGAGAGATATCTGAATGATATACATCTCGCTTTGACAAGAAATAACATTAGCTATCATTTAGCAATATCTAAAAACATTTTTCAAAACAAAAGGTGTCATAATGGAAAGCATGCTAATGCTATAGAGGAAGAGAGAAAACTACTTACTGAGCACATTCAGCAAGTTTGCCTAGATTTTGGTTGTCCATAATTGCCAAGATCAGTTTCTTGTTCTCATCAAGGTACTGCAACATACATTGGAAACGACATTACACATCATAATACAAACTGCCAAGTGTGATTAGCATCCAGATAGTATGATCATTTTTTTTTTTTGTAAAGTTGAATGCATATTATATAAAAAATGAGATCATCCACACTTGCAATTTTGCCTGTGATGACTAGTTCATTCTTGGATAACCAGTTCATTAGCAAACAAATTGATAAATATACTCAGTTATTAAATCAAGATGGGAAGGTCTCTAAGTTCACCTAAGCTAAAATACCGCTCTCAAGCGATGAAAAATTTTCAGACCGACTTAAATAGACCTTTAGAAAGTGGAAATAATTTCGGAATACAAACTTCTGTTATTTGAATTTTTATTGCTGTAGCAAGTTCGAATTAACATATCTTCCACCAATCTAACTCCAGTCTCAAAGGTCATAACTTTTCTAGCTTCTCCTTATAATTTACTGTTGGAGAAGGGAATGGAAAGAGAGTCTTTAGAGTGATGTTCTCATAAGTAACATAGCTAATGCTGGTACCTGGAACTGCTCGACTGGTGACTGTCCAATGGTACACCCACTCAAAGAAACAGTCCTTAAACATGAATTTCAAAGGCCATTGCAAATTTTGGTAGGCAGTTGTATGCAGTGAGGTTGTGCCGGGAATGAGTATTTTGTTGGCCTTATAACAAGGGTCATTATGCTACCAGGCAATGGAAAAGTGAGGACAAAAGATGACTTTAATCCCCAACATAAGCATTGGCTAGCATGAAGTCGACCTAAATTTGGACCTTACCAATTGCAGGTTCATATCTACACACTTGAAGCTTTAACAACAGACAGATAGTCCTTGTATTTGTAAGGTTAGGCTATTCATGCATGCAAGCCTCGTTAGCATCATTAAGTAACTAATTGCAGTCAACAACAGCCTTCGTGATATGAAGTCTTCTCAAGGTAACTGAGCTGTCATTGATATTCTAAGTCAATTGATTAAGAAAGTGAACCCACATATCAAAAAGGATTCCAGTGAACCAACACTTTTCCAAGTGATAAATAGCGCAACTGGAACTAAGTTAAAATGAGCAAGATCTAGTCAAGCAAGATGCCAAAAGATCGAGTGGCCGGAAATGATACTTTTGTCTCTCATAGAAGGTCACAGTACAGGAAGTAGTTTAAAAGTCAATCTTGGATAAATACATGAAGTACATACGATAAAACTCGTAAGGAATTATTCCCCTTTATAGATGAACAAGTAAAGATTCATTGGATTACATAAATCATTATTCATCCTAAACAAATATAAGGTGCCATTCTGATTTTGTAACAAATAGAATATTCAATCAATTGAACAAACTACAGGGACACGTGCCCTTCCAACTACTATTAAATCACGGTTATTTTCCATACAGCTTGAAGTAGTAATTCCACTATCCACCCTGTCGAATCAGGATTTAGCAAAGATTTATGATACATAGGCCAGATTACCAAATATTAAGTCAACCCCATACACAAAAAAGATAAATCAGTCTAGCATTATTACATACAAACATATTCCAATAAAGAACATGCCAAAGTTCCTCATCAATTTACAGAAATAAATAAACCGAACACAAATACCTTCTGAATCTGCTCAGTAGTAATGTTAGCAGGTGGAAATGAAGACATAACTGGGAACATCTGTCCCGGTTGCTGCATCTCTACACCTCTCCTGTTGAATTAAAAAAAATCATGATCCATCAACAATAAAAATGCACAACAAACCGACCAAGATAAAAACAAAACAACCCTTTTAATCGGAAAGAATTTCATACAATTAATATGAAACGGACAAAACGAATTGATTCAAGTTCACTTATGGAAATTCAAACGAGAAAAAAGTGATAGTGTTTTAACCTGTTTAAGAGTAAGTGGGGTTGTTGACTTGTGAGTGTCTTCAAAGGTTTTGATGGGGAATGAATGAACTGAAACTGGAATTGAATCGGGATTTACCTTTTAGGGGAAGAAATTTTTTACTTGTGGAATTTAGGCAGCACTGATCCAATCCACCCTTATTTTTTTTTATTTTTAAGTTTTTGTCTGTCGGGTGTTGGAGTCACTCTCGAGTCACGTGTTCATACATAGGTCCCACCCGCGACAGCCAAAATTCAACTACATGACATTGAATTTCTCTTTCATCCAAGAATGTCTTCATTTATTTTTTATGATTTATCTTCCTCAATTTTTACATTCTTTTTTTTATACTAGTCTACTGCCCGTGTAATGCACGAGTTATGTTATTTTGAAAATAATGTTAGCGATAATATCAAACCATCAAAACAATAGAGATGTATATCAAGTGGTCTCAATTTTCAATAATATTAAAACAAATTAATAATGTTACATAATTTATTTATTTGTTTATTGTTGTTATGCAAATGGTTTTTCTCCGAGCACAGAGCGAAAACTGTATTTTTTTAATCCACCATGTCATTTATTATTTGTATTTATATTAAAATAGGTTAAAACTCAAGTTGGATTTGCTTATAAATAAATTATATTATTAATATGCATTAAGCTTTTTGATTGATTTGTGCAGACAATACATATTCTATTCAAACTAATGATTTTTTGCTAAAATTGAAGCTGCTAAAGAGAAACATTTTTACTTTAATTAATTATTCATTTACTTTAATCTAAATAGGAAAAAATGAACTTGGTGTTATTAAACCTCACCAGAGCCATATTTCTTTACGAAAAGAAGCGTTGAAGTTCGTCATAACCAGCAAGCACATTAGCATCATCAACATCACGAATAATGTTGGCACCATACCTTTGAACAATGATTTTGCACCCTCATTCTTCAGGATTTGAGCAAATGCATCCACAAAGCTCTTGTACTTCACGGCTTCACCAGATGTCATGATCACTCTTCTACAAACTATGTCAATTGGGTAGGAGGCAAGTCCAGCACCGTTCCGTTTGTGATAAGCCAACTGAGAGCAAAGCTAGCAAAGAAACTATTTTGAAATATGGTGACAATACAGTAGAGTACTCTCCACACAGAATGGAGAGCAGTCTCTCCTGAATAGGAAGGCAGCATGAAATTAGACATACCTCATATCCATGGGCAAGTTGTATCAAAGTATAGAATTATTAATGTAACTGTAAAGAAGCAATAGTAGCAAAAATTAAGTTTTCATTACGAAATTCAAGAGCAAGAAAAAGATAAATAGAGAAGAAATATATCTTTAGAAATATAATGATAACATAATATAACTGGTGGCATCAAGTCAGAAAGTATTTTGAATATGTATAAATGAGATCATCTTCATAAAGCTTTTAAGAACTAAGAGGAGAAAATAATAAACAAAAGGACATACAAGATATTTTTTAAAGATTTACTTAGATAACTTCTCATGATATGATAATATGTTTTGACTATATTAAATTTCATCCCGCACAAAGTGGATTATGATAAGTGACGGGAAAATAAAATATGAAAGAACTGTAGACTTACTTGTGTATTAATGAAAGAATTTTCTTGTAGGCATTTGTGGTACATCTTTCATGTAAATGGTCAACATTTATGGGTTTAAGTAAAACTTTGATAGATTTGCTTGTTTTTGCTTTTGATAATGCTACGTAAAGTTGACTATGAGAGAAAATTGATTGGGAAAGATATAAACCAACAAAATCAAGTATTTGACCTTGTGTTTTGTTTATCGTCAACATTTATGGGTTTAAGTAAAACTTTGATAGATTTGCTTGTTTTTGCTTTTGATAATGCTACGTAAAGTTGACTATGAGAGAAAATTGATTGGGAAAGATATAAACCAACAAAATCAAGTATTTGACCTTGTGCCTTGTACATCTTTCGTGTAAATGGTCAACATTTATGGGTTTAAGTAAAACTTTGATAGATTTGCTTGTTTTTGCTTTTGATAATGTTACGTAAAGTTGACTATGAGAGAAAATTGATTGGGAAAGATATAAACCAACAAAATCAAGTATTTGACCTTGTGTTTTGTTTATCGTCATTTATGAAGTATGGCCTAATTGGAAATTGAGTTCTTTTGAATTGAATAGAATTTCGATGACTTTTCAGAGGTATAAAATGGATCCTCGGCAAGAAAATATATTTTTCAAAATATTCACCAGTTGTGATTTCCACCTGAATTACATTATTCTCAAACTTTCGACAAGGCGTGTCTCGTTGCATAACCCTTCTTAAGGATTGATATTTCTTAATAACATCACACGATAGTTTATCTTAAGAATCAATTTATGGGGTGGAATGTCAGTTGAGGTTAGACTATTCAAAAAATCTTCCTACAGGCTCTGTTCTAACTTATCAAGTGCTTCATCAAAACTATACTATGTATAAATTTCACCGGGAATTTGTTTAAGTAAAATTATGTTATTATGATCAACACATTCATTTGTATCTGTAAGAATAACTGGACTTGCCATGGCGTGGAGATTATCGACATATGCTTCTATATGTGGAAAAACATGATATATCAAGTTTTTTAAGGATGCAATTTCATCTACAAATGGTAAAACTATATTCTCTAAAAGTTTAATGCATTTACAAGTATGTTCTTCCTCTATTCCATTTCCAATTCTCAACAAGTAAATACAGAAGGTGGGATCAAATTTAGCCCTCATATTTTCAATTAATGGTATATGCAAAAATGAATGTCATAAGTTCTGAGAAAACTAATAGAACAACTTATTTCACCAAAAGTTTTCAGAGGAATCTTGAATGAGCTATTCAAACTCCAGTTAAAAGAAACACGGATACTCCAGATGATGATGTTGCTAAAGCAATTAAATGTGTGACCTCATACCACTTATGAGCGCTTTATGTAAAAAAAGTTTTACATGTTCTACCTGGACCATCAATAAAGAAATCACCATCTGATTCTAATTTAAATTTTTTCATGATTATATCATATGCAAATTGTTGTTCTTTATTTAATGTTGCTGCACAAGTAAGCCCCCCTTGAATATCAAAATTAGTTGTCTCTTCTTCAATCATTCTTCTCAACATTTAGTTTCATCTATATTTACATTGAATGGCACTATTGCATAATCGTTTATGTTCTTATCTAATGATTCCAAAATAGAATTGATATCTTCTAAAGCTCGTAATTCAGTAACCCTTACAGATATATTTTGATGTACATAATCATCAACCATATAAACCTTAAACTTATCCCGCAAGAGCTTTGGATGATTCAGATTGCAAAGTGTAAGAAGTGTAGTAAAAAGATATCTTAAAGCTATAGGCATCTCGTACAAAATAGCTTCAGATATACATTCTTCACAATGAATGTCTTCACTTAATAAACCATGTAGAAGTACTACATCACGATATGTAGGAGCAGTTGCACTGTTCAAAGTTCTTAAATGATCGAAGTATATTGGCCCTCTAATATGATTAAAAAGAATACGAAGAAAATATCATTCTCTTTCAGATGGGTGAGCTGTGACAATTCGTCCTATAATAACATGTTTTTTCTAGGAGTCCAAACTTTGTTATTTATATTCCAAACAAAATGTTTTGAAAAATTTCGATACAATAATGTACGAGCAAATTCATTCGAAAAAATTCAGTTAACATAGCTTTCCTTGTATTCTCCTTTTGAATAACAATAAATAAATCATATCATCGGCTTATGTTACTTATTGATGATTCTTAATATGAACCTGTAAAGAGTAAACAGATAGATACATATCGGACAAATTGAAAGAAAAAATCATCCACATAATCTCAGGTGGACATATTCATCTAGTAGATTGATAAGCTCAAATTTTATCAATTTCTTTATTTGTTTCGTTGGTATTAACACATAAATTAATACGATTATACCATTTGTACACATACTTGTAGAGATATTTAACAGCTTTGATAGAAAAACACACTTCAACATTAATATAACAATCAAACTTAACACTTAAATGAGGATTGTATGGTACAACCCAATGAATGTCTAACATTTATCCTCTAACTTTAACAAAAATACCATTATTACATTGCATATATAATGGATATGAGTTATCACCAAATATAGCATTATTACTGTCCGTGAAATTTCACAAGTGTAAGAATCGTGACAAGTGATCAAGTAGATTTTTTTAAAAGTCTGAATATCATCCCACGGAGACTATTATCTGCTATAAAGTTTTAAATTAATCTAGTTTCAATTTAAATTAAAATAGTAATTAATAATCAAATCAAGTTATGTTTTCTAAGCGAAATTCTAATAAATAAAGTAACAAACTATTTAATAAATTAAATCTAGAGAAAAGATTATGTGATTAAATAGTTAGGATTTTCGATTTCATTTAGCTTATTTATTATACATTTAACTCCAATTTAATCAGCCATTTTTCATACATGTCAACGATTGAATTAACCTGATGTAGTTAGTGATCTTTCTCAAACAACACTAATCATATTCATATGCTTAAACTTACTATATCTCTATGTAAATTCACACACATAAGAACGCATTAATCTATAGGAATTCAACATGATTGCATAACATATAATCACCTCTCGATCTCTTATAATGTTTATGTCAATTATTGCATGAGATAGAATTATATATCACCTCTCAGTCTCAATATTATTCCCTAAATCAATTAATTGTTGATCAGACAATTAAAGTATTAAACACACAATAATTAATTGACAAGTTTTAAAAAGGCATGAAATCTTAAAATTAAACATATAATAAAAACCTAAGTTTCATCATCAATCCTAACATAAAAATATTCAACCACTCATAATGTTGAATTTAAACATGAGATAGTGTAAAGAAATCACCAAGAATTGACAAAACGTGATTAATTTTAGTTGACACTTGAATATGCTTCAATTTTGTAGGCCACTATGCAACTATATATTAATCAATTCCAAATTGTTTTCTTCCTAAGTTGCAGCTTTGACTTCTTCCACCCAAATTCCGGACACGTGGATGTTAATAATGAAATACGCTACAGTTTTCTTCATATTCCAGTCACTTTGTCTTGTTCTCTTCCTTCTCTTTTTTTTCTCAGTTGACTGCCTTTTCCTCTCTGCTAAAAAAAACTACCGACTTCTGTCTGTAAAAAAAATATAATTTTCAAAGAATAACTGCGGCTTCCCCCAATTTTCTGCCGTGTTCGTGTGTTATCTACATGAGAAAATCCAACCCTAATTTATCCCAAATTCTTCTCTTTCAATCCAACCAATGAAAGCCCAATACCAATTGAATTTGAATCTTATTGCAATTCATTTTGAAGCCCATCAATGCTATATTTTTCATTTAGTCCTCAATCTTTCAAAATAATAAAATTCATTCATTGTACTTTGAATGTTGTCATTCTTCCATTATTTCGCATCTTTTCTCTAATTTTTCATCAAACATAAAATTTTACCTACAAAATACAATTTAACATAATTAAGTAAAATTTAATTCAAAAGACAACAAAATATTATAATTTAGCGCCAAAAATAAGTGTAAAAGCTACACTTATCAATTACAATAATCCTTCGGATATTTATTTTTAAAATCTTTATTTGGTTCCATACATACATTCTTAGAATTTAGGTTTCTACAAGGGTCATGCATATTGTGTTTAACAATAACAGAATGACAATAAGAGTATTTCTCTTTTCAGGAATTTCACATGAAACTATCTTATCAACCACTTCAGCTCAACAAGTTTTGTGGCCACAGTTGAAAATCAACAATAGATGTGCATGAGGAAGCCCTCTTTTTGGAACTCAATCATATATATATAAGCAATAACATGGCCTAGTATATTTTTCTTATATAAATCATTTTTCAACTCAACTAATTTTGTTGGAAAGATACACGCAATTAGATATGGTCGATTTTGAACATCATCGTTGTGTTAATTTTTGCTTGATTTTTTCATCAACTCATCTTAATTGTTCTTTAATTTCTGGTCAATTTGGATTACATGTTACAGTAAAAAAAGAATTTTGATTTTCCATAATGTTATACAATAGTCATGACATCCATATATCTCCATAGCAAATCTCTAGGACCACATGTAAAAGATTGTAGTAAAATAAATTTCCCTCCTATTTTGCACCCCTTTGTCTCTCCATTTGCAACACTATTTATAATGCATTGATAAAGTTCAGCCCGGATTTTTTTAGGTTATTATGAAAATAATATAATCTAGTAATTTCAATCTTAATATACATATCTACAATATATTTTTGGAATAGTCTACCAGTATGAAGTAACACGAACTTATCGGGAAACTTGATTTGTAATTTGTATGAATAGTGTTCTCGACAAGAGACTTGAGATCATTTTTCGTTTCATTAAGCATTGCACCACATAAAAATAACACAATCTGAGTATACATATTCATTTTAACCAGTAAAACTGTAAACGGTCATTAATTTTACTACAAAGACCATCTACTAACTCGTTTCTTCTTTTTCAAGAAGTTCAGTTACAGAATTCATTGTGCTAGGAAGAGCGATAGGGTCAGGTAATTGCGTAGGTGAGAAGCATGGGTTTTTATATCTCTTAATACCTCCATGTCAACCATATTCTCCATATGGAAATATCAAAAGATATTGTAAAGGATTATAATAACCATAGTAATAGTAAACTTTGTGCGATTCACCGGAATGACCATATATAGTAATATTACGAACATTTGCATTTTCATCATCTTCGACCCATACAGGAGCTACTTGAGAAACTATAAGAGTATTAAAAACTCTTTGATCAACTTTTGGATATCATCTTATTTGTATCCGATGGTGTTGCAAGTTAGGTAAATTACTTAAAGACCTAAAGAATCTACTATATAGATTTACGTTTAGAATTTGCATTAAAACAATCAAAGTAGATTCAACAAAGTTCTCTAAGATTTTCATACGATTTTGAAACTTATTATCTGTATCATAAAAATATAACTGCATATAAGAAGGTATATTATTTTCCGATATAAATTGGTTTACATAAGAATACACTTGTCCCTGCATCCTAAATGTGTAAATATCTCTGTATGTTTTAAAAAGTTCTTTATCATACTTTACACCAAACGAAGTGAACGCAAAATGGTTATTATATCCCATTGCGATTTTTTAAATTCCATACATATAGATTCTTTAAAAGTAACAAGGCACACGGTTCAATTGGGGATTCAGGCATAAAAAGCTTAGGGGCTGTTCTCTTGCCGTTTTCATACTATTTTCAATTTTCAATTTTTCAAAACACTAAAAACGCGCTCTTTTTCTCATATTTGAAAATGAATTTTAAAAAAAAAATTGTACTGAAAACCCAAAACATCCAAAAGCACATTTTGAGAATTTTCAGTACAAAACACGGGAAACACCATCTTCTCACTTATCATTTCTCTCCCCTCTCCCGTAATCGAACTTTCCTATGGCATCCTCTGGTTTTCATTTTCCTCTCTCAAGAACACACATCTCCCATGGCCTATGTAAGGAGCTTTCCGACGTCGGCCCACCTCTAATTTCTCGACCCCGTTCCACCTCCAACGCATGTCCCGTATATTGGTGTCGGTCCTCTGCCGCTTGTCCCATCTATGGCTCGACATGTTGATCATGTCCCCCTACCCGTTGCCTTAAAATCAAGTAAAATTAACATGTTTATCTATTTATCGTGCCCACTTGCCATTTAATCGTTCCTCAATACCCTGTCCGTGGCTCTACCATTTTCAGCAGGTCAAATTTTTTACAGCTTGAGTTTTCTGTAAATTGTCTTCATTATTTACTCTTCATCAATCAGATATGTGTAATGTGTTTACTTGTTGTGGCGATAATTAGATCTTGAAAGATGGGAGAAGGGTGGGGTGGGGCGAATTTTAGGAGGTTTTCTTTATTTTTCTCTAGCACATGCTCTGTTTGACATTGGGAGATAGATGTCGGAGGGGGTGCTACTACCAATGGTTGAGGTTGTGAGCCTGCGATGCTGTCATGCCCTTCATCTTCTCTTTTAATTTTAAGTTCGTAGAGATTTTCTGGGTGTCAATCATTTGATGATAGACTCGAGAATTCGACATTGATAAGGGGTCGGGAGCTGGATAAGAGATGTGATCAATATTCGAATAGAGGGGTATGACACTAGTTGTTGGTAAGTATAAAGAAAGAGATGCAAGGTGGTGTTAAGTCAGCAGTGGCTGCTTGCACCTTCTGATAGCACTGTGGTATGTCTGGTTGTTGTGTAGAAAATGGAGGGCACAACATGGCCAATGACTAATGACAGAAAAATGCCTTGGTAGGAAATAAATTTGAGGAAATCATAAATGTTGATGCATGAGCAAGAATGACCAACTTGTCCAATATTTCCAAGGAAAATGTTCACAAATGGGCACATTGACCAATTATAAAAGCTAAAACAGGAAGACTGAGACAAAATCAAACATTGCAGATAAACTGATCCTAGTGAAATTTAGTGATATTGTAAAAAAACACACTTCACACTTTACTAAATTGTTTGTAGAAACAGTAAGAAAAGATTTCAAAAGGGTCCTTATTTGAACTCATACAACCACTTCATGCCACACTCTTCATAGATAGCCACCTAGTTCTGAACTCTTAGCAATATTCCCACTCAAATTCACATTCCCACCACCAATACTCAACTCTTTAGATAACTTCCTTCCCAATTCATAGTTCCACTGCTATTACTAACATTAGTCCCTTACCGTCCACCATTGTTCATAGAACTGTCCATTTTTTTCCTAAATCTTTCTTTGCTTTATGTATTGTTGACCAGGAGCTGATTAGGTTACTCACACCGTAACTTGTCATAAGATACCATGATTCTCTATTGAGAATGAAAGGTGGCTGTAAGTTAGGATTTCAGTTAATGAACTTTTACTCATTTCTTGCATTCATTTGACCCTTTGATAATTGGATGTATTTTCTATATTATTCTCACTATAATGTCTCGGAAAATTCATCAATCGCCCAAGTTTGATGCAACAAGAGAAAGTCATTCTTGTTGATGAAGGAAAGACTTGTATTAAATTATCTTCACCGCTTTAGGATTTGTTAGCATGATAGCCCTTCTAGAGAGGATTTCTACTTCATTTTGCTGAGTGATTATTTTTACCTGAGTCAGAGGAACTAGGGTTGAACAAGTACTTAACGATAGCATGGTATCATGTTCTTCGAAGGATGCTTATTCTTATAATATAGTGGAGAATGTATCTTTAGCCTTAGTGAGACCGGTGAGTTATTTGCACTAATAGTTTGTCTCCAAGGCCCCTTGTCAAAAACCAACTAACAATGTTCTTGGGATTTCATTGTCGCCAAGTGTTTTGCTTCTCCACAATGGTTTTTCCATTTTCTTTCTTTCTTTTTTCTGAGAAACATTAAAGAGCATTACTATCACATTTTCTATGGTCTGTGAAGTCTATCGTTTGACTAATCCACTTTTGTATTCTTCATGCTAGTAAGCTATGTTGTATCAATTACATGCCATTTTATGTCATTGAAAGCTTGTTATCATGAGGAATTATAACTATAGTTTGTTGTTCTCTATGACATAATTATGTTACATTTTAGCTGTTACAATATTATTTGATTGATTATAATTCAAAAGCAAGTGAAAGTGGGGAAGTAACGAATGTACATTTACTACTTGGCATTTGGTCAGAAAAGGAAGCATCAAGACATAAGATATTAGTTGTACTTGGATTTAACGATAAGAAGGCCAAAGAGCTGGTGAAATCTATAAGTTACTATGACTGGTAATCGTCATGTGATTGATTTCCTTCACATATCCTTGATTCTTTTTCTTTTCTTTTCTTTTATGAAGATGGACAAGGATATTGTTTTGACCTTCAAGTATGTGCTTCAACGGTTGGAAGGCTAATCGACTTGAAAGTCTTCATTAAAGTACATCGGAAAGAGAAGTACTCATCAAGGTAATACTCTCGCTATATGTACAATTTTTATGTATGTACGATGAGTTTATGTTGGAAAGGACTGATATATATATGTTTGTATTCCTCCTCTATAGTTTTATAATCCTTATAGGTACCTTTATATTTTAGTTAGAGGTTGGATTGTGTGTGTTTTACTTAGAATTGATGTAGGATCGACTTGTGCCTATGGAATAGCTTATACATTTCATGATAATTTGATTGATATTTGATATAGAACATGGGTGGTCATAGAGTTAAGAATAAGGAACTAATGTCATGGTCGGATGAGAGTGAACACGCTTTTATTGAAATTCTTTACGAAAAAGTGAAATCAAACGCATTGCAATGTTTACATTAACGAAAGACAAATGAGGCAAAATCAATGAGATCCAAATACCAACAAAGTTAATGCTGCAGAGAAAGTTTGACAACACTTTTATACGGTATATATATTTATTAAAGAATATTTTCGTCATTAGTTTATTATCTTATCAATGGTACCCCTTTCTAATGTGGCTTCTTTTTTAATGTAGATTAATAAGTTGGATTACAAAATGTTCAAAAGGAAAGGATGTAAGCACTACCATATTTCGGAGGAGATATTTTGAGGGACTACAGCTACAAGAGGATTACGCAATGCCTCCACTCATCTTCCAAACATGTTATATGATGATTTTTTGAACAGGAAAGTGCATATACGTGTGAAAATGATGATGAAGTCGATGAGATTTCAAATACTCCTCAACGTGGGAAAATTGGTACATCGGATGAACGCCGACGTAAGGAACCTAAGATCAGTAAAAGTGATAAACTCGAGGCCTGCATAGCACAGTGGTCATCTACAGTTAGTATAAGGAATGAAGAAACTGAATTTAGAACACTTTACCTAAAAAAAGCTTGCAAAGATCTAAGGAAAATCATGTAATCAATCAGATAGTGAAGTTAGTAGTCCGGATCCTTATTCAAATGTTATATGCATTGACATTTTAAACAATAAGCAAGGGGTGTCCAATGAGGTTTATATGAAAGCAATAAAGGCTTTTAAGGATCCCGATTTTAGGGTGTCGTTTGTAAATATGCCAGAAGCAAGGAGATGACCTATTTTAGAACTACTTTGATATGATTGATGTTTTAATTTCTATAGTATCTTGTTATTTTAGTTTGTGATGTTGAAAGTTGAAGTGCTATGTTGTTTTCACAGCTCCAAGTACTTTTGTGAACTTTCTTGGTGATGTTGTATTATTTTCATGTATGAACTTAGTAATGTTGTTGGTTGTAGAACTGATGTTAATTTTTTTAAATTTCTCAATACTAGATTGCTTGTTTTATTTGAATCAATGATAGTTGTTATGACTTATGATAATTACTATGGGTATATTTTGCTCACGGTATGGATGATAATGTGAGAACCGATGATTCCATTGATGAAAATTCGAGTGATGGTGATTTGTTATTCATGGATGAGTTTGACGCAAATTTTGACGATTTAATGATGTTTAATATGATTGTTGTTTACAAAGGAAGTACCATCGATAGGAGACCTTGTAGGGCATCATTGCTTACGGGAAAAATGTACATGCCAAAAATTCTAAATGGACATCTGGACGTGTGTTATCGTAATTTTCTTATGCAGAAACACAATTTCATGAATTTTGTGATATTTTGAAAGAAAAAGGGTTGTTGGAAGATGGAAGAAAAGTGAGTGTCGAGAAGGGTGTTGCTGTGATTTTATGATCACTACACGATACAATATTATTGGTGATAGGTTTCAGTATTCCAACAACACAATACACAAATGGTTTAAACGAATAATAAGGGTTGTTTGTTCATTTGGCACTGAGATAATCCGTCCCACAAATCAAAATGTTGTGCAGGAATGAATTTTGTGTAAATATCCTTTCTTTAAGGATTGTATAGGCACAATAGATGGTACACGTGTTGCAATTTGGGCACCTGCATCGAGATAAACATCTTTTCGTGGAAGGAAAACTAATGTAACACAAAATGTGATGTTGACATATGATTTCGATATGAAACTCACATTTGTGTATTCTGGTTGGGAAGGCGCTACTTATGATTCGCGAGTATTCGTTGACGCAGTCACAAGAAGATCGAACAACTTTCCAATGTCATAGGGAGGTATATTCATGTACTTCAAATAATTATTGTGAATGTAACAGGTATGTGTTGTTGCATGCACCCAAAAGTAATACATTAACCTCTAAAACATGCTACCGCATGGTTTTAAATGATTTCCATCGAACAACTTTAAGTATTTTGGTCATATCTTTCACTACCGATATCCAATTGAGATGATTCAAGATGCATTGGAAAGATAACTCAAATGGATAAAACTTTGCTTCAGATATCATCTTCCAATTCGATCGTTTGTCATAGCAGAAATGGGTCTTAATATGAGGCTGAAAAATCGATACATAATTTTTTGATTGGTAATTGATGTATAATCATAGTTCGACGATATTTCATCCTTTTCACATCTTCTTTCAACCAATTGACTCCTAGTACGCTCAAATCTTCATCGTTTGGCTCGACACAACTTTTGTGTATTTGCACGTTAAGCTTTGAACTTTCATTTCCTTCCACTTTGGTCCATTTTTACATATTTCTTCCAAATTAAGCCATCTCCATTAAATTACCACCTAAATTAAAATATGAGATTAATAAATACATTTTGGCACAAAATAATCATACGAGCACATAAAATGAGGGAAAAATATGCATTTTACATTTCTATCAATAACTACAGTGTTATACTATATGAGTCTTTTTTTTTTTCTTTTTTTTTTGCAAATCAATTTTACTTTGTTGATTCTGGCTATCCAAACATACCTGAATTTCTTGCCCCTTATCAAGGTCAAAGATATAATTTATGTGATTACGTTGGACGGGGAAGACTACGTGGAAAGGAAGAATTGTTCAATTATAGACACTTCTCGTGTCGTAACATTATTAAAAGTTGCATTGGAGTTTTAAAGACAATGTTTTCTATTTTGAAATTGATTACTAACTATCCACTTAGTGGGCAAAGACAAATCCCGACTGCATGTTGCGCAGTACACAATGAGCATGCTTTAGATAGGTTGTTCACTGAATATTCAAAGGAAAATATGGTGTTTCGAGATATACCGGAGTTGGGTCAAGATCAAGAAGTCATATATTTTGAGACTAGTCAAACAGCTCAAATGGGATAAGTTGGGGATCAAATTACTACACACGTGTGAAATGACTACTCAAAACGTCGTACATGATTCCGTGGATTTATTTTATATTTTGTCTAGTATCTGCTTGTTTTGTCATGACACGTAAAATTATAATCATATCGATTGAAATGTTTTGCCAAATTTAATTTAGGTTGTCTTTTATATCTGGAAAAAAATATTTCAAGATTAACCAACTTCAAAATTTATATGTTATTTAATAATATATTCACATTAAAGTATTAGAATTTATTGAATAATTAAATTTCTTGAACAAAATATTATACAAAAATATTCTCAAAATTTCAAAGTAAACGCATTTTTCATTTTCTATTTTGAGAAACAGTTTTTTAAAATGACAAAAGAAACGTATTTTCAGCAATTTCAAAATGACATGCAAAACATAAAACTGAAAATGAATTCAAAACACAAAGCTAAAAATTGAAACACGAAGAGAACATCCCCCTGACTTTTCCTTCAGAACAACAGAAACCTTTATTTTCTTTAAAAAAATTTCATGCACCACAATATTTACAATCAATACATGTTGGTAATACATATGAAGTACTTGGTACATTCAATAGGTTCGAACTTTCTTTTAATTTAGAATTGAGACCATCAACTGTTCTTTGGTTTGACGTTGAAGCTTCAGAATTATGATGTATGGTAGATTCATACATTTCAACAAGATGTAAGCTATTCTCTCAATATGACATACGTAATATTCTCTCAATATGACATACGTAAGTTGTTCTCTCAATATGACATGCGGTTATTTATCCTCTTTCGAAGATCATTGCGTTCAATTAGCAATCGATTGTACCGATCTCTTTCTCTTTGATTATGTTGTTAATTAATAAAGGCATGATATGACTCGTTGGTAGCTTGAGGGGTAGCTTGAAGGTTAGCTAAATCAACATCTACATCACTAGATGGTACAAAAATATCCATCACAACACTAGTAATTTTTGTAGAATAGTTGAACCCCAATTGTAGTTGTACAAAGTAAAAGTATTAGAAAGAAATAATCTTATATATGTTAAAACATACATACAATAAAACTAAAGTTTACAAACCAGTTTCAATGTGAATTGGAGGATAGAAAAAGGAACAGAAAATCCAGGATTCCCTCTTTTATATAAAGGCAATGATATGGCCCACAATTAACGCAATCCATGTCACTATTTGAAATGGTCTTTTCTCCACTCTCATTTTACTTGTCACGTGTAAATAATTCACATTGTTGTAATGAATATACTTTTAGCATTTGAGATTTGTTGTCTCCATTTAATTGTCATCTTACTAATTGTAAATACCTCAAAACATTAACTCTAGTAGTAGGAAAATTTCAACAATGAGCACTATACGAGTGATATCACATTTCAATCAATGTTTTCTCATTTGTAACAAGGTTTGAAATGTCAAAGTATCAACTATTTAGTGCATACTTTAATTTTCTTCAAAACAAGACGTGGTTAACCTAAGAGGACAACAAATCTATACTCCCTCTCTTAAATGTACATTTCTTTTCCTCTCTCGAACGCCATCAAAGTCTCGTGAAAATTTTGTTATTTCTATGTTATTTTTATTTTATTTTTGTTTATAAACCGTTTATATTATATATAAATAAAATTGAGTGAGAATAAAGGTATACTATTTGTAAATCCAATAAAATAGATCGATAAAAAGTTATTTTACCGATTATAAATATTTTATAATCAAAAGTCAAACAAGAGCTTAATATTTACGCACATACCACATTTAAAACTTACTTTTCAAACAAATAAGCTTTTGAGTAGAAAATTCACTTTCAAAATTATATTTGACAAAACCACGAACTTAAAAGAAACTTTTACTTTTTTTACGCTTAGACAATCAATGTCGGATTCTCCATGGATATCAAACACAGAAGCAAAATATTCTCACACACACTAGAGGCTTAATCACATCACTTGTTGGGTGTTTAAAAAACTACGAAACTCACGAAATGTACGGATATAAGTGTGTTTTAATGTATAATTAAAACTTAACCAAGCATGCACTGATTATTCTCTATAAATTTGAGCTCTATTACTTAGACACTCTTTCGTCATTCGTCTCTACCCTCTAGTGATATGTAATCTACTAGGAATAGCATAACCAATCAAATCAACAAAGAAAGCGACCTTCAATATAGGTGGTGTTTTCTCATTGTTTTTTCTAAAACCACTTCACATTGTGATGGAATCTGGGAACTTCAATAGAATTACAACAGCAGTACAGTAAGGTGGGAACCTCTTCATTCATAAGCGTCTGAGCATCCTCTTGGAAGTTCGAGAATACAGATTATACCCGTCCTTCAACTACAATGTTAATGTTTGAGAATTCCATACACTGGTTTAAGGCAGTTCTAAATTGAATAGGCACTGACTATTTACTGAATAGCCGGTTTAACGCACGGATCTCTCACCAAGGTTGTCCTTTCCCTCCAATTCGCCTTGCCAGCTCAAAATCCTTCTTCACTGAGCAGGAAAAAAAAACGCTTTATTGAATTAGGAATGCTTGGTCAGAATGATACTAGTGCAAATAATAGGCTAATTGCAAGGAGTGCAAGACAAATTTAAAAAGAAAAAATAGTTTAACCAAAGCTTTGATTCTACTGGCAAGAGGTTGTAACCTTCAGTTCACTCCAATTGTAATCTAAACAACTTGAATTATCATGTCAAATCATATATCTAAATTTTAATCCATGAACACAAACATAGTACGTGGTACAAAAAATATAACCAGGAACTTGAGATAAGGAGGTCATTTTGAAATGAAGGACGTGTTCTTACTGAAAAAACATTTGGCTCTCAAAACAATGGCAAGCATTCTAAACACCAGTCCTAGTGAACAATCTCCAGTTTTAAGGACTTGACAAAGAAATGGTACATAAAAACAAAAAACTTCTAAAGGCAATTATCACAAGCTTATCTACTGAATATTTTTGACTTTCAAAACAATGGCAAGCATTCAGAAGACTCATCCTAGTCAACAATCCTATTTTCAAGACTTTGACAAGGAAATGGTATAAAAGAACTTCAAAAGGCAATCATTAAACAGCATAACAATTAGATCGAGTCCACATCCCTGTACATCCATTAGTTATGAAGAATAATGAAGAAAATTTGACGAGCAAAACTTACTCAATGTCACGCGCTTAGCATGAATTGCACATAGCATTGCCTCTTCAAACAATTGCACTATATAATCCTCTGCAGCCTGCAAAAATAGCCAGACAAAAAGGACAACACGACAAGGTAACCATGGTTAGGTATACCAGAATCAAAGGCTAAAAACTATTTACATACAAGCACCAGAATGCCTTGAATCTAGTTGTCAGAAAGAGGTTCATGCACATGAAAAATATCAAAAATAGAGAGAAGTATATCGTGATACTGACAGAAGATAACACATTTTGAAAGAGCTTAATACCTCTTGAAGGGCTACCAAGGCTTCTGCTGTCCAACGTCCGACCTGTGGCGAGTAGAAGTGACTAATCTCTTTTACCTGTTGTATTTTACAAAATAACGCATTTCAAATTTCCTGGAAAAATCAAATACAGGAAAGTACAGGACTTGTGCATTTCAACGTGTTACTGGTGCAATTGCTTTGCTATATCTTGATCTCACATTAATGCAAAAAGCTGGGAGTCACATGACAAAACGATGCTGAAGAATATCAAGAGAATTAAACATAAATTTTATTATCCACTTAATATTGGAGCAAGGTATCACAAACGATGTTATACATATCTAAGAACCTTAATGCAGTCCAACACTAACTAACTCGCTACAAACCAATTCAAATCTCTATGGTCATGACCTTTCAAACCAATTAAAGAAGCAACTAATAGACTTGGTTCCGTAAAGAAACTGAAACCATATTGCTTGATTTCAATTGAAATTTTCGATCTAAAACAAATTAGAAGATCAATGAAAGGCATGAAGTGATGAGTGGTAGTTGGAGACACTCATATTTTTTAAGCAAGGACCGAAGCACAATAAAAGAAGTTAGAGAAACAACGGGTAATCAGGACTGAATTGAGACATGAATCACATCTTGAATGTCAAGGCCGTATGATAGCCTTAATGCTTCAAATTGTTGCAATGCCACTGTTTACATTACTAACAGTACCATATAAGCATTTTGGGCTTTGAAACAAAGGATATAATTGCACAATTATATAGAAATACATGCATTAGAAACTTGTTAATCCCATTCTGTAGTCCATTTATTGACTAACATGAATAGTCCCCATAAACCATCCTTGTATAAACTAGTCAGTACATCTCAATTTCAAGGGGAAAAAACCTAAATTGATCATCTATATTCGGCCACAATTTTATAATTTCAATTTCCATTTTATAATTTCAATTTCCATTTCATAATTTCATCACATAAGCAGCTAACTGTAGTAGGGTTGTGAATCATCGAATCTTATGATCAGAAAGCCATGAATTTCCAAACACCCCAAAAAGTACTTTATTTGTCAATCCAAGTTATTCACAAATTGCATAACAAAATGTCAGAAATGTGCAGATGATTGCGTGAAATTACAAGTCTAATAAAGGGAGCAGCAGGAATGAGAAGGTTAATAGACTTCTGATATTTCCGAATCTCGCGAAGAGCCACTGTCCCAGGCCTGTTTCTCCGCTTTCTCTGCCTTTCCCCATCTCTTTCAGCTACAAAACAAAACATTATACCCACATTCCCCAAAAAAAGTTCAAATAAAATCAAAACTCGCCACTAAAATATTTCAAGAAAGAACTCAAAATAGAATGTTATAAATAAACACACGGACGAGTAACTCACTTTGTGGAGTAGTCCTTGGGCTTCTTCTAGCAGGTGACGACTAATCAAATAAACAATAATGCACTTCTCACATCTCAGAAACGTCAAAAAGTAAAAATAAAAAAGTTATGTGTACATTATGAAAGTGCCGAAGAGTATAAAACACCTGAGCATTTCGTTTTGAGGGAGTAGCTTCTGCAGCTGAAATTACAGATAGAGAGTAAAATTAGGGTTCCAGAAAATAGGCAAAAAGGTAAAATTACTAAAAATGTACTTTACATATAACATATATTTAGAGAGAGAGGGTTAACGGGTTGACCGGAGGATTTCCGACGAGGAGTTTTTCGGTTAGCCGGCTGTTTAACTCTGGCCATGGACCCTTTTTTATTATGGATTTTGCAATTATTATTATGATTTTAATCTTTGTGATTTCTGAGTTTTTTTCCCCCTAAATTTTTCCGTTTTGAAAAGATGCTTTCCCGCTTGATTACGCGAGGCGCTGTATTAAAGCTGAAAGCGTTGTTTAAGATACACGATTTTAGTGGGAAAAGAATAAAGCCTTTGCTTGCCCGAGATTTTTCTAAGGCTCCGTTTGATATGCATAATTTTACATGAAATTTTTTTCAATTTTTATAGTGTTTGATTGGTGAAATTTTATCGGGAAAATATTTTTCAACTTTCTAAATTTTCCACATTTTCGAGAAAAATAAATTTTTGATATTTTGGTAAGAAAATATTTTCCATTTTTTTTTTTTTTTTTTTTTTTTGCAATTGGAAGAAATTCTAAACATAATGGTAAAAGATATTTTCACTTTTATTGACAATTTTCATGTAAAACAAAACCAAACGAATGGTATTCGGTATGATTGTTTTTTTTTTCAATTTTTATTTTATTTATTTTATTTTTTGTAATTGGAATAAATTCTAGATCTAATAGTAGAAAATATTATCACTTTAATGGACAATTTTCATAAAAAAACGAAATCAAACGAACTCCAAACTTTCAACATTTTTCATAAAAAAATTATACCAATCAAACACAATTAATTACAATTTCCAGTAAAACAATTTTTAGAAAAACCTTTTCCCTATAAAATATTTTATTTCCACCCATTTTCCACCTTACAATCAAACGGAACCTAAAAGCATTTCTAAAATCATTTTTCGTTTACACATTAATAAAATTCACAACTTTTTGACTTTTCAATCATACATTTTTCAAAAATCATTTTTCCTTTGAAAATGAAATTAAGTTACTTGGCATTTTTTTTAAATTAATTGTTACTCCCTCCCTTTTATTTATATAGGCTGATTTTGTTTTTTGTTTTTTTTCACGAATTAAGAAATTTATTTAATATTATTAAAAAGCAATTTTATCAAAAACTTTCCTAATTTACCCTTATTTAATTATCAACAATTAGTAGTAAATTATTGTTGAAAGTAGTAAATAAATTGAATTTGGATGATTTCAAGAAGTATGTATATTTATATTTGTACAATTTCAAAATTAAGTACGAAGAATTTGTTATAATTAGAAAAATTAAATAATTATATATTAGTAAACAAATAAAACAAAACATTCTCAATAAAAAAAAAACTATATAATTGGAACAAAAAAAATAAAGAAATTCATCCTATAAAAATGATATGGACATTTGTGTGTGTTTGGTACAGATTAAAATCGAATTAAAATTGAAAAATTAGTCTTTATTGTTAACTTTTATTAGAAGAGTGAGACTCAATAAGGAATATATTTTAATTTTAATTGGATTTTAATTTCTACCGAACACGCCCATAGTATAAGAAAACGGTTCAAGAATGTTTATTTAGTTGAAATCAATTGTTTTGAGTAATTGATTTTCCCGTATTTAATAATTTAGATTGCAAGCCAAATTTTAAAATAATCAAGCTAGTTGTATTTTGATACTTTTGACATGAAGCCAAGTGGACACCAAATAGGATCACCTATCATTAGGGCAGAGCCACATTAGGACCAATGTGGACACAGGCCCACACTGAACTTTGGGCTGATTTTTTTTTACCCAGGCCCAGCAGCGTCCAAGGCTTATCCCAATAAGAATATTGTACACACGTTTCCTCCTTCCCACCCAGGCCTAGAGCTCCATTCCATCTCACTCCCCAATTCGAAAAATCCCTCTGCCACCGTCTTCTCCTAAATCTCCCGTTCTCCATTGCGCAGCTGCAACCTACGACTTGAACATCAAACGGTGCATCATCCAGATTCCACTGGACCAGTTGAACATAAAAGGAGAGCCATTTCGAGACGAGGACATGAGAATCCCGTCGTGACCCGTCTCCGTCTACTTCAGCCTCCAATCCCGCGATTGCGACTAAGACACTTCACCGCTATTTGCCTATTTCACCACTAAGATTAGATACTTCACCGCTATTTAACAATCTCACCTCGCACGGCTATTTCACAGTTTCACCTCGCACGACTATTACACTGTTGAAAATTGAAATTTGAATTGATTGGTTTTGTTGAATCATTTGCTGATTGCTTCTATTTTGTGTCTTTCATCGTTATAGAGGCGAGAATTGATTTGGCCCCTCACCCCTAAGGCCCTGATTCCTGAATGACTGAATTAGAACACTGGACAGTGGACACGGACACACGGTACACCTCTTGAGCCTTCTCTGGCTTGTCTGTAAACTATTACTCTGTTGTAAATTGAAATTTGAGTATTGTTGAAAATTGAAATTTGGGTATTGTTGTGAACTGATGTAGTTGCTAAAGTTTGGGTATTAATGGATAGAAATTGCTGAAATTTGGGAATTGTTGAACTTTGGGTATTGTTGAAAATTGAAATTTTATGAATAGATTCTTTCAAAGAATAACTTATTTATTCAGGTATGGCCTAGATAGATACATATCGGCAGGTACTGTGGTGGATAATAGGAAAATTTCAACACCAAAACCACAAAAAGAAGCACCTTCAGTATGTTAGCCTAGAAAATGAAGTCAAATGAAGACTTATTACTATATAATAATGGTCGTTGGAACATTCCAATGCATTTAAGATTCATTTCCCTGATATTGTGGCAGATATTGAGCTCATTATCCCATTCCCAGACTCTGAGGATGAATTAATGTGGGAGCATTCTATATTAGAAGAGGTAAACTAAACATACTCCTACTAATACTTTCACAAACATGGACTGTCCTTTCCACGTTCCCTCTCTTTCCTTATACAATGGCGCATTCCTCGACGTGCAATATCGATAAGTTGTGCCCCGCCTGACCAGCAATCCTAGCTCCGCCCCTGCCTATCATGTTGACGAGAAGTAAAAATGTAATGCCTAAGGTTCGAGAATCATCCGACCCATAAAAGCATCGGAAGAGCCTTGGGCATATAACAAACATCGAAGTCACTAACCAGGGTAGCCGTTGATACGAGGGTTATTAGCTTATTTCTTTTAAATACCCCATTTGTCTCTCTTTTTACCAGATTATTCTAGGGTTTTTTTTAATAGTACCGCCATTTCTCTCTCTGTAATCTGTTTGTCTTCTTTTATTTGTGATCTCTATTTTCTAATGATTTTGATGAGATTGTAGAATATAGTGTTGTGAGGGTTCCATGTCTGTTATTTGTGAACGGCCTCTAGTTGGTGAGTAAGCCTTTTGGCTGAACATCCAAACCTTAGGACCAAAAATCCTGGTGTTCATACTCTGTGTTGAAGTTCTTTGTTAATCTATTACAAAAATACCAACACAAAGAATGAGATAATGAACAACAAACTAGGAATCCTCTCTACCGTGGACCGTTGAAATGTCTCATAATACAACATATGTAAGCTCAAAAACCTCGTACCAGAGGTTTATCTATTTCTAGTAACACAATTATGTGATTTCCAGCCAAAAACGTACCTATGTAACAATTCCTCATATATCCCATTAAACCCGTCCAATCTCTATGGCTGTGATGGTATAGGTGGTGATGGTGGCTTATAATCGGGATACTGCAATCAAGAAAGAAATATATCAATGAACTTAAGCTCAATAGGGAATGCATGGCATGTAGTACTAGGCAACAATATTATATAATGGATAATATTTAGCTACTCTCTCCATCGTTAAACACTTGCAGTGCATAGACTCACATTAGGATATGGTGAAATTGGCCTACAAATTCCAGGAAGGGATTCTTCTTTAACTTCTACTTTGGGAACTGAATTGATTTCAGGAGTGGGCTCGGGAGCTGCTTTGACTTCAGGTGGAGCACTGTTTATCTCGGAAAAAGACTCGGATTTCTGAACATCAGTATCAACAGGAACAGAAATTGCCTCTGCGGGGGCAGGCAGACCCTTGCTACTCACGGTCAATGGTAGAAAGGCCTTACCAATTTGCTGAATTTCCCAATCGTGGAGTGAATAACGGTCAGTAAACACAAACAAGCAGTCGATTAGTTTCATATGCAACTTTAGTTTACCTGTATATCGCCCACAAGCTCTTAGGAGCAACTTTTGTTTTTAAGAGCTCTTCAACTCGTTGTAGTGTTTGCTTTCTATCCTGCAACGAAAATGGAGGAAGTGGAAGTTTTTTTAGGAATGTTCGTGTTCAAACATTCAATAAACTTCACTGGTCCTTTTTGTAGTTCACCTATTCTTGTCTTATTTATATTCAAGATCTTGTAATGACGGCTAATGCTGTTATTATGAACTTAAATAGCAAAATGAATTCACGACACAAATTCATGTCCGTGAATATGTACCTCAGCTTCTCAAGTTTAAAAAAGGTGAATTGTAATAGAAAGTAAACAACAAACCTTTGCAAATAGGAGTCTCTTGCTAACAAACTGGATGAGAGCAGCAGAACCCAAAAGTTGGAGAATTGTTTCCACCTGAAATATGAATTAAAAATATTAGGTAATCCTTCTCTGTTTACGAAAACTATAAAATGCACGAGATTTGTAACCTCCGTATAGGCCAATATTCCTAGACCAGCAGCAGCAGTGACACCAAGGGTCAAAGACGCAGTATCAGAAGTCTCCTGCATATCCGACAGCACCTTAAATAAATGCTCGGAGAATACAAAGAAAAATGTAAATGTCAACAGCTAAGAACATCTACAAAGGCATGATATTGGAGTAACATCTCCACTTGCCCAAGAAATAAGACAGCAAAATATAGTTTCTCTTAACTTCCCAGAATAAGGCCGGAATCAAATTTAGTTTGTAATAAGCTACACTCAATAAATGTACAATAACTGATGCACTGATTTTTCTTGAAGTTTGTCAGTGTATTTCTTCTGCACACTGACTTAGAAGCTAACAACAAAAGGTTTTGAGGACTAGAATTTACAAGGCATGTTGTTAAATTATTTGATATATAGACAGCCCGTGTTACAAATGATAGAATAAGGCAGTAATCTTATACAAGCTAAGGAATGTACCCCTAAAGCACCACCAATTGCATCTGTAAAACCGCTTATATCTAGACTCAATGTCTTCTTCGGAAGTATCCAAGGAAGGGCACTATTCTGCATACAATTTCCCTTATCTTTTAAGTTTGAATATACGTGCTGTTTCAAAAAGTAAAAGTAGAATATAAGAAGTAACCATCCATCCTCGTAGTCCTTTCGCACCATCTTTGATAGCATAAGCAGCTTTGTAGCCATTGGCTGTTACCAGCTTTGCAACAAGCTCAGAGTTGCCATCAAATCTGGCTTCATTACAATTCAAATAGGTAAAATTGTATGTAATTTGTTAATATTACAAAAGACATTTTTGTCTTAACATTAAGGGGCAACGATATTAACCCATTTTTACTCCAATGAATCTATTAACCAGATAAGGTCGAAACTAATATTAATGGGAGTACCTAGATATTGGGTTCTACACCAACTCGACATTAAGAAAATATCTAATGCAACTACATAATCCACTGAATAGGTTTGGGATCTTATGCTATTCATAAATCTTTTAGAGTAGTATTCATGGTGATAATAAAAATCAGTTACAGCACAAACGGGAGATCTTAAAACCTATGGTACACTGGGTTTATTCATGACACGGCCCTATGTGCATAAACAACTTATGGAAGGCGTTTAATAGACGAATGGTAAGATTAATTAGACCGTAATTGTTTATAAAAGATGAAGATTAACTCAAGGAAAAGTGACTATATGCAGAATAAACAAAATACAGAGTAGGTTCTGTTGGTGTTATGTCCTAGATCCAATCGATTTAGGTTGTAAACACTTTAATATGTTTAATGCATTTTTGGCAAGATCTGTTATTTATTTAAATTACTTCTCTAACGAATTATATTAAATAATAGAGTCCGTAGATTTAAGTCTTTACAATTTGTTAATCACACGGAGTTGTGATTGTGAGATACAAATTACAATATGACTGAATCTTAAATTATCTGTGGTTGTAAGTAATAACGAGATACGGATATCGTTATTATGGATAAGCCATCACATGTGACATTTCTTATTTGAGAAGTAAGTAGCTGATCTCACAAGTTGAAGTATAGTGACACTTGAATGAACATGTGGATGTTTTGTTATAGAACAAAACATTGGAGACCCGTTGAGAGATTCCACATGGAAAACTATCTGAGTGTGAGTGGTTAATCTCTAACGTTCGGTAGTGGAATTGGTCCTTTGACTTGAGGTCATCATAGTGCCTTATGTGAGGACAGTCATGCTTTGGTGATGTCAGATGTTGCTCTGTCAAGGGTCGCTAATACGACATCATTCGGGTATGTCAAGAATCATATGAAGGTTGTGAATGATCAATAGAGGATTCGTCACTCTTAGATAGTAAGAGGTTATGATCTACATTTCATCCAGTTAAGTTGATAATGAAATCCTTGGCCAAGGTGAACTCATAAGTTAAAAAGGAGTTTTCGACTGACATTGACTTAATAGTGGGATAAAAGATATAATCGATAATTGAGATTGACACACATCCATATCTTGTAATTGATCGGATCATATTGACGAAAAAATTATAGTTTCACGGTAAACGAACAAGTTTGGTTTTGTCATACCACGAGACATTTTCCGTCACATGTATTGCCCTAACACATTGCTAGATGTCAGTCTGGGACGACGGATGTGAATTGATGATAAATTAAAAGGAGTATTTTAATTTATCAATTTCTGATTAGATCAAAATAATAATTCACGACATTAGACATCGTGATTGAGAACCTAATGGGTCACACACAGAAGAGAACCAGAAGAATAAGATTTACCAATTAATTAATTGACAAGTGTTGGATAATTAATTAATTGATTTGCTTATTAATATGCCCGAATTAATTAATTGGACCGGATTCAATTAAATTAATTAATTAAATATTGGATCGGGTTCAATTTAAGAGACGGACCGAGCCCGTTTGGACTTATATTAATAAGTTTCTAGGGTTTGAAAAACTGTAGAGATTTTCATTATTCTTGCTAGCACAAGAAAAGAAAACCCTAGCCACCATTCTTGTTCTCTGGATCACCATTGGAGGCTGGACAATTGGACAGCTTGGATTGCAGATCGTGATCATTGGAGTTCGAGAATCAGCAAAAGAGTATACATAATTCATCAAATGTATTAATTCTATCACAGTTTCTATTTAAATATAAAGCAGATCCTTGTTTGGGATTCACAAATAATTTTATTCCACTGTACATGCTTAAGTAGAATCCCAACAGGTTCAAAGTCTTACTTGTCCAGAATGAACAGAGTGGTATTTTCAGGTTCTTTAAATTTCAGTGCCAGTTTGTTCAAAAACCCGGGTTTATCTTCGCCTTTGTATTTCACAGCCACCGGCTTCTTCTTCAAACCCTGAACATCAGGGCTTCCCACTTGCCTCAACTCTCCTGGTGCTCTTATATCAAGCAACTGAGCATTGGAATCATCAGCCAGTTTTGTATAAGCAATCTTAGCACTCTCCACTCCACATGGCTTAGGTCTGCTCAGCAACTGAGCAACCAGTAATGGAACTGCCATAGTCACCGCACCACCACCAATAACTATGGGATTCTCCACAACGAAATTGATCACATATCAAAAACTCCACTGGGATCAAAATCTGTACTGGAAGAACTGGTCACTGATTGCTGTGAAGCTTCATCATATGTTAATGCCTTTGCAAACCCGGAATCAAGAACCGAAGATAAAAGGACTAATCTACCTTGAAGATTTCTTGATAAAGAAATGGCAAGATTTTGGTTCTTCAATGGTGGAAATGAGGCAAGTGATGAATTTTTTCTTGGTTTATTTCTTTTTGCAAGAACAAAAAGTGGGGTTAATCCAACTGCATTAAGGGCCTCCATTGCATAATCAAGCACTAAACCCTTGAAGCTTCTTCGTTTTTGTGCTTTTGGTTTCAATGGTTGGAATTTGGATGGTGTGGTAGGGGAGGAGCTGACGTGGAAGAGGGAACGAGATTGTACAATTACTAAATTACACGTTTCAAATAAGGATGGAGGGTGAGATGGATTATTTGTGCTTTTGTGAGTGTGTGGCTAAAAAAAAATCTCAGGAAGTTCCTAGAAAATTCTTTAATGTAGTACCAGTCTACCATCTACACCTAATACAGGTCAGTTGTACTTTTTTGATTAACCGTTTGTTAAGGATTGGTTGCTCTTGAATCAATGTCCAATACCCTTGAATGATTGTGAACATGAGATTGGCCAATATTTTATATAAAAGAGACATTTTTTTTTTACTCTACTGTACATTATCACATTGCGAACATGCACCCAATTTCATCGAGTCCATATAGCAGTCCACATGAGCATGCAGAACATCTTTCAAAACTTGGTAGCTAAACCATATGCGATTGGCATTCCAGGCACGAAATTGGGTGGCAATTATGCATTAAGCGTACGCGTTTGGATAAATGCGAAAGTTAATTAGACTTACTACTGAGTAACTTTTTAAATACCTTTTACAACACCGGATGGAGATAATCAACCCCGGATCCTTCGATGATATATCATTCACGACGTGTATTGAGGTAAAAGCGAGAGGGCAAAAAAGAAAAAAAAAAAAAAAAAAAACCTTATAAAAATTAAGCATAAATATGCAAAAAGAATTTCTTATCCCGTTACAAACTGAAAAACTCGTGCCTCGGTCAAAATCAATCCATCATATTTGTAGAAATAAGAACCCCGGATGAGCCTTTATCACAATATGTCGAAAAAATAATCCAGACCTTGTCCGATTTCCCAGATTGCAATGCCGGCCCCCCAAGAAACAGCTTCTTCGAGCCGCATTGAAATTGATTTCAGTGATGGGTAGAATACTACGTGCTTGACATTCTGATTATCAGAATACACAAAGAAATGTTCAGCACTGTTCTCCTCCCAACGCAGTGCAGGCCTATGTCGTTCCAACAAAGACAAATAATCCGTTCCAAGGACAGGTCCACCACCTAAACCAGCAAATAAAATCGTTTAAAAAAAAAATAATAAATAAAATCTCATAACAAGTTTCATGGTACATACCTCCAGAAACGATGAAATCATTCCCATAAAAGTTGATGCCGACAAAAATCTTTTTATCGAACTTCTGATGATCATGGGTAGTGCCGTCAAGGAGAAGCTGCAAGGTGTAGTGAATCCACTTCAAAGGTGCATTGGGACCAGGATTTTGAGGACCTGAGAAGTCGTAAGTCATAATAGAGAAACCATCTACGGCTTCAACTAAGGTCCGGAGATCTTGTGGCCCAAAATCATACTCCTCTAGTTTATCCGAACGAGGTGGACCTATAACATACAGTAATTGCAAGTTCTGTTTACTATGCTCCAATCTTATGGAGTGCATGGCCTGTCCCAGTTGATGGATAAATTGCAGTGCCTAGGTTTGCAAGTAAGAAGGATTATATCAGTAGCAGTCATGGCAGTTTTTCCATTTACCAAATTACGCTTCAAACTAATGATTTGAAGCTAGAAAATCAGTTGCAGCTAGAATATTCCACATTAATGAGCAGGCTTAAGAAGGTGAAAGAAGCAAAGTAAAATAAATACATTAGATCTTCATCATACACAAAGCATTACAATATTCACGTGTTAGACATGATGATAAGAAGTCTAGTTCTGTTACAGCGAAATGTAAATACTAATCCAAAATCGGAGGTTCAATTGACTCATCAGAGAAATTAAACTAATAGACATTTTTTTCTAATTCAGCTTTTAATATTCATACTGAAGAGAAGTATAGAATATAAAGGCACACCACTGTAATTCAAATGGCAAAGTGAATGGAAGGGCTAAAAAAGGCCAAAACTGGTACTTCAACGCAAAATATGCTGCAGAAAATCAATTATTACCATATACCGCATTTCTGGATCATGCAAAACACCGTAGGCTGCCCACCTTGACCATGACTCCAGTACGATACCATCATAACCCATTTCCCTTTAACAATGAAAATAATATGTTAAAAATAAATAAGAAGGCTTATGGGCACTACAACCTTGTTTTGCAGTTTACATATGCTCGGCTGAGAAGGACTTGATTCAAAAAATTAGTGTGACAGATAACGACTAAATATAGAGAAAAGGAAGAAGAAAATAAAAGGCTTACTTGCATTCTGTAATGATCAGGTTAACTGCTCTATTTCTCTGTTTCTTCTTTTTCAGCAAATCCAAGGGATGTGCTTCCAAAACAACCCTAGGCAAAACCTATTTTATCACAATCATAAACATGGTAAAGGAACATTAAAATCAGTGATAAACTCAAGCATAACATAATAACTAAGGTAAGTTTTACTTTATACATAAAAATCATCCCGATGATCATTTTCACATGACTCGAAAAAATTTAGTATGCTTCTGTGTAAGGGATGGATCACAATCTAATAATTAACAAAGTTGCCATCATAATGTTTTAGTATCAGAATTTAGAGGAACATATACGGCTGACGCATTTCATTTCTGTTGAAATCCAGGGCATTGATTGATAAAAACCAAAACTAAATGATCTAAGAATGAAATTCAGAATTGGTTTACATATTTCTCATACTAAAGCATTTAATACAAAACACGACTTAGATTCTCGTCTTATGCATTGTTCCCATTAAACCTCTTTCTCCACCTTTAAGTTTGTTTCCAATTCTGGAACACTCAAGAAATGCACAAATGTTCATTCTGCTGTGCAGCTTAAAAATTAAATATTTAAATATGCAATCAGAAGTCAACTAACCAGGACATCTCCTTTCATCCCAAGTCCTGCAATCCATTCTTTATCAGCATTATGCCTTCCCTCCATAACCAATTTGGTATCTTGGCTGGCATCATTCAGAACTAGGATCACGTGAATTAGTACAGAGCAATAACCGTTTAGTGTAAGTAATTCGTGACATGCCTTTCACATATAAGCAAACAAAATCATATGAAACTTTTACACAAATCCCAATCTGATCTCATTGTGGACCAAAAAAAAAAAAAGATCCAGTTAATCCTCTATCCAAAAGAATTTTATGAACCTGATAGTATGTGTAGCAAGGACGTATTTAGAACTAACTCAAACAAAGTATTCAGGCTATAAGACAAATCACAATCAATTAGAAAGAGTAATGTAACCCGTACAGCAGCGATTACCTTGCAAAACAGGTATTATTAATAAATGAAACGAGAGAAAACGAGGTGCAAGAGCCATATGAATTAGCTAATACTACAAGCTAAGAGTATAAGAAGTAGCAGTAAACAACCAAAAGGAGAAAAAATTACAGTAACAATAAAATCTCCAAAGCTGAAAGCACAGAGATTGATCCAGACTTAGAGCCTGTTTGGTAGGGCTATTAATCAGATTAAAATTGAAAATATGGCCGTTGTTGGGTCCCACTCATCTAATAAAAATCAACAATAACGACTAGTTTTTCAATTTTAATCCGATTTTAAACTCTACCAAACACCCTCTTAGAAATATTTGAAATTAAAAACATAATCACTTAGCAAATCAGGAATCCCATACCTCTTAAGTTCATACCACACAGGTGATAAATGTGTGAACTTATTATTGAACTTCTTGGCCATCTCATATCCCTTAGAATTCCTGCATCGTTTACAATTCAAGCATTTACACAGCAACTCTCCACCTAAACTAACATTGTAAGATAAGCTACAAGAAAAATTACAAAAACAATTGGCTAAGCTTTTCAGTGCTTATATGCAGTTCATCCCAAGAAATGTGTGGTTAAAATGTAGATGAAAGTGTTGGGTCCTAAAAAATGAGTAGTTAAAAATTATGTTTGACCAACTTATAAACAATTAAAAGCTTTAAAAAGCATACACTTGCATGTCCTGGGGGCTTCAAAGAGTTAAATGTTTGAATACACACCGAACTTTGCATAATGTCACGATTTACTCATTAAACTTCAAGTTGCACCCCATTACTCACTGAACTTTATATATTTGCACTCCATTACACACCGACTAACTTCCGTTAGAAACGTGTGCCTACGTGGAGAATGGAACGCTTACGTGGCTATTAACTCTCTCCAAAAAAATAAAAAAAAATTCCACATCATTTAAATTACATTTTCCAAACAAGCTTTAGCCCCATTTAACTCTTCCTTCCTCTTCCAAAATCCAAACCGTGAGCACCTCCTCTCCAAAATTTCTTCCTCCAATTCGAAATCGACGAGAGTCTTAACCCCAAATCAAAACTATAAATTTCGATCTCTTAAGCCAGGATTAATAGAGACAGAGCTTACAAAGACAACATAGGAAAATACATAAATTTCGATCTCTTAAGCCAGCAATGTAAAAAAAAACCAGCTGACAAAACTGACTCTAAACTAAAAACAATCCAAAGGCTAAGCTCTGCAATTGTCAAAAGCTCCATTGCTGGAGCTGAAACCCATCTACTACTACTACACAACAATTACATAGACAATGCTAAACATAATTGAAGACCCTAATATAAGGAATTATAGAGCAGAAAAAATCAATTTCCTCCGACCCGTCACCCAACAACAAACTTGCCGGAACTTTCCTCCGCCGGAGCCGGGCTGGCTGCTGATTTTACTCATCTTCCTTTGGATTTATTGGAGTCGATGCTCCTGCCCTCCTGCAAATTGGCGTCAACGCTGGGATCCATTATGGCGGAGGTGAGGGAAGTTCAGCCTAGCAAAGTCTCCGACTGTGATATAGTTTTGATTTGGGGTTAAGACTTTCATCGATTTCGAATTGGAGGAAGAAATTTTGGAGAGGAGATGCTCACGGTTTGGATTTTGGAAGAGGAAGGAAGAGTTAAATGGGGCTAAGGCTTGTTTGGAAAATGTAATTTAAATGATGTGGATTTTTTTTTTTTTTGGAGTGAGTTAACAGCCACGTAAGCGTTTCATCCTCCACGTAGGCACACGTTTCTAACGGAAGTTAGTCGGTGTGTAATGGAGTGCAAATATATAAAGTTGAGTGAGTAATGAGGTGCAACTTGAAGTTTAATGATTAAATCGTGACATTATGCAAAGTTTAGTGTGTATTCAAACATTTAACTCGGGCTTCAAAGCTAAAATACAATTTCAAGCATGGATACATATTTGGACTAGCTAGACTCTGACTAAAATTTAAGCTACACTGAAGCATAGGGACCTGATTAAAAGCGTGTTTGGCTTAGCTTAAAAGTAAACAAAAAGGGCAAAAAGTGGCTTCTTTTTGGGCTTCGTTTTTAATATTGCTAAAAAAACTAGCTTCTTTCACAAAAGAAGCAAAGCCAAACATAATTTAAATAACTTAGTGCCCGATTCGGCGCCTAATTCAGCTGATAATCTTATGTAATAATCATCTGTACATTTCTTGTTCACACATATTATATTGAGAAAAAACTCAATAATACTATTTTGAAATGAAATTACCATGGAGTAAGGTAGGCTAGCACGGGATTCCTGAAATTCCGGCGACTGGAATTTCCGGATACCTTCATGTTCTCCTGGATTTTTAGAAAATTCACATAAACAAAATAGAAACAATCTATTTTTGAATTAAATAATATCAAAACGGAAATTAATCTAAGAAAATGAGAGAGTCAAAGTGCGTACACTGAGGACTTGATGATAATGAATATCAGTCTTTACGAGACCGCGCTGGTAGACGTACGGTAGGTCGGATCCCGTATTCAAATTCTTATGCACATTAGAAGCGTGAAGTTTACTGTATAAGATTAAGGAAATGGTGGAAGATAGAATGAAGAAGAGGAAAACGGCGCAGCTGCTGCTCGTGACCTTGTGATCTGAGTTAGGCGGCGGCGATTCCACGGGGGTGACGACCTTGATTCTTCGAGTTGAAGAGTCGACTTGGCTCGATTTACCATCGCTACTGAGTTCGACTCGCCGGTTTCGCTTTTTCGCCATGACGATTCAACTCCTAGTCCCGAAGCAGTCAGTCGCATTCAAGTTTAAGAGAAAAGGTTAAAAATTTTAGGATTATTCTTCTTGTACACCACGGTGTATATAAGGGTGTCCATAATGGACACTCGGCGGCTCCCTATTGGATGGAGTGCCGATTATGGACACTCGGCGGCTCCCTATTGGATGGAGTGCCAGGCCGGTGTATATAAGGGTGTCCATAATGGACACTCGGCGACTCCCTATTGGATGGAGTGCCGATTATGGACACTCGGCGGCTCCCTATTGGATGGAGTGCCGGGCCCGGCACTCCATCCAATAGGGAGCCGCCGAGTGTCCATTATGTACACCGTTGTGTACTTATAGCAAGGCCCAAAATTTTAAGCCCAAACTACATGAGCAAACTTTGTTTGGATCAGCCTAATATTTCCCTATGCCTTGTTTGATCCACCAAATTTTCCATGGAAAATGAAAATCAATTTCCAACTTTCACTTTTTAATCATGTTTGATATGGACAATTTTCTATGCAAATGTTTTACGTCTCTCTACCTCACGCGCCTCATTTTTTTTTTCGCAATTGGAACAAATTTTATAACCAATTGTAAAAATTAAAAAAAAAAATCATTTCAATTGACAATTTTCATGTAAAACAAAATCAAAACGAACACTAAACTTTGATGAAAAAATGATTTTCTTGGAAATATATATATTTTTTTTACTTTTTGGCAATGAAAACAAATTGTATAACCAAATGTGAAAAAATTATCACTTTAATGAACAATTTTCATTTAAACAAAGTCAAACGAACACAAAAAATCCAAAATTTTAAAAATTTTCGGGTGGAAAATTATACCAATCAAACACGCTTAATTAACAATTCCATGAAAAACAAGTTATAGGCAATTTTTGTTGAAATTCATTTTCTTTCCACCCATTTTCCACCATCAAACGGACCTTATAATTTTAGTGCCTAGGCCGAAATAAAATCTCACTTCTTAGGGCGCTTTCAACTTGGGAAAATTTCATAAGTAAAAGGTTTAATTTCACTCATTTCAAATTTAAGAGATGAAGTTTAAAATTTCAAAATTCATATTTTTTTAATCTTTAAAATTTAAAATTTTAGATTTTTTAAATTTTATTTATGAATTAATTAAGTAAATATATATTTTATTAATTAAATATATTAAGGTCACAATTCTATATAATTGGTCAAAAATCACAATTTTATATGTCACAAATTATTTTACGATCACAATTTGTTCATCAGTCACAAATAAAAAATTGAAACGTCACAAATTATTTTACAGTCACAATTCAGAAATTTTATATGTCACAATTTGTTCATCGATCACAAATCATAAATTTTATAAATCACAATTAATTTACGATCATGATTTGTTCATCGGTCACAATAAAAAAATTGAAACGTCACAACTTATTAATCGGTCGCAAATAATAAACATTATAAGTCACAATTGAGTAGACGTCACAAATTATCGGTCACAGATTAACAATTTTACACATTATTTTTTTGTCACAATTTATTTTTTTCATTGATCAAATATTGTATGTCGATCACAGATTAATCAATTTAATGGTCACAAACGACCAAATAATCTGTGACCACCACCAATACTCGTGACTACAACCTCACAACAGCATTTCAACTGAAATCCCGTCGTCAAAACCACCACCACCACTTCTCGACAACAAAACATCATCTAAAAATATCGACATCACCACGACCATGACCATCCACAACCACCGCACCACCACCACCCCCATCTTACAGCCGAAAACAATCCCCATCAATACCTCATCGCCCCGCCACCACCATCCACATCACAGTAGTCTCGACACTACTATCTTCCCTATTTTCATCTCAATCACACCGTAGCCACCAACCCCACTAAAAAAATCCCCAAACCGCTACGACCACCACAGCAACCACAACGCCACACCACGACCACCACCAACTTACCATTATCGTCGCCCACTACCGACCTCCAAAATCAGTACCACCACAGCCACCACCAACAATTGCAAAAGCAACCAAAAAAACCAGAGATACAATGGTCGCCCACACCGCCAATGTCGCCATCACCACTGCGCCCTCCACCAATCAGACACCACAACCACGGCACACCGCTACCTCCTTACCATCAGCACCAAAACAAAAGCAACAGCCAAAACACCGATATCGCCATCGCCAAACACGAGATGAGTATGACGGTTTGGGAACGGGATGCTAGAAAAACCAAACACCAAACACTACGCTAACATCATAACCACCACCAACCAAACACCAAAAATAAGCTCCAAACATTAGATAACCGAATGAAGAAGTTGATTGTGAACTAAACGCTATAATGATTTCACAACCACGCCGGAAGATTCGGGGATGCAGTGCCCCCAACACTATCGCGGTTGGGAACGGATGTCGCTTGTTGCGATGTGTGTGAAAAAGATGATGGTATGGAGAGATGGGTATGAGAAAGGAAGGGGGTGCCGATTATTATGTGTGTGAGAGAGAGAAATGGGAAAAGAGAATAATTAGAGTTTGTGGTGAATTTAAGTGGTATTAATAATATTAAATATTTGAATTAATATCTGATTTTTGTATAAATAAATTTTACATCTGATTTTTGAAATTGAATCTTAAAAATCCTGGTTTGATGTAATGACCACTTTCAACTTCCTAAGCCCAAAATAAAAATGCATTATGTTAAATTCCAACATTCGTCCCAACCTTTCGTATGTGTCTCAAATCTACCATTTGTGGCACTCATGTCCTCAACTTTTTAAAATTATAGCGTTTATCACCTAATAGAAAATATTTGTTCAAGGATTAAATGTCCATGCAATACTTATGCGATGTTGGCGATAGAATCAAGTAGGGGGATGTGTTTCACGAATACTAAGAATTTTCACGTATTTGAAATTCTTCAATTAAACTTGACGTTATCGTTGAATTGTTTTGCAATAAAGAATTTATTGAACAATTTTACTCTTTCAATTCGACACCACTTGGCCACATAACTTCTGAAGCCCAAACAAAATCTCATTGTTCAATACACTTTCAACTTTCGAAACCTCAAAAGAGGGTACCTTTCATCGGTCTAGCATCCATGTCTCAACTTAAATTTTGCTGTACTAATATCTCCGACTTTTAAAATTGTGGCATTCAGGTTCTTAACTAAAAAAATAAATAAAAAATTATTTCCCTCTATTTTGGAAAAGTAGTGCGGGAGCTGGATGTTGGCTCCTCTGGTAGCCATGACTCAGAAAATAGAAATTACGAAATGCTTCAAATTGATAAGACACAACCAACAAAAATGTCTGGTTTGAAACTGTAAGTGTTATTCCCTAAATCTAATCGATTTAGGTTGTAAATACTTTTAATATGTTTAATGCAATTTTTTTTTGTAAGATCTATTATTCATTTAAATTATATTAAATAATAGAGCATGTAGATTTAATTATTAGTAATTTGTTAATCACAAGGAATTGTGATTGTGAGACATAAATTATAATATGATTGAATCTTAAATTATCAATGGTTGTAAGTAATAATAAGATATAAATATCGTTATTACGGATAGACCATCACGCATGACATTTCTTACTTATGAAATAAGTAACTGATCTCACAAGTTAAAGTGTGGTGACACTTAAATGAATACATGGATGTTTTGTTATAGAATAAAAATTAGAGACCCTCTAAAGAGATTCTACATGGATAACTATCTGAGTGTCAGTGGTTAATCTCTAATGTTCGATAGTAAAATTGGTCGTTTGACTTGAAGTCAGCATAGTGTCTTATATAAGGACGGTCATAATTTGGTGATGTTGGATGTTACTCTCTCAATAGTCGCTAGTACGACATCGTTCGAGTATGTCGAGAATTATATGGAAGTTGTGGCTAGGTTGATTGAATATGCAAGAGGAAGAGAAAACTATGAAGATGGTGCGTTGATACTAATTCAATACAATACACATATGAATTGACCAACTAATCTTCCTTTGGGCTCGAGAAGACTAGATAGAGGTAGTCCATAATCATCCACACTATTATATGTATATTTATTTTGCGTGTTTGATGCATAATGAAATAAGTAGATTATGATTAAATTGATGAGACCTTATCATGATAAACCTCTCACCAAAATATTAAGTCAATTATTATTTGTCTTCCATCATTATAGTGAAATACGAGAGTCCTAAATCGATCTTAACTTGTTGAGTACACTCAAGGCCGGTTCATTAGGGATATGTTTGACACTATGCAATATTTGATATTTCTGAATGATGGATTCGACTTAATTAAAATTTATATTTTGTTAAGTACGTTCAAGAAAATAAATTCTAGAGGCGTCTTAAATTAACACATAAGATGTGTGAATATAAAGATTTGTCAGTTTAATGATCTCAAAGATGTATTGAGATATAATTGATAATAATATCTACCCAAATATTTTATGAAAGCTTGTTGAGTACATTCAAGGTCTTAATATAATAAATGGGATCGCAGCCATTGGAAATTAAGTATGGATTCTATTAATTTATATATGAGGTCATAAATTTATTTTAAATAGTAAATTGAAGTCCATATTAAGCCCCTGTTTGAGCCACCTTTTTTGAAAATGAGAATGAAAAATATAGCCGTTATTGGGGCCCACACAAGAGATAGAAAATTTAAATTTAAATGTTGATATGATAGATAACGGTTATATTTTTCATTTTAGTGAGGAAAAAATATGACTCAAACGGGGCCTAAATTTATGCAGTAGATTTTAATACATATTAATTCTTTACTTTTCGTCGTTTACATTTTTTAATCACGAGTAACCATATGAATTTGAGAGACATAGTGAATGCTAACAAACTGATCAGGCCGATTTTTCTCAATTGGCATCACAATTTGAGAATTGTTCTCAAGCATGAGAAAATTGGTTATGTCCAAGAGCATCCATTTCCTGAGGCACCTATTGAGGATTCGACTGAAAAAGAGGTGACTGCATACAATAAACACAATGATGCGATAATATTGTAGCATGTGTAATGCTTGCAGCTATATCACCTATGTTGCAAAAGCAACATGAGGGTGTAGATGCTTACACTGTGATTTTTCATCTCAATGAGTTGTATGATAAACAATCACATGCGGAAAGATATGAGACTTCCAAGCAACTATACCAGTGCAAAATGGTAGAAGGATCTTCAATCAGTGCTCATGTACCAAAGATGATTGGCTTTATTGAGAAGTTGGCTCAACTAGGTTTAATAATGGGCCATGAACTAAGTGTTGACTTGGTTCTGCAATCTCTGTCAGAGAGTTATTCACACTTCATCATGAATTTCAACATGAATAAGTTTGAGTGCATAATCCCTGAGTTGTTGAACATGCTTAAGACTATGGAACCCAATGTCAAAGCTAGCAGTGGGACTGTCTTAGCTATTCAATCCTTCAAGGGCACTAAAGGGAAGACTAATACCAAGTCTGATGATCCGGCTATCATTGTGGAGTGAAAGGTCATTGGAAGAGAAACTGCAAGGCTTATCTTGCAAGCTTGAAGGGAAAGAAGTCTCCTGAAACTTCATCTTCAGGTATACTTTTTATCGATGTTTATATGTCTACTTCATTAGCTTCTTAGATATTATGAGTATAGAAAATAAAAGACATAAAATTGATGATCTAAATAATATCTATCTTTAACATTGCAGACTAGGTCATATAAATGATAAATGTGTTTCCAAGTTACATAAACATGGATACTTAGGGTCAAAATATTTTGAATCATTTGATAAATGAGAATTATACCTATTAGGCAAGATGACCAAATTTCCTTTTACTCAAAAGAGAGAAATAGATGCACAATTATTGGGGCTAATACATACTAATGTACGTAGACACATGTCAATCATCGCTAGAGATGGTTTCTCTTACTTCATCACTTTTAGTGATGATCATTCTAAATATGGTTATGTATATTTGATGAAGTTCAAGCATGAAGCGCTTGAAAATTTTATGGAATTCAAGTTTGAAGTAGATAAACAAATAGGTAAATGTATTCTCACACTAAGATCAAATCGAGGTGGAAAATATCTAAAAGGAGAATTTTTAGATTATATAAAAGAGAATGAAATTTTTAGATTTAATTTGTTGTGAATTTTGGGAACCCAGAGATTGGGTTCATTTGTATCCGTGTTTGGATATAGTGGAAGATGAAAAATATTTTCAAATATTGGAGAGGTTTGGTTCATTTTGAAGAGTTCTGTGTGTTTTGCTGTAGTCGGACTTATTTTTTCAGGTAGAGAAATTTTGGAACTTCATTCGTTGCACCAAAAATTATGACAAGGTGGAGATTTTTGATTTTTGTGACCCAAATCCGGTCTCAATTGGGTCTAGGATTTCGCATTTTGGAGTATTGGACTTGAAAATGTCAAAATAAGGTCTAAGAAGGTAAAAAAGATGGATTGACTGCGCTAGACGGATGCTCGACTCCCGCTCGAGTGAAAGGAGCAAAATTGGAGCAGCGAGTCTATCGCCCGTCTGTTGCTGAGACATGGCTCGAGTGATGGGCTATCGCCCGCTTATCGCTCGAGCAAACGGGCCGTAGATTGTTTCCCTTATTTTTCGGTATTACGTGATTTTTGACCTAGTTTCCATATTTTAGATTTATTCTAAGGTTTGGACATATATCCTATAAATAATAGACTTTTCATTCAGTTTATAAGACCTTAAGTTGCAGAAGTTGTAATTTTTTCCTCAATTGGTTGTTAATAAAATATTCAGTTTCTCTGTCAATTTCATCTTCTTGTTTGCTTTTTTTTAATCTTTTTATTGTTGTGCGATCTATACTTTATATCACGCCATATCACCTCCTCAAATTTCTAATAGGTTTAGATTATAAATAGGTAGAAATAAATTGTGAATAAATGGATAGTACGAAATGTGTTGATAAAAAGAGATTTGACCGATTATAAATGGGTGCCTAACATGCTCTTAGTTTCAAATGCCTGAATATTTTTCTTTCGTTGTGAGGTTGGTAATACGGAAGAATAATGTGATTGGTTTAGGTTTTCGTGATTTAATCCATGCCAACATTGAAAATACGAGTATAGACAACTTGATTAAAATGTTGTATGCATACTATGTTTTTAAAGTTAAAATAAGAATAACGGGTGTAAATTAAATGAATTTACTAATTCTGTTGTCTTGATTGAGTAATAGGAGCTTTAAAAAATGACTTTGTCCTCTCAACAATTTATGCAAGAGAAGCCAGCTTTTAAACTTTTTGTGCACATGAAGTTTACCTTTGAAATTGAGAAACTATATTGTTTGTTTACTAATTGTTTTTTATTGGACTAGGGTGCTGTATATCCTTTTTCCTTCTTTTTTTTGGTTTTCCGTTAACTTGAACTTGTTTATCCTCTAAATTTTGGGCACCATAAACTTTTTGTGATACTTCTATCATTTTCATTTCATCGACATAGAAATTCTATATTAGAAGCGCTACTCTTCTGGTTCTAGAAAGGGAACTATAATTATGATAGGAATGATAATCATAGTAATAGATAGGGGAACCCAAATGCTCATTCTAAATCAAGAACTGTTGCACGTAGCTACAACCACAATCAAACTGGGAAATCATACTTGAGATCTGATCGTGTGGCTTCCCGTGAGAACCGAGCTGATCGATTGTCGATGCATGACCTAGTCCATTCTTTCCAATCTCAGAATGGTACATTGTGCTCAAACTTTAGCCAAAACAGTCCTCCAAATGTTGCATTTGACATACATATCCCTTACCAGCCATAATGGTGTTGGGGTGTCCTCTAATGCACCTTCTATACCATTTGTCATGATACAATATACATTTGATCACAATACGATTTATGATTCATCTCATGGTGAACAGATTGAGTTCGGCCGTATCAGTCCTTTAGGTTTTCCAGGTAAAAATGAGCAATCTCAAATAATCGAGGGAAGTCGAGGAAGGATCAATCTTCACCGGATCAATCTTCCCCTCATTACCAGATGTAATGATTTGGTTGACAAATTTCCTTTGAAATGATAAATCAAGAACCACGATAACCATCTATACTTAATGTTATGAAATTTGGATTACAAGATATGACGACAATGAAATAAAGATGAAGAAAAACAAGAACATAAGAAATCGGAGGAGGAGAATCCACTATAAAATCAATAACTTTGTGTTTACAATATCAAAATTTCAATAATCAATTGAAATCTAGGATCTCAAGAATGTTTTCTCTCAATTTTCTCAATGATAGAATGTAATAATAAAATTACAAGTCGTGAACATATATATATATATATGAACCATAGATTTAAGTTGTAGATGAAAAGGAGTCCAAAGACGCGTTAAAAAGTGAAACGGGCTTGGGTAGGAAAAATCGTCGCTCGAGCGACGGTCGGGCGACAAAGTCTCAGGTTTTTTCATCAGATTCGCTCGAGCGTCCAGCTAGCGTCAGACTAGCGAAAATGCAGTGACTTTTTCCTCCAGCCCATAATTTTGATCTTTTCAAAACCCTCCAATTTACACTCCAATACCAAATAGAGTTTGGGTCAAACCATAGCAAATCTCCACCGTGAGTCAAATTCCAACATAAGGAATTCCAAGTCACAACTCTATCAATAAACACCACAACTCCTCTTGAAACAAGCTCCAATGTACTAAATCAATGTCAAACACTCACTAAGTTCAAACAATGTTCAAACTTAGGAATATGAAGTGGGTTTGTTATTATATCAACAGAATTATCACTGATATCAACCTTGCTCACTATAATATCACCACGAGCAGTCACATCATGTACAAAATGATATCTCACATCAATGTGCTTAGTCTTCTCGTGAAATATTTGATCCTTAGTCAAGAAAATTGCACTCTGACTATCAAAGAATAATGTAGACATTTACAAGTTTTCACTGATTTCACCAATCAATCCTTTCAGCTAAATAGCTTTCTTACACGCCTCTATAATAGCCATGTATTTTGCTTCTGTTATAGACAAAGCTATTGTATTTTGCAAAGTAACTTTCCAACTAATAGTACAACCATTAAGAGTAAACACATACCATATAAGTAATCTCCTTTTATCAAGATTCCCTGCATAGACTGATCTACATATCCAATGACTCCATCAAAATTTCTGTCAAAATGCAAATAAGCATTTAAAGAGTCCCTCAAGTATCTGAAGATCCAATGCATTGCTTTCCAATATTCCTTGTCAATATTAGCCATGTATTTGCTAACTGCACTAACTGCATGTGCCAAATCAAGTCTCGTACAAACCATAGTATACATGAGTAAATCAACTGCACTGGAGTAAGGAACCTGAGACATGTAATCAATGTCTTCATCTGACTGTGGACACAAGTTAGATGATAGTTTGAAGTGGGCAGCCAAAGGAGTACGACAACCTTAACTTTCACCATATTGAATCTTTCAAGGATCTTCTCAAGTACCCATTTTGACTTAAATACAATCTGTTAGTCTTTTTATCCCTCGAGATCTCAATTCCAAGAATCTTCTTTGTTATACCCAAATCCTTCATGTCAAACTTTTTGCTGAGTTGTACTTTTATTTTTCTGACCTCTAGTTTATCCTTGACTGCTATGAGCATATCATCAACATATAAAAACAAATATGTAGTTGATCGACCACTTTCCTTTCTGAAGTACACACAACTATCATAATTACACCTATCAAAACCATGAGTTGTCATGAATGAATCAAACATTTTATACCACTGCTTCGGTGACTCCTTCAAACCATACAAAGATTTTTCAATAAGCACACATAGTCTTTATTCTTTGAAAATGTGAATCTTTCTGGTTGTTGCATGTAAATGCTCTCCTCAAGTTCTCCATGTTATCTTGACATCCATTTGCTCAAGTTCCAAATCTTTCTTAGCTGCCACTCCAAATAAAGCCCGAATAGAACTGTACTTCACAACTGGTGAGAATACATCTGTAAAGTCAACACCCAACATCTGACTATAGCCTTTTGCTACCAATTTAGCCCTATATATAGCATCTTAATGTCTTCAGTGGAATCAATATCTTCAGCCACGCTTAATGCATAAGCTACCAAATCTGCTTCCCCATATTTCTATGGAGGTTTAATCAGTCTACGAGGTCTATCCTTAGCTATTGAATACCGTGGTACTGGTAGTGTAGGCAAAGTAGGCAAGGTATTGCTGTTTGTCAACCCTGAATTGGACTGATCTGTAGTAGACTGTTCTGTAACCTCTAACTGTTCATCTAAACTAATTTCTGACTCCACCCGAGTTGAACAATTATGCTCCTCAGTTTTATCAAAATCCTCAAGAGATGAACCACGAATCATAGCAAGTTCATCAGTATCACATTCATACTAACAACCATCATACTAATCTCTAGACACTACAACTTATACCCATTTACACCTAATTTATACCCAAGAAAGATATACTTTCTAGACCTAGGCTCCAACTTCCCATTATCCACATTAGCATAAGATGGACACCCAGAAATTTTCAAATCAGAATACCTAGAAGGTTTACTGGATCATACCTCTTCTGGCGTCTTTTTATCAATGGCAGCTGAGGGTGAGCCATTAATCAGAAAACAAGCTGTAGTAGTAGCTTCGGCCCAAAAATATTTAGGCAACCCAAAATTTGAAAGCATACAGCGAACATTTTCCATCAAGGTTCTGTTCATCCGTTCTGCCACACTATTATGTTGAAGGGTTCCAGACATTGTCAAGTGTCTCAAGATGCCTAGTCCTGCAGAAGCTATTGAATTCATCTGAGTAGAACTCCAACCCATTATCAGTGCGTAAACATTTCGCTTGCTTTCCAGTCTACTTTTTTACCAATATTTTCCTGGTCCCAAACACATCACTCTTCTGCTTCAAGAATAATACCCAAACATTTCGAAAAACATCATCAATTACTATCAACAAGTAATAGTAGCCACCTTTAGATGGTACCCGGCTGGTCCCCAAAGTTCTGAACAGATATATTCAAGTTATGCGACAAAACATGATTAATTATTGATATAAATGCTTGAATACGGCTTAATTTGATATGAATTGTGTTTGTAGGCTTACTTTGATGGAATTAATGAAATGTACGTGAAAAAAGGCAAAAATGACCAAAATGAAAGGAAATGAAAGTTCGAGGACTAAATTACAATTATTCATAAGTTGACCCGAACGATGAATCAAGCATGGAATCTTGCTAAGGATCTAATTTTCAATAATATGGATAACTAGATGAGGATGAAAGAGGAAGAAAAGCCAAAAGTGGAATGAAAAGAAGATTGAGAATCAATTTGCACTAGAAGCGAAAATTCTACCATGCTATAGCCCAGACTTCAACAAAGATTTTCAGGAAACATTTACTTTGCCCATGCTATAGCATGGTAATATACATTGCTATAGCAAGGTGTATTTTGGGCGAGAAAATCTTTTGTTTTCTTATCCGACTCCAACTCATATGGTAATGATTCTAAGGCAACTATAAAAGCCTAAACTCGTCCAAAACTAGGTTTTTATGCATTCTTATAGAGAAAAACACCATTGAAGAGCATGGAGAAAGGCGAGAACAAGGGTTTCATATCAAGATTCAAGATCCAAACTTTAAATTCTAGTTCTTTGGTGATGTCTTCTCTTTATTACTTTTATTGTTCTTTAATTTTATTCATGCTAGGCTAGACTTTTTTTATGTACTAGGTGAACGATGAACCTTGCATTGAAAACTTTTAATTTTTATTTTGCAATTTGATATTCAAATATGTTTGATGAATGTTGAATGATTTATATACACTTTCTTGCCTCTATAATTATATGCGCAATAGTTGTATTAGTTTTGGTGATTTATTTTATTCATTCGTAAGAAGGGAAATAGATTCAATAAGGTATAAATTATTGTAGGGTCCGATAGAGGATATAAATATACCGCTATGCTTTACATGAATCTCTAAGTGTTTACAAAACGTCATGCATTCTTGTATATGTCATTTGTTATAGAAATATAGTCAAATGGTATACTAGAATAAGTTCAATTCTACTCAAAAGAGATTGTTGAATAAGTTAGAAACATTAATTCTTCAACCAATTTATCTTGTTATCAAACTGTGAAATAAGGGTTAAAAGAGAGTTTTGCTTGGTGATTCGGGATCCTAGTGCGCTTTTTCATACGTTAATTTCATCAACCTTTTGCATTCAACATATTTTTGCATTTAAATTGTTATTTTAGTTTAATTTGCATAATAGTTTTAGTTTAATCATAAAACTTGAGAACTCAATTCCAAATTTGAATAGATTCTGTTAAGGTCGAGATAATAGAAATCACGTTAAATCAATTCTCGTGAAAACGATACTCGAAATTCTTGAATTTCCATTTTATTATTTGTCAACGAACCGTGCACTTACGGTAATTTAAATCCGAAACATATTTTTGTGAACATTCCCTTCGTGTTGTGTCTTCCCTTTGAAAATCTGACTCTCTTCTGTTTCCCAAAGACACAATGCTCACAATGCTCCATTTTGCTGGTCTTCTACCAATCAAAAAGTCCCTTTTTACTCAGCTCCGCCATCCCATCATATGCTAAAGTTTTGTAACTTTATCATCTATCAAAGAAGAAATAGAAACTGCTGCATCACCAACCACTGTGTAGAGTTTTTATGTCCTTTCATGACAAAAGAGCACCCTTGCACACCTTCAAAACTCCACCTTCACCGCAATTTCCACGTTGATCCCTCTCTCGGGTTCACGTCATTTGGTATCAGAGTTTAGGCTCCAAATTTAGGTTCTATATTTTTTTCTTTTGAGTCTTTTGTTTTTATTTTTTGTGTTCTTCGTGTCCGTTGTAAATTTTGAGTATTTGATTTAGAAAATTCTAAAAAAAGAGTCAAAAGTTATTTTTGGCCTAATCTAACATCAAAATCAACTTCCGTTTGTTTCTTTGATCTTGTAGTCAATTTTCGAGTTTATCAGAAAAAAGTTTTACTGTTCACGTTAATGTTCATCCGTACTATTTTTGAAAAAAAAATTATTTTGATTTAATTTGGTAATTATCAATTTTTCATATTATCAATTCTAAATTCTAAATTCTAAATCTGTTTCTAACCAGTCCAATCTAAATTCAAGAACCACTTTTTTGAATTTAAATATCACTCATCCATTTGTCCAATTCGTTTATTGAGTTTTCTTGATTACGCCTACTAAAGGATGTATGGTGATTGGTGATTTATTTTTCAAATTCGATGTTTTGTGAGTAATACGGTATGTAGTCTGGCTATTGATAAAGATTATACGTCAAACTTGGCTAGTATCACGCTGGTTGAAAAATTAGGGTTATCTTTACAACAACACCTAAGCCTTATAGAATGACTTGGTTGAAGGAGTGTGAGAATCTAGATGTGATCAAATGAGTTTTATTGAATTTAACCATTGGGTAATATAGTGATAAAGTTTGGTGTAACGTAGTGCCATTAAAATCTTTTCATATTTTGTTGGGAAGATCATGGGGGCATGAGAGGAAGACTGTGTATGATATGACAAGGAACATGTATATGTTTCTTTAGTACGGGAAAAACATCACTCTGACTGGTTTGACACCAGAACAGTCATTTGCAGATCGATGGAAGGTGAGAGGTGAGGCAAAATGGGAAAAGCAAGAGAGGGGGGGTGACCACACCTAAGGAGAACACCGAAGTTGAATTACAGGAGGAGGAGTCCAAAAATAGGGAAGTGAGATGGATGACGGTGGATTGAAAAATACAGTTGATATTGGGAGATCGAACCAATTAATGAGTCCGAGCAGGAGCAGACTGATACAAAAGTTGTAGAGATGGTTCATCAAGAGAGTTGACAAATAATGACAGAATGTGTTAAGCAAATGGTTGAAAATATTGTGGGGAATGAAAAGCAAAGTTCTATTGTTAAGTATGATATGGTGAAGATGATGCATTATGAGTACGATGACCCATATCTCATTGAGGGAAAAGCTGACAAATTCAACCATGTTATGCTTAATTATTTCTTTCAGGTTGATCATTGTATATGAGAGTTCATATAACAATGTTTATGGCTGATTGAATTTGTGTTGCAGTACATCCATACTTGCAAAATGGATGGGTACCGTTTATTGATCCTATGCCATGGAAGGAAAAACTTCCATTTGATCAAGTGCTGCAGTAATGAGTATGTAGCGGGCTGGTTATCCCATACGTGATCACAATGCACGAATTCAAGGACGAATTCTTTCGAAGAGAGAGTGGATGATAAGATTCGAGATATGCAATCACTTGGTCGAGTTTTGGAGTCCAAATTGAAGAAGTTTACAAGCTAATGTTCAAGTTTCGTGAAGAGCTCGGGAGTTGAAACGAGTTGGATTCAATGTTTGGAAGATATTTGGAAAGAAATTGAGTAGCGAAGATTAAAATGGGTATAACTTTCAGCTCAATTGTCGGATTCTCGCCCATGAGTACAATTCAAAATCATCACGAAATTTTGTACGAAGCTACATGGGCGCATGGTACTTTTGGACTTGCTGTCGCACATAAGTTGACGGAATTTTTCTATTTTCGCGAGATTTCCTTGTTAGTCTAGGATTCTATTTTATTTCCAATTTTGACAATATTTTATGAACTAATTACGTTTTATTAGGGTTTCTAGCATTAGTATAAATATGAGATTTATTTCATTGTAAAATCAAGACTTTTGACATGAATATGAAATTGAGAATTTCTCTCTAATAGTTCTTGAATGAACTATCGAACTTATCAAATATTGTTATATTTGTAGCGTTCAGCCCTTAGAACTTATCAAATGATTAGACACCCTTTGTGGCGTTCGAAAAATCGATGTTCGTTGATTTTGTAATGAAGAGATCATTCAAACTTCATTTTTGTTTGGTTGCTTGGTTCAATAATTTGTTGGTTGAGATTCTACCGTCTACAACTTGAATTTGGGCTTTCCCAATATTTTCAATTAATTCCGCGATTTCCACACTGATCCCGCTCTTGAGTTCGAGTCAGAAGCTCTCCATCACTTTGCTTATCTTCCATAACATCAGCCTCCGCTGTATTAACATGTTGCTTCCTTTTGTCTATAGCACTAGCATCTTTGTTTCTATTTTTCAAGGCAAATAAATCAGCTCTAATATGCCCTTTCTTCTACAGTAGTGGCATGTCTTCTCAGCATGTCTAGACTTCGATCTGCCCCTCATATTTCTGTCAAAATCCCTATCTTGGTTCCTCTCATGCACAATCAAGCCTTCGGGATAACTCTAGATCCTCCAACAAGATGCATCATCTTCTTCTTAGATAATAAAACATCATAGACTTCTTCCACGGTGTGAGTATCCCGACTATAGAGAATAATATCCCTAAAAGTCACATATGATGGTGGCAATGAACACAACAACATCAAAGCCAAGTCTTCCTTATCATACTTAACCTCCAAGGTCTCCAAATCAGCTACGATTTATTTGAACATAGTTAAGTGATCATCCAATGACGTACCTTCGGACATCCGGTGAGAATACAAGCATTGTTTGAAGTGTAGCTTGCTGATCAAGGTCTTTGTTATGCAAAGTTGCTCCAACTTCAACTACAATGCAGCGGTACTTTTCTCCTTAAGAACATCTTGAAAAATCTGATTCGAGAGATGTAGATGAATTTGAGATTGGGGTTTTTGATTCATACGCCGCTTTTCATCCTGCATCTGGTAGTGGACATCCATCAAAGCCAAACAAGGCTTCCTCCAAATCTATCTACACCAACACCGCTCACATCTTCACTTGCCATAATGTAAATCTCGTGCTTCTATCCAGCAATGAAATATCATACTTCATTGTGCCATGCGGAACAATCAACCCTGCTATCTGATACCATTTGTTATGAAATTCAGATCACAATATATGATGACAATGAAATAAAAATGAAGAAAAACAAGAACACAAGAAATTTGAGGAGGAGAATCTACTATAAAATCAATAGCTTTATGTTTATAATATCAAAATATCAATAATCAATTGAAATCTAGGCTCTCAAGAATGTTTTCTCGTAATTCTCTCAATGATAGAATGTAATAATAAGATTACAAGTCGTGAACTATATATGTATGAACCTTACGTTTAAGTTGTAGATGAAAAGAAGTCCAAAAACGCAACAAAAAGTAAAATGGGCTTGGGCTGGAAAAACTTGAAACTCGATCGACAATATAGTGACAGCCCGTCGCTCGAGCGATGGATCAGTGACGGTTGGGCGATAGAGTCTCAACTTTTTCACCAAACTCGCTCGAGCGTCCAGCTAGCGTCAGGTTATCGAAAATGCGACGATTTTTTCTTCTGATCCATAATTTTGATCTTTTCAAAACCCTCCAATTTAAACTCCAATACCCAATGGAATTTGGGTCAAACCACAACACTTAAATAGTTTTGCTCAGTTTGGTTTCATCGTCCTTTAGTACAAGATAATTTTATTCTTCCTTGGAGATTTTTTCCAACTTCAGCTAGAATCTATCTTCGTAACATAGTTTTCCGAGCTTGATGGTGCGACTGAACGTTAGAGAAAGCACAAGGATTCTCGGCACTGAAAAATTCTAAATTTGGCAGAAAATAATATAAGGAGAAAAGAAAAAATCCATTTGTACAATTCTAGTTTCAATTTATGATTTTAACACTATCACCTCAAAAATTGATTAAAAATTGCTTAACTAGCAATCATACAACAACATATCTCCCATGTAATCAAAACACGACATGCAACTTACCACTATATCTTGTAATAAAAGTGTTAAAATAATAATAATAAAAAAAAAATACACATCCTTTAACATTTTAATTAAGATATTAGCACGACCTTCATTTTACTAATGTCATTTTGAGTGTCACGTAGTGATTATTGGAAAATCATTTAGGATTTGGCAAACAAATCAAGCAATTTCCATGAGTTTGGAGGATGGTAAGTGATAGAATGTGGCATAGTTGTAAAATTTAAAATTAAATTGAACTTTAATAATTTAATCGAGACAGATTAATTTTTTTTTTTTTTACCTAATTGATATTTTCCCTCTTGCACCCAACTTTCCAAACATCAATTTGGATATGGCCCACAATTATTATTCTTGGTGGCCTTAACTCTTTTCGTCCTTATATTCAAACTTGAAAGAAATGGCAGCAACTTTTCTTCTTTTGCCTTTTGTGTTAGGACAGGATCTTTTATTATTGTCCTTCACCAAAAAGTTTAACAACATTTCAAAATTCTTTACGCTTTTATAACTGTTGAACGATTGATGGAATAACATTACGCCCCTGTTTGAAACCCATTTTGGGATAAATAGAAATTTTGGAAAAGTGATTGATGTGAGAATGTGTGGTGGAAAAATGATGAAAAGTTTTTGATTTGTGTGTAATATTATTTTATTTGGAGAATGTGTGGTTGAAATGAAGAATGAGATGAGAAAGAGAAAGAGAAAGAGAAAGAGAAAGAGAAATTAATGGGCGTCAAACAGGGGCTACAACTTTTCTTCAAAAAGAGCTCGAAATTTCTTATATATATTTTTTTGCATGTGGTATAAAATTTTCTTCCGTTTCTGGATCTCTTATGAATCTTTTTTTTTTTTTTTCCTTGTAAAAGACTTTCAAAAGGGGTATACGAATAAAAGCATAAATATATCGTTTTTGTCGACGATAAAAAAATAAAAAGATTCAAATTTCCACTCTTCCTCGTACACAAATGACATTTGTCTAAGTTGGTTCAATGGCTTTTCTAGAAAGACATACTAGTTTATTATTTTGAATATAACAAAAAGACAGTAGTGAAACAAGTAACTTATTTGTAAGATCCTGTATTTCTTATGGATAAAGAATTTAAAATTACAATGAAAATATAAGACTTAATGGATTAATTTAAAATTCTAAATTCATACATTAGCAACTTGAAAATATTGTATAATTTTTTTGAGAAATAAATATCTAATTATTTAGCAAAATCAAATTACGTATATAAGCAAATAATTTTTAACTCCAAAACAAGACCTCAACTAAAATCTTTTGAAATATCTCATTTTCCTCCCCCATAATTCATTTTAATTTCATTTTACCCCTCCTTAAATATCTCTTTTCTTTTCCTCAGTGCAGTCTAGAAAATATAGCCATTAGGTGCTGTGAAAGAAGAGTTCTTGAATTAAATCTGAAATTTCCTTATCTGGGGTTCAATAATTGTCAGTGTAAACTCAAAATTTAGGCCCTTTTGAGCATTTTAAGTTGAAATATCTCTTCAAAGGTAATATTTAGTTGTTTTTAGTATTTAAATTTATTGGTTAAATTATATTTGTTTATTAGTTTCGATGAAAATAAATTATTTGCTGTTCTGTAGATCTTCTGTGATTATTGATTTTAGTTTCACAAGATATTTATATTCAGGTGTAAAATTTCAAATAATGAGTGGAAATTAAGAATATGACAAGACAAAATTTGAAAAGAATGTTTTTTGGGTGGAGCCATAGGATTATACGAATTAAAATTTTTGGTTTATTATCTTGATGTAATTTGGAATTGGTCTGTTTTTAGATGTGGAGAAAATGATAATATTTTACTTTATTCATCATTGAGTAAATTTGTTCTAATGGTGAGGAAGTTATGTATTTTCCGTTTTGCAAGGTTTAAAACATAGTTAGAATGTGCTAAAGTATATGTTGCGACGTGTCTTTCCAGAATCAATAAATCTGTGTCTAAAATTTTGGGGTTTTTAATGGAGGAAAGAAGCAAATAAAAGAAAATTTTGATGAAGAGGATAAATGTCATGTTGATTGGGTAGGAGAGATTATGTATTTTTGGATCGAAGTAATTATGGTGGTTATGGACTGCCTAGAGTCTAATAGGACACATTTGCTTTCATTAAAATGTTAATCTAGTTTTCTCTAGTGTATTATTTTACTTTCTTGATTTGTTATTGAGAAAATTTTCGTGGAAGGATGTGCTATGGAGCTATGCATTTTTCTTTTTCAACCAAATATAAATTTTGGTTCTGCATTTTTCCTGAATAAATCCTTTAATTTTAATGCGTCTCTAAAATTTTAGATCAGGGTACCATGTTCGATATTATTTTATCATGTGATTTTTGAATTATATGACTGGGTCTTTGATTTTCGGTGCCTACAAGTCTTGGTCATTGGTGTTGCGTTGTTATTCTCGTTTCTATTATCAGTTAATCATTTAGACGTGCAAATATTGCTCAGCTTTGTTTAGTTAAGCAATTTGATTGTTCTACATTGAAGTGTGATATGGCAAAAAATTGGACTTTGAATGCAAAGCTGACAATTAAAGAAAATTACGTATCAGTCTGACAGGGTCTTGTACTTTTCTGATGGTTATGCTGAAATCATGCCTGCGTAGAAAATGGAGATAGTGCCATCAAGTGAGTTAACATAATAGTGGTCGCCATATGTATTTGTCCAAGCTGTTACCTGTTACTTCTGTCTCTTGATTCATTTTGCAAGGAACATGAACCCGAGTAATTGCTAGACAATCTGTCATTTTACCTTAATATTGTTGATGTCCATCTTTGCATTGAGCCATTGCAAATTCTTGAGAACACATAGATACTCTTTGCTTGTAAGATGACCTAAACTAGAGCATAATGATGCAACGATAAAGATTCATTTGCTTTCTTGATTTATATAAATTTCAATGAGCTAGGTAGTTTTCAGCAGTTATATTGTATCCACTATATTTGGCAGCTGCTTCTTGGTGGTAGAAATTATATAACTGCAGTTTCTTCTTTCCAGGTGGAGTGCTTCAGTTTGTTATGGATTATTTAAGTAGGATCTAGGACCTTGTTGAATTGAATGATTGCAAGATACACGAGCTTCATGGAGAGTCACTATCAGCTTGCATTTAGCTGAAATGGCGAACGAACAGGTTTTATTTCACACGTTTTTCATTCGCAACCAAACAAGAGTTTCATAGTGCTTTCCTTAAGTTTCCTTGCTGCAGTCTAACATTGTAATGGAGCCATGTTACTTCAAGATATAGTTTAAATGCAACGTGGATCTATATACTGCATATAAATGCATATTTTGTTTTCCATCAAAATGAGCATTTAAAACATAAACAAATCCATGTGATCTCACGCCGAATACTTATTTTCATCAGATTTCATATATGAACTACTACTTACTTACTTAGTCGGCTTTTCTCATGTTTAACATGAAACTTTTGCAGGATTCACATAATACATCAGAAATAAAGCCTGCTAATCAGGTATCACACGAGTCCCAGTGTGAACAACCGAATAATGTTACAGAGCCTTCTGTACCAGATTCAGGCTCAATTTCTGTGTCAAGCAGTGACAACAGAAAAGTTTCACGTGAGGATATTGAACTTGTAAGGCAAATGTTTATCCTTCATGTTCTTTCCTATTGTCTTTGGTATTATCATAACAAATGTGAGGATTCAGTTCTCTAGATTGATTATGATCATTATTTGCTGTAGGTCCAGAATTTGATAGAACGATGTCTACAGTTATATATGAATAGAGATGAGGTTGTGAAGACCCTACTGAATCGCGCCAGAATAGATCCTGGGTTCACAACATTAGGTAGGTAGCATCAGAACATCTAAAGTAATCTCTTGTCACTGTCCCTTGATATATGCTGCTGTACCGACCGACCTTTTCTGTATGAAAGTAACTGGTGAGCCCATGTATCAGGCTTTGATGTATTGCATTTTCATTATTTTTATTCTGTTTTCCTTTCTCAATTCAGTGTGGCAGAAATTAGAAGAGGAAAATGCTGACTTTTTCCGGGCTTACTACATAAGACTTAAACTGAAGAAACAAATTATCTTATTCAATCGCTTGCTTGAGCATCAGTACCATCTAATGAAATATCCAGCGCCTCCGAAGGTTCATTTGGCTCCTATTCAGAATGGAATTCATCCAATGGCAGGTAATACTTTCTGTCGTTCACTTATTGTGTTCAATATTCTATATTTTGGTTTGACACTTGATGCTGACTTCGTAATTGATCGCGCATTCATTTCAATCTTATAGGTATTAGTTTCAGTGATGTTCATTTAATATGAAAGAGTTAAGTTACTGAAAGCCGTTCATGTGAAAAATAGAGACCCTCATCTTTCTGTGCTTGAATCTTAACTTAGGTCCAAAGAATGCATATCACCATCTTACGATGTTCCCTTTTCATGCCTGTTCTTTATTTTAATTTTTTTGGTGTCTATTAACCTTGTGATAAAAGTCCCATTCCTTGCCCCAAAATAGGGTGGCAACAAGCTAGACCGAGCTGGATCGCAAGCCTGCCCATTGGCTTGGCTCATCATGAGTTCTGTAATTCACTAGTTCTTTAAATTTCTCTCTAGCTCCCTTACATTTTTCTTAGTCTCTGTCAGTCGAAATGGATCTTCTAATGATTACTTGAACCAATTTTTGGTTTGTTCGAGCATTCCATCTGGTGGTGGTAATATTTTTAGTAATGATTTCACTGGTGATGATCACATTCCAATTCACTGAGAGTTGGATACAAATACAAATGCCCCTACTGATCTATATGTTGATGATGAAGAAGCGATGTCCACAGAAAAATCTCAAAAAGCATCAACTCGAAGGTTTACTTCTTCATTTTGGCAACATACGACACGGCGAATAATCAATTTCCCATTTTCCCTTTAAAAAAAGGACTCGAGAGCCCAAAGGCTTGGGCTTGTTTAAGCAATGAGCCAAGCAGAGCTGTATGGTTGGGCTCGCGAGCTGGCTTGTTACAAACCCTATCTTGAAAGATAGGAGAATATTGTCATTCTTCACATTATGCTATTCTCGTACTTAAAAACCCATTGCATTGAAGCAAAATTGCATTCTCTCTCTGACAGTGACCCCATCTTGTGGTCTTAAAAAAAATTAATGATATTCATGTATATTTGAGTTTTTCAATAAGCTCGTGGGTTGCCTCCTGATTACTGTTCTATTATGGGTCTTTTAAGGGAGAAAACCTATATTTAAATTCCTGTGTTTCTTAAGTTGATTTTTGTGTGCTGAGCCTTGGCTTCAAAAAGTCATTTCTATCTCTCAAGTGGGGATGTGCAAAGATATAGGTCAATTTTCCTTGCAGTTAGGGATCATGCCCTTGATCATTTATTTGTCGTGAGTTCGTGTAGAGTTATTTTGGGGATGTTTGGCTTGCCTTCTGCTTCTGCTTTTGTTTCGGCTTCTCGTAGAAGAGCTTTTCGAGAAAGCTACAATAGGTCAGCTTCTTCAAAAAGCTCTTCTAGTCTGACAAAACACTTTCAGAATATTATTCAAACATGTTTAAAAGTAGCTTTTTAGTATTAGAAACAGTTTTTGACTTTTCAAAAGCCCTGCCAAAAGGGCCTTCAAAATATAGTACTATCTTCCGGTGTCCTATGATACCTCCAATTTCTTGGATTTCAGTTCCCTCTATATCTTCTGATATCCTACCAGCTATTTACTTCTTTGCCCAGTGCCTTTTGTCAAATTAACTTCCTGTTATGCAAGTTAGGTTTGTCTCAACGCTTATTTTGACTTTGCCACTCACAATGCACATGTTTATTTATATTTCTGGACTGTTGTTCTCCTATATTCCACACGAGCTTTTTTTGGTTGGAGCGGTTTCTTCTAAAAGATAAGATTCAGTTTCAAAATTTGAACACAACACACTAGGGGAGGGGTGGACAGAGATTTCATGTTAACACTGTAGTGTTTAGCCCCCATAATGCCCTATTAAAGTTTTAGGGATTTTGCCGTTCATGTTGCCTTTTCTTCTTTTTCCCCTTTTGAAGAAAGTAGGATGCAGAATAAGGTCACTGAAAGCTTAAATTAATGGTATTTTATGTGCATGTTAAACTGCAATTATCTGTTATCATATTATTATCATTAATCAATGCCACCTGTTTGCAGTGCAGTCAACAACTTACCTATGGGATACCCAGTCATACAGCAGCCTTCAGTTCCCGCTACTGGCCAACACCATTTTGATTCTATGGGGTATTCCACATCTAGCTGTCACATTGCTAATGGAGTTCCAGCACCAGGAAATTTCTATCCAATTCGAATGACGTCTGGGAATGGGTGCGAATTCTTCCTCCTAAAGCCTATGCTTCCTTTAATTTTATATCAGATTTTGAAATTCAAAGAGAAATTTCGTAGTCATGAATGTTTCTTCATCTAAGCCCTTAATATATTATTATGACCATCGAATATTTCATGATAGATAGACAGAAAGGTACTATTTCTATTTGAAGTTCATTGTAACCCAAGAAATTACAGTTCCACATTTAGCTTATTATGCCTCCGTTTGGTTGCCAAGTTATAAATGGTTTATAAATGCAGTCAAAGTCAAACATTAACTTCAACTACACATTCATAACTACTACTCATTTATTATCTACACATTTCTTGGGACCCGTATTACTTCTCTTACTATTCTTCTTTATAAATGATTTACAATTTGCCAAATGGAGGCTAAATCTTCTGCTGCTGACTGCCATTTTTCTCCCCTGCAGTATGATGATTGACACTGGTGCAGTTGATGTATCGCCCTCTATGCCTGCAAATAATGCCATGTCATCCATGTCGGATATGCCTGTAAGCCCCACATCAGTAGCTTCCACGGGACATTTCCCGTTGAGCGCATCAGAGATATCTGGCATGGGAGTTGACACATCAGCCCTTAATACGGCCTTCACGTATGAAGTGGCAAGCTCATTAGGACTACAGCTTCCACCCGATAATGGTGCTGGAAATTCTAGAGATTCCCTAAGATCCTTGGCTCAGATACCTTGGAACTTCAGTCTTTCAGACTTGACGGCAGATCTATCGAATTTGGGAGGTAACTACGGTCTGATCTCACTTATGTCGTTTGCCTTTTTTAAAATGTGTATTCTTGGGGCATGTCTTGTTTCACCTTTTTCCATAAATAAAGACGATCTCTTTGAATATGTGGGGTTTGCGTAACTGTTACGTATAGTCACTTAAGATTATATATGATCACTCATAGCATGTTCTATTTATTGTGTTTTAGGATGAACGAAGAAAAAAAGTTAAAATCTTGTCTATTATTCTTTACAAGTGTCGAGTATTGCATATTAAACATACCCGAGTGTTATATAGCTATTTTGATACAGTATTTTAATAGATGAAAAATATTATTTTTTTCCTTGCTGCTAATTGTTTCTCCTCTCGACTGTTTAGACGTCGTAACTAATTATACCTGTTACTTCCCCCCCCCCCCCCAAAAAAAAAAAATGCAGATCTAGGAGCTCTTGGAAACTATCCTGGTTCCCCATTTTTGCCTTCTGATTCAGATATTCTACTCGATTCTCCGGAGCATGATGATATTGGTAAGACAAGAAACGTCCTTTCTAAGATATTGTATATTTCATTGAAATTATTGAAGTCACTGACATCGCACAATAACATTTTTGATCATCTTTTGATGCTTTGTCGTTTCAATAGAGGAGTTCTTTGTTGATTCCGTTCTTGGGCCGCCATGCCCAACATCAGACGAAGAGAAATCCTAGCTTCAGTCGAGACGCATTCTCCATGAAGTTGGGTAACTTAGTAGAGAGCTAGTTCGATATATAATAGTCGTCAAGGAAGAACCATATTAGCTCTACTTACAGACTAAACTAGATGTTAGACCTTCTGTGAGATATAGCTATTTTATAATAGTATGGTTTATTGTAATCTTAATCAATGCAGTGAGTATCGAACACAATAAATCTCCGAGGGATAGATCTTATCATGTTATGTTGTATTTTCTTGGTTAGAAGTGACAAAACTTATTAGTTATATTTCGAGCCTAGCTATCATTTTATCCTATTCTTAATTATTTTCTGCAAGAGGAAATTTTTCGTGTATTATTTTGAAAAGACGCGGACAATAATCCATTTCTACTCAATAATATATTATGTATTTGATAAGGATTAATAACAGAAAACTCTTTAGAAACATTTTTATATGCGGTATACTCCCTTATTCATTCGAAATTGTAAAAAAGTCCTTATGTGAAACATTGTGCAAAAAGCCCTCATGATGTCAAGATCCATCGGATATTTTGTTAAAAAAAACAAAAAATGTTGAAATTAAAAAGGAATAATTGTGTGATTTCAGCACCCAACTTTTTATTTTTATACAAATTAAATTCAAATATTTTTATGTGTAACCTACCACTCAAATCTTTAAAACTTTATATTTCCTGAAAAAAAAAAAAAAAAAACAAACAAACTTAAAATATTAGCTACAGAAGTAGAACTTAAGAACAATGCAATATTCAAGAAATGGTAGCCACCGGAGTATCCCTCGATTGCATCAGCATTCAGCTCTCAGGTACAACATAAGCCATGGATAGTTTTTGGAGGTCCTGAGTTTGAGCAAAAACCCAACTCCCAGAACCGATTTTTTTCTCCCAGACAACCTCAAAGTAAGAATTTCCAACATCAGAATCAGAATCCAATTCATAACTGCATTGGCGGATATAGGGGGGACTGGGCCGTCATCCAGCTCAACTCACCTTTAAAAAAAAAAATTAAGTAAAAATCATTTTTTGTGTAAATTTTTTTTTCTGTTTTTAACGGAAAATCTGATCGATCACGACGGCACGGGGTTTTTCGCTATCAAATATAGAGATTTTCTATGATATTCAATAGATATATGAGTATATTGCACATGAAAACATTTTTAGAAGAATTTTTTGCTATTAATTATATTTGATAAATATAAAAAATAAAATTAACTTCAAATCCGTATTAAATAAAACATACTTAGTTTAGTTATAATATATCAAGATTTATATAATGGATTACATAATGTCAAATGACATTTTACCATTTGTAAATTTAATACACAATCAACTTTTTCATATTATGCAATTCATTATGTACATTTTTTTATGTACAAGTAGCATAATCCGAAAATAAATGCTTCTTAGTTGTGATTAATACAAAACATGGAGATACCATTATCGAAGAGATGTTTTGTTACTACGTTATAACAATTAATACAAACATGAGATCAATTTTAGCCCCCGTTCGATAATCACTGTTTTAAAAAAAATGAAATTTCGAATAATGATTTTTCTAGAGAATGCATGATTAAAAAGTTGAGAAAAATTTTAGGTTTACTTATAAAATATTTTATTACGTAAATATGTGGTTGAGAATTAAAGATATTCAAAATAATGATTGTCAAACAGTCCATGAAATACTGGGTCATTCTCGGCAGGGCCATAAGAGTGGAAATCTTATATATATATATATATATATATATATATATATATTCTCATTTTTTTGTCTTTTTTACTTATTTATTTATTTTGAGTGACAGTTCGAATCTTCACCTCAAAGTTGGATAAACTATAGAGCAATATTACACTTATAGATTGGGGCCTACGGAAACCCCACAAATCACACACAAAGGGGGGCGGGAAAATTTTTGAACCAATTTTTAATTAGGTTGGGACCCACCTCATGTGAGGTTCGGTAAGAGATATGTGAACCGACCCTCTGTACATTTGGCTTAATCCTAAACTATATTGACTCGTCTCCCGCCATGTATATTGTCTTTCTGAAGAAAAGACTTGAGTCCACTTCCATAACAACAATGTTCAACAAATTTCTCAATTGAAAGTTGCCTTTCTTGACTATTAGTTATATAACCATCTAATAATCCCATAATGGGCATTCAAAGAATTTTTCATGTTAGTTTCCAAATTCACTTAAACCTTCAATATTTATAATCTTCTTGTGTTTATTTACTTAGATTAAAGATTGTTTTTGTAAATGATCATTTAATTCTGATTATTTTGCAGGGTAATTTTTGTCTGTAAATAAGGAAGATCATAAATTTTTAGGCTGAATTTGTATCTGGAAAACCTGAAGAAATGACAATCAAGCGACGGAAACTTGTGAGGTTAGTTCAAATTCCCCGTGATGATAAATATTTTTTTAAGTTCAAATTCTGCCGGGAACAAGAATTCTTTTATGTGTACTTATGTTTTATCTTGATTGGAAGTTCATGGATGTTTTTGAAATTCAGTCGATTTATGGTGTTTTTGGCAGAGGAATGAGGGATGTTGGATGTAATATGGTTCAATACGTAAGCTTAACAATATACAAAGATAAGATTTGTATGTAGCACTAGATTGTATTGGACAATACTATTGAAAAAAGCTTCTTTTTCTTTTTTAATACTATCTAAGAAAGTCAAGATTTTAGTTTAGCTCCTAAAATGCTTCTATTTTGTGTGATATTGTACCTTTTGTGAACCGTGGATCTTGTCGCTCTATTTCAGAATAGGGGAATAAAGTTGTCTACGATATATGCTACTGTTATGTGCTTTTGTTCAGGTTTGAGGAGTCTAATTATTCTGAGACATCTTTTAGCCTTGATCAACAATCGAATGGTTGGCAATTTCCAAAATGGAAACCAAATTTGAATTCAGCAATCAGTGGCATTGGAAAAGGATTAGAAACGGGTTCTACAAGGATAAAAAGCTTAAGAAATCCGTACACTTTCATTCTTCACATAATGTTAAGCTAGAGTCAGTCAAGTTCGAAGAAGATTCTTAACCCTTAGGGGCCATTCGTACAAAGATGGAACAAAATCTTTGTACTTGCTCGTGTGATTGCAGTATCTCTTGATCCACTGTTCTTCTACATTCCTGTAATGGATGTCAACCAGCAGTGCCTTGATCTGGATGATAAATTAGAGATCACTGCTTGTATTCTTCGATCATTTACCGACCTCTTCTACATATTGTACGTTATTTTGCAATTTCGTACTGGATTTATTGCCCCTTCTTCTCGAGTATTTGGGAGGGGTGAGTTGATTGAGGATCCTAATGCTATAGTAAAACGATACTTAATGTCACACTTCATCGTTGATGTTTTAGCAGTTCTTCCCCGATGTTGAAATGTATATGTAATTGAAGTTACCGTATTTGAGATGAACTTACCGTATTAAGGTGAAGTTACCGGATCGAGATGAAGTCACTGTATATTCTCATACTTACCGGATTAAATTGCTCACCGGTTTGAGCACTTGTAAAGTTGATTTCAGAGGTTTTGGGACCACAAAATTGTTGTAACTGTTTTGATTTCTCTTCACGTGTAATTATTCTCTTTTTAGCTTGCTCCCCAATCCAAGAAGTCTGTATATATATTGTACGTTGCTAATTGAAAGTAATAAGGAAAAATTACTGGTTCATCATTCATTCCTATTATCTTCAATTTTAACTCCCGACCACAAACACGTGACCTTTTTGTTGTCAATCGAAGCTACAGTTATATAAAACAAAATGGTTCCATGGTATCTTGTTCTTTTGTCTGCAGGTGGTAATTTTAATTGAAGTTTTCAGCTTAAATTCCCCAATGTTACTGGCTAAAAAGAACGTATAAAAGATTTTCATTATCTTCCAATATGTACCAAGACTTTTTCGAATCTATCCTTTAAACATGGAAGTAACCAGAACACCGGGCATATTTACTGAAACACCATGGGCCGGAGCTGTTTTCAATCTCGTTCTCTACCTGCTTTTCAGTCATGTAAGCTTCTGTTTGTTTAATCTTAAATTCATGGCCTAAGTTTAGATAATCTTAAATGAGGTGCTAATTTTATTCGTCAGGTACTTGGAGCCTTCTGGTATTTGTTCTCAATAGAGCGCAAAGATAGTTGCTGGCGCAATGCATGTGATTAGGATGATTGTAAATTACATAACTTATATTGTGGTGGACAAATCAAGGCCTTGCAAACTATTCGTTTCTCAATATTTCTTGTCCTATACTTGAACCAAATGAAATAAAGAGCCCTGCAGACTTTGATTTTGGCATATTCTTCAGTCTCATGTTGTCAGCCCAGAGACATTTCTAAGAAGTTTTTCTACTGCTTTTAGTGGGCTCTGCGGAATTTAAGGTTTGTGGTTCTCTTTAAGTTCCATTAAACCTTCAATGTGTATGTGTTCTATACCAATTCTCATATGTTTCTCATTTCAGTTCTCCGGGTTACATTTGGGAGATTCTTTTCACCATTTCCATCTCCATCATTGGGCTGGTTTTATTTTCATTACTCATTGGTAACATGGAGGTGTGTACTTGATTCCCATTAAAACACTTTCTGCTTTGTACATATAGCTTAATGGTATATTTAAGACAGTACAATGGACAAAATGAAAAACTTACTTTCTAGTCTTAATACTGTCTCGTGTTGTCTAATCCGCCAAATTGAACTTGCCATAAGCTGATATTTAATTTGAGCTTGTCTCTCATCATGCTTATATACTGAGGGCCTAACATTTTTTCCTACATAATGGCTAAGCTTGCCTTTGTTTTCTGTTACAGAAGTATTTGAAGTCTGTCACTGTTAGGGTAGAAGAAATCAGAGAGAAAAGACGAGATGCAGAGCAATGGATGTCCCACTGTATGCTTCCTCATGATTTGCGAAAACGGATTAGACAATATGAGCAATACAAATGGAAAGAAACTAGGGGTGTCAAAGAAGATTCTTTAATTCATAACCTGCCTTAAGGCTTAAGAAGGGATATCAACCGCCACCTCTGCTGGAGTTTACTCACAAGAGCAAGGGCACCTCGACCACTAGAGTACACTTTATACAAACATGCCATTTAAGTATTTTATACTCGTTCTTTAGTTGAGCAATCTGCTTATCAAATTATTAACTATTTATTACTGGTGCCAATGTTTGAGCAAATGGACGAACATCTGTTGGATGCGATGTGTGATAATCTGAAGCCGGTTCTTTACACAGAGATGAGCTTCGTAGTTACGAGGGAGATCCAGTTGACGAGATGCTCTTTATTATGCGTGGTAATATATTGACCATGACGGTGGCAGGACTGATTTCTTCACCTCCAATTATCTCAAGGCTGGGGACTTTTGTGGTGAAGAACTTCTTACATGGGCTCTGGATCCCAACTCTTCCCCGAGTCTTCCCATCTCAATGAGAACTGTGCAAGCTATAAAAGACGTCGAAGCCTTCTCTCTGATGGCCGGTGACCTGAAATGAGTGGCCTCCCAATTTAGGAGTCTTCACACAAGCATATTCAGCACACCTTTAGGCAAGTTCTGAAACAAAACTTATTATTCAATTTTTTTTGGTAAAATGGTTATAGATTTCGACCCCTCTGCTCCCTGTCCCCGATAAAATGTAGGATTAAGCCGTAATCCCAAAACAGAAAACACACATAGCAAAAAACAATATCGTGATTCACCATCAATGTGAGAGCTATCTCCATACACCACTACTTCAATGAAGAAGGAGAATTACGAGGTTAATCACACCACTCTGAAAGGACAGTCCCTCAGACTCCTATTTGTAACATTGAAAACAAGGGCATCTTAATACAACTATATGAATACCCAATATAGAAACTATGTCGATATACTGTCGAAGGGATATTTGAACGTTATAATTAGGCTCCTCGCAGTCAATCAAAACATTCTACTAGAACAGTCCTCGCTAGAGTCTTCTCTCTCCCGTACTGTAAACCGGGGCTTCTTAAATTCAATATTTCACTGAAGTTTTTGAAGAAAATAAGCATGACCCAAATGTTTACATAATTGCTTCCGGTTCTACTCCCAGAAGTGGAGGACATGGACAGCCTGCTTTATCCAAAGTAGCATGGCATCTACATTGCAGGAGGAAGATTGAGAAATTTCTGCAAGAGGGAGAAGTTAAAATGCAAGAGGCCTTGGCAAATGAGGGCAGGAGCTCACCTAGCCTTGGTGCCACCATTTTTGCTTCAAAATTTGCTGCCAATGTACTTGGTTTCTTGCCCAACAATCATCCACATAATGCTACATTATCACCTCGATTACCAAGTGCAAAGTTACCTCCTCTGCTACTTCAGAAGCTGGCCGAGCCTGATTTTCCATAGGGAGCATATACTTGTTGATGACATTGCACAGCGGCACCCAGTCGGAAGACCCGATGACGTATACGGTAATAGTATTACCATGTACGTATTTTTCTCCAATCTCGAGCTTTCTTTTTATATGAGTACTTAATATTTTGATGCGCTGTTGCCACTGTGGATATACGCAGATTTGGCCTAGTTTTATGAGAAATTTACCAGTATGTATGTAGATAATAGCCTTCAGTTATTTTTTCCTTCTACTGATTTAGTGCAGCCCTTAAAATTCATACCACTCAAATTCTTTCTTGATGATTGTATTGTCTTTTGCATTAACCTCAGTTACGATTTTTGTGGAAGTAAAAAAGATACAGAAAAATTATCCGTATAGGAAACATGTCAACAGTAGCCACAGAAATCTTCCATATTAGTTTTTTTTTTTTTCAAGAAATAATTATCTATAATTTGATTAATAAAATGGTTTAGCATATAAACCTTAAAGTTTATCTTTATTAATTATGATCAATTTTACAACTCGAAGTTATTCTAAAACAAGCAACAGTGAAAACATAAACAGCAGTAATTATGTCATTAAAAAAAACTTGATAACTCTGAAACAATATTTGAATACACGACTCAATACTTACAAAAAATAACCAAAACAGTAAAATTTCGTGTCTAACTCCATGCGTATTATCTTCTATTCAAAAATTTCCTACTATAATCAGTACTAGACCATAGCCAAATGTCTAGCTCCATGTATATTATCTTCTATTCCTCGGAGACTATACTTGGGCCAAAACCGCTACTACTGCCGTTTGCACTACGGCAACTGCTACTGCCATTGCCATCAACGTTGCTACTGCTTGCATCATCACCATGGGTGACCTTTTTTGTTGCTTTCTTGATGTTGAAAGCCAAATGAAATTGGGAATTTTGGCGATATCCCCACAGTTGAATCAAATCACCTTCTTCCAAATTGTTTGCTTTCACCAATTTACTCCAGTCTTTTTTAAGCACAACCATTTTCAAAGTACCCCACCTCCTCATATGCAACGTATAGTATTTACCTTCCGGATCAATTGTTACAATCTTGACAGTGCCTTGGTTAACTTCTACTACTTGTCGCTCCACTTGTGTCAAGAATTCCATCAGTTTTTCTCTGTTGTGAGAAAGAAAAATTCGATTCTGATCAGACTTGGAATCAGATTCTGTGAGCCTTTTTTGGTACAAGAAAATCGGCACGGTCCCTCCATTCAACCCTATTTCTTGCAAGATTTCAGGAAGAAGCGGTTCGGGATGAGGCCTTGGCTCATCTTGTACGATATTTTCCTTCCACTTTCTCTTTTTCTGGGGCATTCTTTCGCCTGAATAAGGAACCATAGTGATAGGTTGCCGCATTAATATTGGTTGTTGATCATGAAGAAGAAGAAGAAGATCTTCAAAGAGGCTAAGTGAAACCGTCTTCTTCTTCTTCTTCTTCATTGGAAACAGTTTAGGAAGAGGAAGAGGAAGATCAAGATCTTCACCATCAAACAGATCAAAAGAAACTCTCTTCTTCATTGTAGACAAGAATTGAATTTCTATTTCTTGTTTACAGTAATTTTTTTTTGTGTAGAGCTGAATGGGTGGTACGTTCATTCTTATATAGATGTTTATGGTAATCCCATTTCAACTCAATTAAGGAAACCCAGAGAACCACTGAGACTCGTTATGGTAATATTTGTTGATTAAGAAAAGGAAATATATTTCATGTTTACCAGATATGGTCTCACCGAGTTCAAGATTTTTTACATTAAAATCTTCTAGATTCGTTCGTGTTGGTTCATAATTCGCTTCTTTGAGCAACATTGGTACTTTCTTCAAATTTTCGTCCAGTTTATCGCTTTTTATCTTAAATTTCAATTTTGATGTGAAAATTTAAAATCTTATAGATTGATTGATCATCTAAACTTCAGAGTCATCAAAAACTGGTGTCTCAAGTATTAAAAGTACGCAATTTAGTCCCCAAACTTTCCAAATGTTGAATTTCACCCCGAAACTTGCGAATTCTTAGCTCTCTTTTTACTTTTAATCACTCCTGTGCCATCCAATTAATCTTTAATTGCTTTGAACCAACTCTTAATTAGCTCAAAATCGTCCCTTTTTACACCAATAAAACCCAATTATGAGTTTTTTTTCTACAATTAACATAATATCATTAAATTAGGTACAAATTCGCTTGATTAGCCTTGAGTTTTAGTAGGTTTGACCGAAGAATTTTTAGGAGGTGATTCCGTCATTGATTAAATGGGGTTGTTCAACGAGGACACAGGATCAGTTGATATTGATTTTGACTACCATGAACCATCTGATAACAGTTGGACTGCCATTTTCCGTCCAGCTAAGTTCTATGAATCGAAATGAGTGCAAGAAACAAACAATATATGTAGGCAGAACCCCAATAAGGTACATATTTGCAAATTTCTCCAATATCAGTTATATGAACACTGGGAAAGCATCTTTTTAATTGCAGTTAGTATATTAATTGGGCTAGATAATGGTTGGCTGAGGTTGAAATTGCTACTATATTAGCTCTTTGTTTTAATGTTCCAACTTGAGAAAGTGTTGGCACTCTAATGGCAGAAGTTTACTCGGATTAATCCCTCAATTTCCTCAGTTGGTGTTCGAAAGATGGGATTATCATGTCAATACAGAATTGTTGAACACGACGGTGGATTGATGTTCTGTTACTTACATTTAGATGTTGCACTTCAAAAATAATGGAAACCAATTTTCTTGAATACTCAACAAGATAGAAACAAGTACAACCCGTTAACTATTAGCAGTGGCGGATTCAGGATATTTAGTCAGGTATGGCGGTCGTTCATAACCGTAATAATAAGATTTTTATTAATATTTAATTAAATAATGTTAAAAAATTTCAATCAATATATGAACACATTAAAACGTAAAAATCTCATATACATTTGAAAATATAATCCAACAAACCTAAAATAATAATAATAAAAAATACATTTTTTAACCGTAAATGTACGATCAAGTTTCAAGTTTTTACGAACTCAAACGAAATAGTTTATACATAAAACATAATTAAATGGTAAAGACAAACTCTGAATTTTTGAGAAAGTTATGTAAAATTTTGAAAACAATGATTTTTAGAACTAAAACTATTATTTACCCAAAAGAAAAAGTATTTTTTGAACTTTTAAAAGAATAAAAAAACAACAATTAAATTCTTCAAATTTGAATTTTATAAAAAAAATTAATAAAATCTAACAATAAAAGTGTATATATCATAGAGTAATAATTTGAGTCAATAATTTTTTTAAAGAAATTATTTTGAAAACAAAAACTATAATATATAATTATTTAGTTATTATTTATTGTATTGAAAAATTAAACAAAAAAGTGAAAAAGCATAGAATTGAACCACACACCTCTAATGCACAAAATGGCATTGCTACCATGTGAGCTATACTTCTTTTAGTTGATCATTGCTGTAATTATTAATTAACATTACTTATTATAGACGTGTTTAAAAATTGAAAGGAAAAATGCCATTAAAGAGAATAGAATTGAGAGTGGAAGGCGACCGCTTCTCCAATTCAGCTGCGCACGGTTTCATTTCTAATTCTACAATAACATATATATATGATTATTTTCAGATTTCTTAATTAACTTTTTTCTGATGAATCCAGCACGGGCGGCCGCCCCGGCTAGCCGAGTGCTGGGTCCGTCCTTGACTATTAGGTGTTTTGACATTAATAGCAATGGAAATCAAGATTTGGCTGGAAAAGTTCAAAGAGACAAATCTCCACTTACCCGGGGAGGATGATACAGCCACAAGACTCGCATCCACATTTCCACAAATTCAGTGACAACATCATTCACAAGTCCATGCCATAATCAAAGACCTTCGATTTCTGCTTTACTAGTTGACTGTTTCCATTAATTTGTTTGGAGGATATTGTAGAATGTTGTGTTGTAAGGCTTTTTAATCGAACATATAGGTTTATATGTGAAATATTGTGTATTAAATTAAAGGTTATCAATTTTTGTTAAGCCAATTTACAGTGATCTAATAATGTTTCAATATTTTGAATTTTGAAGCATCCCATTAAAATGTGGGCATTTATGTTTAGAGACCAGACTCGTTCCTAATTTCATGATGGGCCGAATTAGGTCAATGGGTCGTTAGTATATATACACGGTTATGGTCCCCGTATTACACATTCTGTTCATTCTATTCCGACTCTCATCATCAGAGAGAAACAAAGGAACAACGTGTTTATCTGAAAAACTAAAATCGCAGGATTTGTTCATTAAGGTAAACATGTCTGACTCAGGTATGCTTCCGCTTTCGGTTTACATATTCTTGATGATCCAACATGAACGATTCTTATGACGGTAAATAATATTTTCTCAACAAGTGGTATCAGAGTTAATTCACGTTGAATCATTGAAAATCAAAATTTTAATTTGGTTCTTTTATAATTTTATGATTTTCGAATTTAACAATATGGATTTAGTTTTGTTAATTCAACTTTTTTTCGTCCGCCGCCGACAAATGTTGTAGTCAATTCTGCAGGTAAACACATTGATCGGGTATCGTATTATATTCTTGTAGGGTAAAATGGGTGAGATTAAATTATCGGTTTGTGTTTGGGATGATAAGTGGATTGCCTATTAGGTTTGTTAGGTATTTATGTACTATAACTTTCATTTATATGTGTACTAGTTTTTCATCTAATAAACCAGGTCTTGTCATGCCATCCTTCTATCAACATTTACCCGACCAAGGTGGTACAAGCTTGTGAATTCATCGGACGATTGGCTTGTTAATAATCATTTGAATTAGGCACCCAAAAAATGGGTAAACCAATTGGCCTAGTAGGTTTATTAATATAATGCATGCTATGTAAAAAGAGCCTTGTGTATTTCTCCAGCAAAAAATCCCAGCTGGGTAAAAATCATTGGAGTGTTGAATATGTGAGCCTCAAGTTTTCTTATATACGTTTGACTTAATGTGTGTTATTAAAATAGATTTTGATGGGTGAACATTTTGTTACTATTTTGGGTTTTGAAGTATTTTACATTATTAATATCTGATGCTTGAATTAATCATATCAGATTTGTGCTTTGTTGATTGAAATTTGTTGTATACGACTTTTCTGGTGAAATATCATTCTATGGATTTGGTTCAAAACTATTCTGGAAACACAAGTGATCACTAATTACCATATTACTACGGTTGAGACTTACCACAGCAAGTGCTCCTTGTTTGTGTCATTTTTGCTAGTGATGCCCAAATGCTATTAATGCCTTCTATCCAGTTGAGCTGCCGTTTTTCTATTAATCAAATTAAAAATAACTCATTTATTTATTTTGACAATAATATTACGTATGAAGTTAATACCCCCCTACGGTGCCATCAATAAGAATCAAACCAACAATGACAAAAGAATTATACTTCTTATAAATGAAATATTTTTTTTTTTCGTCAAGACAAATAACTACAAATTTACGCTACCCCTTCAACGTTTGGAGGAAAATTTTGATGCCTATCATCATTGCAACAAATTTGAAACATTTCACCTTTTTGAAGACCGGAAGATATCAAAGCAAGATAAAGCAAATTCAATTTGACGTCATAGTTGTCCGTCTACCACAAACGTAATTCGAATCACCCGTTAATGTCGACCCCTTTCCTTTCCCGTCATATTTAGCAATTCCTTTTCCCTTGCTGACAAACACGTTCAATGATATGTCGACGTCTCGTTTCTCGCTAATTCGAGCTAGGCCGTCAAAGAGTCTTGGAAACTCTTTGTTTTTATCGTTAGGAGCACGATTGATCGTGTCATTAATAGAACTTGATTACCCAGCTAAATATTCATCTTTCACCCAATCAAAATATCCACGGTCATTACTACAGGTGAAGAACAATTGCCCTTTGCTACCGTTATCCCGTTCGACCTCAAAACATTTCCGTATCCGTGGTCACAACTAGCGCATCGACGTTTTGATTGGCATTATCCGAAGTAGTGCGTGTTGCTTATGCAACCGTGGTAGGCTCCAACATTTCTTCCTCTCATTCTAGTCGATATCTGCTGAAGAAACAACGTGAATCGATCTTAATCAACAAACTCGTAATTTTGAAACTCAATCTCGAAATTAGACTGAAATTTCTTATTAATAAACAACAAACTGAGAATAAGAATTTATATCATTCCTACTGTAGGATTTCACCAATCTCAAACGCCAATAAATGCACCTCAGCATTCAACATAAAAAATCATAGAGTTTCCCTACAAATAACTTGTATAATTCACTCACTCTAAGCTGAATTTCGCCGAGATTTTTGGGGACAGCATCCAATTTTTTTTCTTTGTCACTCTAATGACACTGTAAACAATCAGATTCAAGCAAATATTCAAAAATTCCTGGACCGTAAACTGAAAACACATAGATTCACAGAAATAACTCAAAAAAAAAAAAGCAAATCGTCAAATTAAATGTCGCCGTAAGAATGGAAGGAACAAAGAATCCCGTAAAAATCTTGATCTTTTCGATTTAAACATGGATGTGATGAAAAACTGATTCACGAAAAAATAATTTAGCAATAACATTTAAATCGTCATAACAAAAATAAATCTACGTGTTTTCACATGAAATGCAATCGTATATTTAAAAAAAAATGGCGGGCAATTCTTCAGATTTTAAGATGGGAGAGAGAGAGAGAGGATATTTTTCGCAAGAGTGGTCGGAGGTGGGCGCCGGTCGATTAGCGGGATATTGGCCGGAGATGGAGGAATGTGCCGGATATGGAGAAACTAATACGAGTTAATCAATGGGTACATGAAATCTTTTGGTGTATGGGCTTTCTTCTTTACACCATGGTCGTATGTGGGCTTTACTCGATTAGCCGGAAGAGTAGTCGGAGGTGGAGGAAATGGGACGGAGAAAGCTGGGAGGCCGGAGAGACTTTTGGGAGAAAAAGGAAGATTAACTCGTACCAATTTTCAGTTTTTTTCATTTTTATGGTCAGGCTTGAGTCAATCCCGGTTCCTTCATTTTATTTTATTTTATTTTACTATCCACAGCTTTTGCCTGCCACATCATCACTTATGAATTCCTGTATTGTAATAACTTTCATGTACTAACTTTCCTGTACTTATAGAATTACTCTTTCTCAAATCGATCTTGCTATGGTACCATAATGTTTGACTTAATGGATGACATAATTTGATAAAAAGACATAAATGTCCTTCCTCTATTCTTTAGTTAAGTCAAGGTTTTCTATTCCTAATATAGGATATGTTTGGTTTATTTCTCCTATCAAATGGAAAAGCCAATTATGCTCGTATTTATCTATATATTTTTTTTATCAAAACAATCGTTTAATATTTTAATTTTAATTTCTAAGTTATTAATTTCTCTATTAATTTTGATTATACTTTCTTTTATAGGCACAAGTATTTCTCCATTATTTTTCAGAAAATAATCAAGTACAGTATAAAATGGTTTAATTTTTTTTTTTTTTCACAGTTAATTTCTAATTTTTTAATACAATTAACTAAAACATAATAAATAGCATGAGTGTAAATATTAATGCAAGTAATTGACATAAATAAGAAAGATCTTACAGTATTGAAGCATAAGGTAAATGCAGAATAATATCGATGAGATTTCCATCGAGCTTGCTCCCATATGTTAGTATACTCAGATATAAGTGATCAGTGTTGTTTGAGTTTAAGAAAGTGGGTTATGGTCCAACACGACTTTCGCACTCTTATTGATTTTCTCTCTGACTCTTTTGCATATCTCACAGTGGATCACACGGAATCAGAATTTTCCTTTCAACTCCTAGTTAAAACATCACCTTGAATGGTAACAGGGTTCTCATGGCTTTCTCTAACAAGGCCTAAAACGCCTACACATGGCAACAAGATACTTGCACTAACCCTCAAGGTTTTCACCGTTGGAGTATAAGTGAGATAAGAGCTTTTGAGAATATAATAAGGATAAAAAGACAGTGTTTTCAAACTACTTTGATTTCATAAATTCATCACACTAATATCTCTTATAAAAGAGTCTACATACATATCTCGGCTACACTCTTGGTACTCTCTCTAAAGAGTTTAGAACTCCATAGAGATTACCTTATTACAAGTTTCAAATAAAAGAGAGAAACTGAAATAGCTACAAGATTGGAAAACGAGAGAGAAATAAGTTTTTTGCTTAAGGATGGATGCCTTCTTCTGAGAATTCATCTTCTTTTTATAGACTCGAAAAAGCTTTATGGCTGTCCTTCATTATTGTTGTGTTACTGTGTAAGATAATGAGAATCTTACTGTGGCCTAAAGTTGTTTGTCTTAATATGGAAAATAATGCAAGTGAAACCCCACAGTTTTTCTTTATCAAAGTAACTTTGATAAAGTAATGATAAAGAGGGTCCATTACTTTTCCATATGAGACTCAAACCACTTATCCGGAAATTCCTTTGGATCTAGTGAGATTGGTGAGCCATCTTCTTCATTGCTACAGCATTCACACTTATGGTTTGGATAACGCCAAAACTGTTTACACAGCTCATTTTTTGTCTTCTGCGTTCCACTAGCGTCTCCTCCAAAAATATGATCACATCATGTATCAAGATAATGCCAATCTTCTTGCTTAGTGGGTGCCACAGCCTTGCTGTAAATCAAGTGGTATTGTGACTCATACACCAAAATTTTCTGATTTTCTTCAATAATTTTCTGGAGATGCTTAAACTGTTCTTTATATCCCTTCGCTCTACGAAAAGCTGTCATATTGATGACATCTTCTGGTGTAGTTTCGTGGATTTCACTCTTCTCAGACTGGAGATGTTTGGAAGTAGTGGAAATCCTTATAACATGGCTAACTGGCAGCAGCTTATCTTCTTCATTATCCCATTCGGGACTAGCAGAGAAAAATCTGATGTATATGTTCTTATGTTTAAGAACTTGGCAATATCTTTCAATAGCTCGTACTACCTCTTTTGGTAGCATCGAAATTTCCTTTAAAGATTCTGATGGGTAAATACAAATTATATTTCCCATTTCAAATAGAGTACGAACCCAATAAGTTGGGGATCCTGGATATAAATTCACTTTGTTATAGGTTCCATATGTTAAGGTTTTCATCCAACCTCCAATACTGGTAAATCAGCAACAGGTTAGATTAAACAGTACATATGCTAAAATAAAATCATTTTTACTTTTGATATCCATAACATTGGGAGTGTTACAGGCCTTGATGATATTTGAACGATCTAGCTCTGGTATGAAGATACTTTCCTTTGTTAATTTTTTCTCCTGTGAGGGAGACAAAGTAGTATTCTCTTGGACTGATAGTTTATGAAGCTTTAATGCTTCTTGTTCAATATTGGCACTGAGGCCTTCAGATTTATTGGCACTAGGGCCTTCAGATAATATAGCCTTATTGGCTTTCTTAGATATCGGCTTGACAGCAGCCATTTCTATTAGTGTAATCTTGGACTCTATAGTAGGAATCTTCATATTCATTTCGAACTTCAATGTCTCTAATTCCTTCCTGATTTGCTCCATTCCTGGTTAAAAATTCTGGAATAAAATTGTCTTTCCCTTTAATATGGACAATATCAAATTTAAATGGTACGAACCACATTTGCATTCTAATAAGTGGCCTTTCATCTGCACTTGTTCCAAGTTTATTTGTTAATAATGGTTTTACCTAAGTATTATCTGTTTTAATAAGAAATTTCTTAGGTAGCAAATAAGGTTCAAATTTTGTTACTCCTTTCTTAACGGCTAAACATTCTTTTAGTTCTGATTTAATACTTTCTAATTCTTCTTCTAAATTGCTAATTCCTAATACTGGAATTTTTTGTTTTTGATTAATTTCTGTATAACATCCACCACGATTACCTGCAGAACTCTGATGTCTGGGTTTATGGTGAATTGGTTGATGTGTAATTTCAATGGCTTTATAGATTTTTGGTGTTTTAATTTTGTGATTACAAGGTGTTGTAAATTCAAAACTATCTTTATATTGTGTAAAAGAGCTATATGTGTAGATAAAATTCTCTCCTAAAAGGATATCACATCCGATTTTATCTGTTGCATATATTCGAGGTATAAAATATTCTCTATTTCCTATAATTATAGGAACATTTTCTACAAAATCTTTATAGATTTCTACAATATCACTGGCTGTTTGTCTATAAGTTGTTTTCTTATAATCTCTTTTATAGTAATGTTCTGGGAACACATATCTTTTGCATAGGCAAATACCTGATCCAGTATCAAGTATTGCATGAAATTTTATCATACAATAATCTGGTAGTTTGAGAGTTATCTCAATATATGGATTAAGTATGCTAGTTTTGATTGATCTAATTCCTTGTATCATATAAATTGGTTCTTTGTTTTTATTAATTCTAGAGATCATTTTTTGTTTTCCTTCTATAGTTATTTGTAAGGTATTCTTCTGGATATAGAATGGGGAGACTTTCTCAAGAAAGTTCATTCCTAATAGTATTGGACTAGTATCTTTTCCTTTTCTATAATCTTTATGAATTTTAAGATTTAATTTAAATTGTTCTCCTTCTATATCTGTAAAATTTAGTTCTAGATTAACAAATGTTTTAATTTCATATTTAATTCCATGATAATCTGTAAGAGTTATTCCTTGCGGTAATTTTTCTTCTAGTAAATGATCAACTAAATTTGATCTAATATGACTAGTACTAGCTCCTGTATTAACAAGTGCTATAATTTCTTGGTAGTTATTCTGATTATTGATATATTCTGTTAGAATAAGGAAATTATCTTCTTCACATTTTCTTAGGTCAATATCAATACTATTTATAGGCATTATTGGATAGTTTCTACTTGTAGATGTTTTACTAGAGCTTGAAAGTTCTCTAGTACTAACATTTCTTTCTATTCTTCTACTAGGCATTCTGGCTATAAGTTGTCCAGAGGTATTCAAGGTAACTAATCATTGATTTCCTACATTATTATCTATTCTTCTAGATTGCTGATGAAAATCAAGCAATATGTCTTGTGGTAACGAAATGTTATTATTACTTAACATTCTTGGTGGTGTAAATTGTGCTAGGTCTCTAAAATCTTCATGAATTTGTATAAATTCTCTTGAGACTTTATTGATTTCTTTTTGGTGTGTAGTTGTAAAGGCATATAAAGCTTTACAATGTAATGTTACAGCTTTACTTCTTGGTGGCATAATTAATCTATCAATTCTATGATATAGATTTAATCCCATACTTAAATTTTCATCTAATTGAGACATGGCAAATCCAGGTCTTATAGTAAATATAATTTTTTTATATACTAGATTTCCATAGACAACTCCTAATAGAGTATCCATAGGATCATGAAGTATTATGTTATCCATTAAGTACATTTGTATAGGAATATCAATTCCTTCTCCAAAATATCATTTGATCATTATTTGGATTCCTCCAATTACTATGTTCTTTAATCTTTCTCTAGTGGATCTATTTATTTTTGTTAATTCTCTATTAATCCATTCTTTAGTTATTAGAGGTATAGTAGTGTTGCCTTTAACATTTTCGATGTTAATAGGTACTTCATCATATTTAACAATATATATTGTTTTATTAAACCAATGTAATATTGGTCTAACAAAAACATCTTTATCTTTTAAAGATATTTGTTTTTCTTTTATGGCTCCATATCTTTCTTCATCAAACACAACTGTTTGTGAAGTTCCTTCTTCATTATCTAAGTTTGTTTCAATAATATCTATAATTTCTTGATTCATATAGATCTATTCAAATTCTGGTTCTTCAATTTCTTCTGTATTTAATTCATATATTGAGTCTGTTTCTGATAATTCATCTAAGTCTTCGATTATCTCATAGTCTGAGTCGGATTCTATTTCTTCCATTATCCTAATGACTTTAACATTTTCTTTTTTATTCTTATTAGGACAATTGGGAGATATATGTCCTATTTCATTATATGTAAAACATTTACATTTTTTATAGAATTCTTTTGTAGATTTTTTCTGAGGTTTCTTATTTTGGTTACATTTCTTTTTCCAAGGTTTCTTCTTCTTAAAATATTTCTTGTGGCTCTTAAATCATTTATTTTTCTTCCAAGGTTTAAGATACTTCTTAAATTTCTTTTTATAATATGGTTTCGTAGGCGGTTGGTGACAATCAAATTGTGGTACTGCTGATATTTCTCCATAACAGCATAAACTTGTTTTCTTACCATATTTTCTAAATAGGTGTTGATACATAGATTTTCTACACCATTCAGATATTTTTCTTTTGGCGAATGAAGTTCTCATTCCTAAAGTATCAGCTTTATGGTTTGGGTCTTCCCATTCTATTTTATTCCAATAGATTTGGTAATCTTCAAATAATTTCTGACCCCATGGCCAAGGTACTTTAAGAAAATATCTATTCAATAATTTTACATCTTCCTTTGATAAATTCCATTCTTTTATGGATTTTGAAGCTTTAATATATATCTTTTCAAATTTCTTGGTATATTCGTTTAATTCACACATATCACATATTTTTAATAATTTCATTTCTCTTTCAGCTTGTAAAGTTTCTTGAATGATCATGTCTATCTTTGTTTCTGGTATAATTTCTCGTAAGAGTAAGTGTCTAAAGAAATTTTTCATTCGTTTTAAAACTTCTTTAAAATTTTCAGCATCTAAACTTTCATTACTATCTATAGTAGTTGTAAATTTTTCTCCATATTTAATTTTATTTTTAGTTTCTTCAGAAGTTCTCCTCCAGATGTCTGACGTAATTCCCCTAAATGTATGGATTAAAAAGTTATAAGCTTGAGTTGTATTCCATTTATGAAAAGCAACAACTAAATCAGTAGCTTTTGCCCATGAGTCAATAATTTCACTTTTATTATTGCTATCATCAACATCTAACCAAATTCCTGTTGTAAGAGTTGGTTCAGTAAATAATTTAACTGGATTATTATCCCTAAGATGTATATGCTTAGTTGACATAATCTTGGGTCCTTTTCTAAAATTGTAACCTTCTCGTTCTTCAGTTATTCCATGTTCTTTTATCCATTCTAGATTTCAGTCATCAGATTCGACTTGTGTCCAATCTGTAGTAATATTAGTTCTACTTGTCTCTCCGACTAAAGGTTGAGTTTCAACTTGTTGATTTAGAGGTGGAGTATTAATTTCAGTAGTTTCCTCTTTGGGTGGAAGATCATTCATATAAATATTCTCGGTTTGAATAGCTAATTGTTCTAAGCTTTGTTTATAGACTTTTAATACTTCTCCAGTGGCTTCAAAGAATTTATTTTCTAATTCTTCTATAACATAAGCTGGTAAAGGTGATTCAATTGATATGCAAGAATCTCTTTTTAGTTTTGATTTTTTTAATTTTGATTCAATTTGTTTATATAAGATTTTTTGTCCTATTTTAATATTGTCATTAACAATTTCTAAATTGGATTCAATATTTATTATATGAGTTAAAATATCTTGATTTATAATATCCATTTTTTCTAAAGGTTGAGTATAATTATCATATTGTTCTAAAAATTGATTTATTATAATATCTTCTTCTTCATGTTCGGAAAATTCATCTACTAAAATTTGTAATCCTTTATTTTTTATTTCTGCTAATTGTTGAGAATTATTTATTTGTTGTATTTCTTCACTTAAAGTTTTATATTTAGTACTTAAATTTATCGCTAAATCTTGTAATTTAAGTCTATTAGTATTAGTTAAAATATTAATATTTTGTAATTCTTCTAAAATTATTTTATCTTTTCTATTCATTTTAAAATGTATTATATAAGTTCTAAAAATTTTCTTAAGTTTCGTTACTAGTCTCTGATACCAATTATAGGGGTAAAAAGCGGAAATCAACTAAAATATAAGACTAAGGGCAAAATAGACAATGTGCATAGAAAATGACAAAATTATGTCAAGAGAGTGGTCAATTAGAGTGGCAAAGTAGCATTATCCTTCTCAAATACATGGACTAACAGAAGTCCTACAAACAGGACAAGTACTTTTACTGTGCAGCCATGGACTAAGGCAAGTTGCATGAAAGCAATGACCACAGCCATCTAGGCGTTGGAGTCTCTCTGTGGGTTGATATTCTTCCCAGCATATGGGGCAAATCTCACTGTTTGGCCCTGTAATTCGCTGGCTTTCACCAACTACAAGTTCTTCTGGTGGATAGACCTCGATTCTACACTCATCGTGTGTGGCTGGTGCTCGAGTTTCCACAGTCTCTGGCTGTAGTATCGAAGATTCGTGAGGTGATTCAATAGCTTCATCATCGTTTAGTACAAATTGAAGTCTGATGATGCAACTTTCTATGCACAACAATGAAACGAGCGCAACAATACTTAGTATAAGAAGACACAGGAGGATGAATCCGCCTACTGATTTATTTCTCGATCTACCTGCAAACTGAAATTAAGTATCAGGGAGATCATATATATGCCTGGTAGGGATGGCAACATGGCTTGGTGGCCATTGCAGTACCCCTCACTCTCAGGATTGTCAGGAGGCGAAACGAGATTAAAATATCCCATCTTGTTAACTTATTATTATTTTCTAATATTCATTTTTTATTTTTTAATAAAATTTAAATTCACAAACGTAAAGTAAATAAAAAATAAGAATCGGGACGAGGACTACTTCATAGATAAACTTGTTCGTTGAGCTTGCAAAAATAAGATGACGACCCCCACCATGTGTACTAGGTACAAATTCTATAATAAGCAATCTTGATATAAAGTAACCATGTCAGCCATGTAACTTTTGACATGTAGATGACAGTAGATAGCATACTCTTTTACAATTAATTTAGCTTTTAATTAAACCACTCAAATGAGATTACATCTAATTAAAGTTATTACTAAGCCATGTTTGATATCATTAAAAAGTTATTTCATTATTATTATTATTTTCGGTGGAAAATGGGTTTTAGAATAGTGAATGACGTTGCTTACGTTACCTGTACAATGTTGACAGATGGAGATATCCCATTCCAACTGAAGATTGCTGTCAAACCCATTGAGTTCATATTGATCAAGCGAAGCAACCGGAATTGGCAGATTAACTATTGTACTGCACCCGTTTGATTTCATCTCTTTAGCTCGCATTAACGATGAAGTAGCATACATAGACACCGTTGAGTTACTTAGGCATCCAATTGGAATGAACTCAGCTTTGGCACTGGCATGGTGGTCCATCGGACACCTCAAAAAGGTGTAGTTTTGATAAAGCACAGACCTGAAAGGAGAATCGAATGACAAACTAAAGTTCATAAGCCTCCTTGGAAGGCATTTCCTGGGATCCTCAAGTACTATTTTCTGCTCAAAGTAGTTGATATCGCGCACGTAGAACTCTCCAGAAGAAGGTTTCAGGTTTAGAACTGCTATTCCTTCACTAGTGCATCTAAGATTGAATTCTTGATAGCCATTAATGGGGTGAGGTTTTTGGCCTTCTTCAAGTAATTTAAAAGGGTATTGTATATAGAAGCTGTTATTGCCACAAATGGGATTTGGAGACGAATTCTTTGAATAGACAACAGAAAAATGAAGAAAAATGAAGAACAAAATTTGGAGAATAGCCATGGTTTTTTTTTTTTTTTTCCTGGGACTGACTTAGTGTATGGTCCTTCGGGGAAGAATAATATAACCTGGAGAAGAATCTCTCCCCTAAGGTGTGTATATATATATATATATATATATATATATATATATATATCCATCATGCACGAAAACTTAAAGAAAAGAAACACATAGAAACTCTATTCGTCATCAAAACTTTTAAAAAAGTCACTTTAATCATGAATTTTGATTGACAAAAATATACAAAGTTGTTTCAGTTAAGTTACTATTCTAAGTATCTCTAGTAAAATTAATGTTTTTGTTGAGTTGTCCGATGGCGTTGCTTGTATGACTAACAGTTTTGATGAGATGACTTTAGTAAGATTATATACATTACATTCACACACAATTTTTACTTCATGGCCATCATTCAATGGTTTTATACTCTCATTTTAACCTGTCAATTTATTTACTCAACGTGATTCCGAATAGTAAAAATAATTGGTTATGCTATTCCACTAATTAATAAAATTCGAGATTATAGCCAACACCTGGAGTCAGAGTGAAGAACTATTCATCGATACAAATATTCTAACTTGGAAAGATTTGTGTATTAACAACTTAGCCCTAGCCCGTGTTTTGTCTTAATACTAATCAAATTTTGATAAAAATCAGATACTTTAAAGAGTTTTGCTATTTGTACACTGAAATTGACATCCCAGTGTATATCTCCTCACAAAAGAGGGGAGGCCCACATCCAATAAAAAAATTTGTGACCCCTCTATTGTGAGGGGGCCTATGTACCGAAGAGTCAACATCGGTGTATATATAGCAAAACCCTACTTTGAAATGGGGGGAATTTGAATTAAAAATTGCTCACCACAATTTAGACCGTCTAAGTAGCTTGACAAGCCGTCATTCATGTCTCCATCAAATACTATTTCTGAACTTGCCGTGTGCCCACATCACAGTTATGCGTTATCAAATGTTACATTTTGACATCAGAAAGTAAAGATCTACAAACTGGACAAGTGCTGTTCCTTTTTAACCACAAAACAATGCAGACATTGTGGAAGAAATGCCCACATTTAGCTATGCTCCTTACTTCCTCTTTGGGATTGTATGCTGCCAGGCATATTGCACAAGAGCTATTCCCTTGTCCTGCAATGCTCTGATTTTCCCCAACAACTACCAATTCTGTATAGGACTTTATTTTGGAGTCATCAAGGCCGGTTATCGCTTGGCCTGACTGCCGCGGCAATATATTTAGTACGGTGGATTGAGACAAAGCAGCAGCAGTGGCAGAGTTGGGATCAGCACTTGCGTTGACCTCATTTCTTCGTATTGTAATCTTGATCAAACGCACGCAACATGATAACAAGAGTAACACCAGTAGAAAATATGATGGAATTAAGAATGGCGATTTCAAAAATTTATTCAAGCCCGACTTTCCTGTAAATTCAATGAGGTTAGAGAACATTTGAAGAAATTAATTTTTTAATGGGTGATTTCTTCAATTATCTTAGCAACCAAAGAGCACCCGTGAGTTGGTTGGTGAAGTGGGCAATATAGTACCACAAAATATTAAAAAATAGAAAGAAACTAAAATCTTGCAGGTTACACTGTCTAATCCCGTCCACTACACCATACGATTGGCGTACTAAACAGACCCTATATGTCTAGGATGATGATTACATAAACCAAATGTATAATCAAGAATGATTTCTACCTTTTTCTTGAGGAAGAGGCTGTGGATCACAATATTTGCAATCAGAAACATCCCAATACAAAGAAAGATCATCATTAATTCCTTGATACTCGAACTGACCCTGAAACATAACTGGGAAAAGGGAACTGCCAATAATTTCGCAACCAGAATATTCAAGTTCATACGATAGTTCTGGGGATGTGGCAACTGTTGCATTCGTAGAATTGCTTAGGCAAGCAATTGCTAAGGCTTCGTATCCCACTAGGTCTGAATTTGCTGGACAGGTATAAAATGTGTAGTTTTCATAATAGGTCGCAGTGAAAGGCGAAGATTTAAGGTTTATAGAGTTATTCAGAAGCCTTCCTGGGAGGCAGTCGCTGGGATCATGGAGGGTTATTATGTTATCGTAGTAGTTGATAAAATTTACGTAAAAATCACCAGAAAAACGAAGATTTAGGATAGGTATTCCCTGATTACTGCATGTCAGGTTAATATAGGTACAGTTATTTCCTGTTTCTTGGCCATGTAATTTGAAAGGGTACTTTATTTGGATGTCGCCACAGAAAGACGATGAACAGACATTCAGGGAATGGACAATCGGAAAAATTAAGAAAAGAAAGAGAGGAAATTTGAGAATTCCCATATTTTTCAAGAAAATTAAGGAGTATGTAAAGGGACTATGAACTAAATATGCCTTTGGGATATTATTGCGCGACGCTCTGTATTCTACATGTGTACAAGTTCTGCTCCTCGTAGACATCGCACGGAACAAGAAAAGTAAATTTACAGGAAGGAAGGACAGATACGGGACAAGAATCCCTCGGTATGACCAAAAATATATTTGTTTGTCAAAGGTTAGACGTTCACAACTCTAACGCGGACAGTAAACTAAAGTCTCTCGATCTGTCCTTTTTTGGCTTCTCAGCTTGCTAAGTTTGGACTTTGATCTTTTGTTCTATCTGGACTCATGTTATATAAAGTTTTTGTGTCAGGTTTTGTAAGGTCGATTAGAACTAAATAGTTAGTGATGCTACCAAAAATCGCACCTGATGAGATCCGAGCTTGACGACTGAAAGAGCACGAACAAAATCTTCCTTGTACCTGAAACGAAGGCGTCGAGGAATGTCCTCGTTGCCCCTCCGATGCCTAAGTCAGAAAACGAATCACCTGAGAATATATGATGTGAGTTGTATGTAAAAGCGTACCTGGCCAATGGAGTCTAATGGCCTATTTATAGGGGCAGGGGGTGTTCCGGAATGGCAAGGAAGTTCCAATACGCGGGACTTCTAGTGTTATTAGAATTGCATTATGGCAAGTCTTGTGGTCTTAGGTGTTTGGGTAGAAATATGACTCTAGTGGTAGAAGTAGTGTGCTATTAACAGGATTCTACGAGGCAGATGTGGGTGAGCACTAGCGCGTGGAGGACACGACCCTCAAGCAAAGGGACCGATGAGGTCGAAGGAAGGTCGGGGAAGTCTCATACCCCGAGGAGACATTCCCGAGGAAGGTGTGCAGTTTTGGTGCCAAAACGGTTTGAATCACGTCGGGCAAGGTCATCGGGTCGGGATCTAAAATTGGCATGATCAGTTAGCATGTTAACAAAGAGAAAAGTCTGTTTCGGTGATGTATTTATTCTAATTTTTCTTTTAGGGATTTAAAAAGTAAATGTGTATTCAATTAAGATTTTTATATACTTTTTAAAAAAATCTTAAAAGTCACGGGTATTAAAACTTTTTGGAAGTTTTAAAAAGTTACGAGTTTTCAAAATGTCAATAATTTTTATAAAATACCTTCCGTACTAAAGTTTAAACCGATAGTACAAATACAAAATATCATAAAAAGTCTTTCCTGCACTGAAAATTTTGAAAGACTAAAAATATATATTTCTACCAATAAAATCTTCTTTCATATTTTTTTTTTTTTTTTTTTTTTTTTTTTTTTTTTTGATACCCAGGTTCCAGGCTTGCGCCTGACTAGTCCTGGACCTCCAACCTCCGGCCCCTCATTGGTTGGTGGAAGGTAAACCGCGGGATATGCCCAAGTTGGTACTAAAGTCTAATATTTTTCTCTCACTCTTCGACTTGTTAAGATTATTATTATTATTATTATTATTATTTCATTTGTGTTATAAAAGAGAGAATAAGAGAAGTCAATAGAATTGTATGTATTACAATGAGAATCAAAATTCTATATTTATAGGGCAGCAATAGGGATACATATGGTAATAATATTTAGGATTGCAAGGGTACAAGTATCATTCACATTAAACCCTAATTTACTTTCATTTTACAACACTCCCCCTTGAATGACACATTACAAAATATCTGCTTCGTTAAAACCTTGTTTGATAAAAATCCAATGGGACAAAAAGAACAAATGAAGGAAAAATATTACAGTTATTTTGGAGTATTAAATATAAATGCTGCCTCATTAAAACCTTGTTAAGAAAATCCAGTGGGATAAAATCTAAGTGAAGGAAAAAGAGTACAGATACTCCATCTGATGTTGATCACTGAAAATTTTTGAGTCGACGCATTCCAATCCCGTGAACCAATTTCTTGAATGAAGTTGTTGGTAGTGTTTTTGTAAATAAATCAGTCACATTATCATTTGAACGAATTTGTTGAATATTGATGTCACCATTTTTCTGAATCTCGTGTGTATGAAAGAATTTTGGAGAAATATGTTTTGTCCTGTCACCTTTGATATAATCTCCTTTGAGTTGTGCAATACAAGTAGCATTATTTTCATACAAAATTGTTGGACTATCTTTTATTGAAATCAATCCGCATAACGCTTGGATAATGTTCATCAACCATACACATTCTCGACATGCTTCATAGATTGCAATAATTTCATAATGATTTGAGGATGTTGCTGTTAATTATTGATTCACAAATCTCCATGATATAGCGGTTCTTCCACGTGTAAACACGTATCCTATTTGTGATTTAACTTTATGTGGGTCAGAGAGATAACATGCATCTGCATATTCCACTAAATCAAATCCCGACTTTTGAGAATAAAATAATCTCAAGTCATTAGTACCCTTTAGGTAACTAAAAAAAAGGTTTAACACCATTCCAATATCTTTGTGTTAGTGTAGAGCTATATCTTGCGAGGAGATTTACAGAAAAAGTTATGTCGGGTCGAGTACAATTTGCAAGATAAGTTAATGCTCTAATTACACTAAGATATGCTACTTCAAGACCAAGAATCTTCTCTCCATCTTCATGTGGACGAAAATGATCATTTTTTACATCAAGTGATCGAACAACCATAAGTGATGTCAATGAATGTGCATTATCCATATAAAATCGTTTTAAAACTTTTTCTGTATATGTAGATTAATAAACAAATAATCCTTTTAGGAAATGTTCAATTTGCAACCCGAGACAGAATTTGATTTTTCCCAAATCTTTCATCTTAAATTTATTTTTCAAATAATCTGCAATTTTGTTAAGCTCTTCAAAATTTTCAATTAAATTTAAGTTATCAACATAAACCGCCACAATTACAAATCCAATATTCGTTTTCTTTATAAAAATACATGGGCAAACATCATCATTTTTATAGTATTCTTTCAACAAATATTCGCTAAGGCGATTATACCACATGCGTCTGGATTGTTTCAATCCATATAATGATCTTTGTAGTTTAATTGAGAACATGGTTCTCAGGCATATATCATTTGTTTCACGCACTTTAAGTCCTTTCGAGACTTTCATATATATATATATATATATATATATATATATATATATATAAAATGAACCATACAAATAGGCAGTCACTACATCCATAAGGCACCTATCGAGCTTTTGTGACACGGTCAAACTAATTAAAAATCTAAGATTAATGGTGTCCATTAAGGGAGAATATGTTCCTTCATAATCAATTCCTGATCTTTGTAAGAAATCTCGAGCTACGAGTCGAGCCTTGTATATTGTAATTTCATTGTTTTCATTTCTCTTTCGTACGAAAACTCATTTGTATCCAACAGGGACTACATTTTCAGGTGTTCGGACTACAGGTTCAAACACTTTCTGTTTCTCTAAGAAATTTAATTCCGCTTGTATGACTTCTTTCCACTTTGGCCAATCATTTCTATTTTGACAATCTCTAACAGACAGTGGTCAGGATCATCAATAATATCAAAAGCCACGTTAAAGGCGAAAATATTGTCTATAACAACATTATTTCACTCCCATAATTTATGAGATAACATATAATTTATTGAAATCTCATTATTTTCAGACATTTGTGATTTTTCAGAAACCATATTTTCAATATTTGATTGATCAATTTTCTCTAATGTTATTTTTTCTGAAATTTTTGGTTGATTTTTCTCTTGTACTTTTCTTTTTCGAGGTACAGAGTCTTTTGAACTAACTGGTTGACTACGCTTCTGGCGTATTTGAGATTCATTTGCTACAGCAAATTGTCCTATATGGACATTATTTTTTGCTGGAATATTTTCTGCTGGTATATATAACTTTATCACTTTTCTTGTGTCAACAATTGCATCTAGTAATTGATTTACAACATTTTGCAAATGGATGATTTTTTCAACTTCTTGCTCATATTGATTGCTACGGGAATCAAAATAAGATAGAGTTGTTTCATTCCAAGAAATTTTACATTGTTTATCATGATGTAGTTTTTTCCTTCCCAAAGTTGGGAAAATAATTTCATCAAAATGACAATCTGCAAAACGTGCAGTAAATAAATCATACGTTAAAGGTTCAAAATACCAATAGATGGTGAGTCAAAACCCTCATAAATTCCAAGTCTTCGTTGGGACCCATTTTAGTCCGTTGTGGGGGTGAAATAGGAACTTGAACAGCACAACCAAAAACCCGCAGGTGAGAAATATTAGGTTCATGACCAAATGCTAGTTGTAAAGGTGAATATTGATAATATGTAGTTGGTCTAATACGAACCAATGACGCAACATGTAATATGGCATGACCTCAAACAGAAGCTGAAAGTTTTGTTTTCATATGTAACGGTTTAGAAATAAGTTGTAGACGTTTAATAAATAATTTCGTCAAACCATTTTGTGTATGGACATGCGCAACCGAATGTTCAACAACAATCTCAATTGACATGCAATAATCATCAAATGATTGTGATCTAAATTCACTAACATTGTCAAGACGAATAATCTTAATTGAGTAATAGGGAAATTACGTACGTAATTTTATGATTTGAGTAAATAGTCTAGCAAAAACTACATTCCTAGTAGAAAGTAGACAAACATGTGACCATCTAGTAGAATCAAATAATATCATAAAATAACGAAATGGTCCACATGGTGGGTGTATTGCCCACATATATCTCATTGAATCCTTTCCAAGAAAGTTAAAGATTCAATATTGACATTTGTAGTCGAAGGTCAAATGACTAACTTGCCTTGCGAACAAGCCACACATGGATAATTATTAGGTAAAAGAATATTCTGGTTCTTTAAAGGATGTCCATGTGAGTTATTTATTATTCGACGCACCATTATAGTTCCTGGATGTCCAAGTCGATCATGCCAAAGTATAAATTTTTTTGGATCAACGAACTTCTGGTTTGTTATAATATTTGACTCAACCATTTTTATAAATGTATAATACATGCCAGATGGGAGTGCATAAAGTTTTTCTTTTATCTGCTTCTGGCCAGATATAAAAGAAGTTATGCAAAGATATTCAACATTATTTTCTTGCATCGTCTCAATGTGATATCCATTGCAACGGAAACTAAGCAAATTTCTTTTGGATTTGGTTGAATAAAGTGCATCGTCAATATATAATTTTGTATTATTCGACAAAATAATACAAGCTCTTTCGGAGCCTTCATTCGATGCACCTGATATCGTATTAACATTATTTTCTGCTAATGTTAAGTCCAAAAAATATTTTTTTGTCTTGAACAATAGTATGTGTAGTTGCACTATCAATCAAACAAGTATCTTGATAATCTATCGTGAATCTGTAAGAAAACAAATATATTTTAAAAAGACTTGAAATTTAAATTTAAAATGGTAAACATAATTTATTATGAAATTAATGATGCATACTAAAGTTTTAATTTTCTTGCGAAAAATAAGAACATAATTTAAATTGAATTTCTAAAACGAAAGAAAATACTAGAAAGTAAACTAATCTATATTTTCCATTACACCACCCCAATCAAATGGTCTCCATTTGGATTAGCAAAGAAATTAGAGACATCCAAATGAGTAACATCAATTGGACCATCATAATCAGCAAAAGTTGTCTCTAATTTTTCCTTTTCCTTGATTGATTTTTGGTAGAGATCCACGAGGTGTTTGGCCGTACGACAGGTACATGCCCAATGCCTTTTTATTTAACATCTAAACCAACTTTCTTCATGCTCCTTTTTGGATGTACTACTTTTCGTTTGCTTTGTACCTTTTGAAATTATTGCCTTCTTGCTGATAATCTTGTTGATTATTTCGTCCATGATTTATTCCACATGCACGTCCGCGTCCACGTCCTAATACAAGTCCACATCTACGCCACGTCTATGTTCATGTCTTGATATTGTATTTGGTTCAAACAATGCAGTACCATTTGCTTCAGGCAATGGTACCGGACCAGTTGGACGTAACCTATGATTTTTCATCAACAATTCATTATTTTGTTCGGCCACAAGCGGCAAGATATGAGTTCGGAGTACTTTTTGAAATCACGCTCACGATATTGCTGTTTCAGGAGCACATTCGAGACGTGAAAGGTGGAAAACGTTTTCTCCAACATATCATTATCAGTGATTTTTTCTCTACAGAATGTTAATTTTGAACATATTTCGAATAGTTCAGAATTGTACTCACTAACAGTTTTAAAATCTTGCAAACGAAGATACATCCACTCATAGCGGGCTTTGGGGATGATTATAGTCCTCTGATGATCAAATCTTTCAGTTAATTTTTTCCAAAGAACATATGGATCTTTTTCAGTGAGATATTCAATTTTCAATCCATCGTGAAGGTGATGACGAAGGAATATGAGTACTTTTGCACGATCCTGCAGGGATTCTTTGTTTCCTTATTTTATTGTCTCTCCCAAACCTTTTGAAACCAGATGGATATCAGCATCGAGTACCCATGATAAATAATTTTTGCTAGATATGTCAAGTACAGTAAACTCAAGTTTTGTGATGTTTTCCATTTGATTAACTACACAATAAAATAAAAGAAAATACAATTAGTTTCGAAGAATATGATTAAACATTAATATTCAATATCAATATGACATAAATTACGTGTTTTCCTTTAGGGATAAACACTAATTTAAAATAGTATTTTCTTCGAAACCAGTGCTACTTTGGGAACACGTTATATTTTAATATTATTTCTTCAAGAGCAATATGTTAATATTCTTCTGAAATATTAAAAATTATAATTTATGCTCTTCAAGAGCAAGTAATATTGTTCTCGAATATTAATTATAATGTTGTGTTACTTCAGGAACAACAACCTAATAAATTATTATAGAAAAATATCTAAAAATATTTAATCAAGTTAAAAATATCAATTACTAGACAAACATGACAAAAGAAAAAATAATCATTGTGAATGAAAAAGACTGCGTAGTAAAATTTTGCAAGAAACTCTACGATAATGAATTAATTAAACTAACAAGGAATTGACTAAAGCATTAAACAATGAATGTAAAATTATTAATTACATAATAGTAACATTCTTAGAGAGAGATAGAGAGAGTTTATGCTGGCACAGAAAATGTTGAAAGAATGTATATAATTAAAAGTCTGAGTTAGAAAAGTAAGATGCATCAGAAACAAACTGTTGTGGATTGAACGTGATAGAACCATGTGCTGGCAAGATATAAGTACTGGCAGAACCATTATTTCACATAAATATGATTCTTAGCAACTAATGAATATATAAAAATCACGTGATTCCGGTATATGATTCCGGCATATGTATATATAAAATTCACATATTACCAAATTAAGTTTGGTATACATGGGAGTTGATTATGATTGAAAAAAAAAAGTATTACCTTCGCAAAACTTTGAAAAATTAAGTTTTCGTGCTGATAAAGTGTTATAAAAGAAAGAATAAGAGAAGTCAATAGAATTGTGTTTATTATAATGAGAACCAAAGCCCTATATTTATAAGGCAGCAATAGAAATACATATTGTAATAATATTTAGGGATGCAGGGGTACAAGTATCATTCACGTTAAACCTTAATTTACTTTCCTTTTACAACAATTTGTAATATTGTCACTTTATTTTTTTGTCTTCTTTATCATCATTTTCTCCATTTTTCTTGAAAAATGGCATGCGTGTGTGTGGTGTTTGGAAAAACAGCATTGATCAACTGAAAGGGCGCCACTCCTTTGGCGCCTAGACTCCACTCTGCATCACTTAGCAACGCCACTCACATGGCGCTTCCTAATTCATCCCATGGTGCAGATTTTTAGCCATTTAAAAGCCCAAAGGACTACAAAAAAAAAAGGAAAAAAAGATTAGAAGAAGTATAAATACACGAGGAGATGCAATTTTGAGGGGTTACACGCATTGAAAAACAAAAGGAAATAATTTGAGAATTAGGACTGTTATGTCTCGCCTCATAGGCTCAAAATAAAAGTGTCACATAGTAAATCGCGTAGGCAGAAAGTCAACGAGAAAGTCAAAACAAGACCCACGAGATCAAAATATGAAGAAATCTAACAAAATTGAAGTCCATATTGAGCCACTTTTCAAGGACGAAGCACTACAACGTATGCTAAAGCTCTCCACTTAGAGGACTACTTTAGAGATCTTTCTGAGGCTCTCAAACTCATCCAAAGTTCATGAAGTTGACTTGTCTCTTGCGATATATTTGAAGATCCCTTAGAAGTGATTGATGTAAAACTTTTAATAAAGTTTGTCAATGTTTCAGCTTATTGTATAGGGCGGCTGGATCTTTATCAATGTATTAAATTATGAGTAGACATTGGATGTGAAGCCCTAATTCAGGAGATGATGCAACGTGGTTCTGATCCAACGATCACCATGTTGGTCAAGTATAAATATGTTCTCTTTGTAACTAATAAAGGATGGTTGATTGGAATTGGAACAATAAGATATTCGAAATATACACTTGAATTCTGAGGAATTTCATATAAACAATTGGTTGAATATTTCTATCATTTTTCCCATGTTTATCGAATGTAAATTTGGGCATACAATGTAACAACCTCTATACTCATCTCTATGTATCCTTCCACATATTCCTGCCTGTCACTACATAGATTAGTTTGGTTTTCGTTCGTCAATCGTTGTTAGCGCTATCACTTCTGTCTCACTCGTCGGAGTTTGAACAATTCTGTCTCTCATCGCAAAGTACCTCCCACGTCGATTTTCTCCTTGCTACCATCATTATTTAGGTGTAAACGTGCTAGAAGCCCGACATCTGTTGGTTCGTTTTTTGGGATTAACAAGAACATGCAAACCAAAGAAGAAAAACAAGAAATCGAGGGGTTTGAAGATTGATTGGGCAAGAATATCATCTTGTTGCAAGATTCATCCACTTATCTACATCTTAATTCAAAATTCGGTGATGTACTCAATTAATATCTATTATTTTTATTCATTTATCATAAGTAGCTAGAATTCTCATTAGGGCAATACAATGTCTATTGAGACCCTTTATTTCTAATTTCATGATTCTAGTTCTTTAAAAATTTATGTGTTAATTTTATCCATGGAGTTTAATGCTTGAATTCTTTGGTTAATTATTCATTAATTTTGCGAATCTATTACGAGTCGATATGTGAGTTTTAGATTTAGATTACATAGTAAAATTTGGTAACTAGTGTAAAACGTAGAGATATTTATGCAAGTTAATGCAATCGTTACAAGAATTCTTAGAAATTAAATGTGTTTAACTGAGTTTATTTGAATTCTTATAGAGATATTAAACTGAGTTAGTTAAATTGACTCAATGAAAATTCGAGAGGGATAAATTGAATACATTATAAGAATTTGACCAAACAGTACGTTAGGTTAAGAATCTTGATTAAAGAATTAAAGGTAATCAATAAATGAGATTGTGAGCCCTAATATCCCTTCCACATTTAAAACCCTAATTCGATTTTTGTATGCCTTTGATAACCTCTAGTAGTTAGTATAATTTAGATAATCAATCACCAAATCATCATTTATTCTTTGCCGGATAAAAATTTGAATAATAAATTAGGAATAAAAAAAAACCCACAACATATGACATTCTGCTTCTACGCAAGTATTAATAAAGCACACATTTTTCTTAAATGTTGAGAATATGGGGAGAGCCATGTTTGGCTTTTCCTATATTTTAACCGTGGTTGTGTAAGGCGCTAGTGATTGAAGCAAAGACCCACGGGAGATCAGACTTTGTTGTAGCATTCTCATGGAGAAAATATTTAAGCTTAAACTATCAATTGAAAAGTATATGCAATCACTGCTGGTGTTGCCATCAGAGAGGCTCATCGACAGAAAGCCACTGTTTAACTATCAGGATAATGAATTTGATGAATTGATATCTTAGTTGCAAGTGATGATGTAAGGAATTGGTTTGAATTTAAGCACCCATTTGACAACCATAAAACACAATTCTTTTTTCTCCTCAAATTCATTTTCATTCACACATTCTTACAATAAAATATTTTATACGAAATCCAAATTTTTTCCTACTTTTAAACCACACATTTTCAAAAAAAAAAAAAAAACACTCTTTTTACTAGTTGTCAAACTGGGGTTAAATATCAGAATTTTTTATATATAAGAAAATGCTGAGCAAAGAGGACGTCTCTATGCTAATGGCCTTACTGCCATTGCATCTCGATGATTTGGAATACTTTATAGTGCTTAAATATGCATTGTGATGGTATTGAGAAAGTAGGACTTTGTCCCTTTCTCAAACAAGTCGAATTATATATTTGCAAATTGGTGTAAATTGCCTATTAGATGGATTAGTGGCAACACCAACATCTAACATGTTGGAGAAGGTTGGAGGATTATTTCTGGAAGATTTTTTTTAGTATTTTTTGTTTCCCTTCTGTATGAGGGATCAAAAATCATTGTACCATCTTCGAGGCTTACTTCATCTTCTGCGCAAAAGCTTACTGTAAATATAGTAATGGGCATGCCTAAGATGTTCTGCTCATAGTGATTCAGAGCGCTCTTGGATCTCAAGACTAGTCACCGAGATTTTCTATGTACTTGTGATTGTCTAATCATTTTTAGAAGGAGAAGTTTCCCTGTATTAAGAAGGCTGGCAGCTAGGGAGAATCACTCTCAAGGGTTGCTGGAAGCTAGCCTCGAAGAATGCTGGATAACTAGACATGCAAAGATGCAAGAGAGACCAAGGTCACTCAAGTTACGTAAAAAGTAAGTTTTATTAGCGTTCATTTGCTTAAAGAACGTTTGCTTACTAATGCATATTCTACAAGCTACTGTTTTTATTTTTCTTTTGGTATGAGATGCCTTTTTATTGTACGGTTCCAAATCCCATCTCGCTCTTGTGACATACTATGTTTTCCCTCTCTATCCCCAAGTAAATGGTGACTCCCATGCACCAATTTGTGAATCATGGTCCAATACTTATAGGTGCCCTTAGTGTTGGGAAATAAAACAAAAAGAGATAATATATATTAAATGATATAAAGTATATGATCGCAAATAAACAACAAGATAAAGGCAAAGAATTAATTGGCAGATGACTAATATGTAGGAAATAAATACAATAATTGTGTACAAAACTTGTGAAAAAGTCTAGTACTTATAAGGATGGATACCGAACCTTAGAAATACTACGAAGATGAAAACAAGATCAAAAATCACGTGGAATAAAGGAAACAACATTTTTCCAATAAAAACACATGCACAGAAAGAAAAGATATTTTCTCATAAAAATCCAACTTAATTTGAGTCAAAATATCCAACACTTTGGACTATTGAGTGTTCCGTGTAGAGTAAGATGGAAGGCATAAATTGTCCTTTTAGTCATAGTAGGAAAAGGGATTGTAGTTGAGTGACTATAGGGGATCATGTTGTTTTGAAGAGTGGATATTTTAGGTATTTAGATTAGCAAGGAACGACTTGTGCATAATGTATTGCATATGGATAGCGTGGATTATCGAAATGGAGTAGTGCTATGGATTCTGCGTAATGAAATCATACCTATAAAGAGATGGTAAGTTCAACAGAATCGTAACTAGACTATCTATGCATTGTTGTAATAACTCCTAAATGAACGTAGGATAAATGAAGATACTTAGATTGACATGTGGTTATAATAGAATTGATATCAAACGGGATAGACGGTACTAGTTCAGGATATATTGAAAGGGGGTGATTTTCGTGGTTGGTACATTGCCCAGCATATGCCTAAAGGAGTGTTTATAGTCCCATAAGTGATGCAATCCCAGTATAACAGGTTATAAGGGGGAGAGGTAAACCAAACTTAATATTAATACATTGATTAGGGTGGCGAAAAGATTCATTTAACTGCCTCTAAATTTACTCAGAATGAGGTTTGGAAATAGTTATTAATTGTGTGAGGAATGTCAAGTTGTTTCATATACCTGCCAAACTAATAGTAATGACCTAAAACTAAGACTCTAACAATTGTATGTATATACAAGGCAATGGCAATAGTGGAAGGTTATTGCATGGGGCCGGCTGTTGACAATAGGGATCGTTATCAGCTGTGGTCCTTAGGGATCAAGAGTTGGTTCCAGGGGAGGAGCCACCACCCGACAAATCCCTATGACCGTCCGTAATGGCCCCGTCGAATTTTTTTTTTCTCATATTGGGTGGACGTTTAAGCAGCCATCCATGCTCATCTGGATTCTTGGATCTGCCACTTGACTCCCAGTCAATTGGATAAAATGAGCTACACATCATAATCCTACACAATTGTTTCTACAATCCTTCTGAATGTAATGTCTATATCTATTTTTTTAATGAAGTATGTAACACAACCGTTTCTTTATCTATTAATGGTCCAACATCATGGTTTCAGTTTCAACATTTACTAATTTCAATTTAGCATTAATGGAATTCATTTCACCATCAATTGGAGGGTAATTGTAGTCATGGCTTGATGGGAGCTTGGATCTATATAAAGGGGTTTGGTCCCTAAGCTCAAACACAACTGAAAATACACATTATATACTATCAATTTAGAGTGTTGAGAGCTTGAAAGTGCCATTACCTGAAACAAAAGGAAGAGGATGGTATTTTCCACTAAATGGCTTTCACTTGTGAAATCAGTTATTGGGCATGTTTTCAATTGATAAGAGTTTTTTATTAGGCCATGAATCATGACTGATTTCATACAAAGTTTGGGTGTATAATAATTAGTGACAATTACAAAAAAAAAAATTGAGGGGTCTAAAGATTGATTTTAAAAAATCAAGTTGAAAGTTCAATTATTCAAAAATCAGGTAATAAATCAATTTCATCCCTAACCCTGGAAACAATTTCCATTTTCTTTCTCTCCCCATCTCTTCGTCTTCTCTCTCCCGTCTTCTCCACCTTCTCTAATCTCTGCCTTCTCTCTCTCTCTCTCTACCAACCTTCACCGGTGACGCCTCCCATCTCTGCCGACGAAATTGTGTTGGGTAGCAGATCTGGTGGTCACGTTGATGGCAGTACGGTGGTTGTAGAGTGTTGGGTGGCGGATTTGGTGGTTGCAATGATAGAGATGATGGTGGTCATGGCAGATTTGGTGGTCCCAGTTATGGTAGCGAGATCTGGTTTAGATCTTATTTGTTGTTGGAAATGGTAGTTGTGGAGGTAGCTGACGGCGATGGTGGAGGCGGCGACGACGCTGTGAGGTAGTGGTTGTTTGTGGAGTGTTAGCTGTTAGTCGATGATTGAAATTGCAGGTGGAGGTGGTGTGTGGTGTTGCAGCAGGTGTTTGTGACGGCGGCGAGGACAGCGATGTGATAGTCATGGCTTTGTTTCCGGCGGCGATGGTGGTACGTTTCTATTGTTGGCGACGGTAACGGTGGTGTGGTGGTGGCGGTAGCAGTGGCCGAGTGAGGATGGTCGCAAGTTACCGTAATGGCCGTGGCAATAGTGTTGGTGAAGGTTGTATGTGACCACTATTTAGTGTATGTGACTAATTATTTGGTCATCTGTGACCACGTATGGGTGGTGAATCGAATTGGGATGGGGTGTTTCAGTGTATGTGACCAATTATTTGGTTCAATTTGAAAATATGTGATCGATTGATAAAATGTGACCTACAATTTTGTTGATCCGTGACCAATAAAATAAATTGTGACGTATAAAAAATTTTATTTGTGATCTCAAAATAATTTGTGACCAATTAATTTGATAAAATGTGAATAGTAAATAATTTGTGACGCATAAGGATGCATCTGTGATCATGAATTGTATAATTGTGATTTTAATATATTTAATTAATTAACAAATACCTGATTTTTGCATTTTTAAACTTAAGACCTGAACATTGATTTCGTGATAGTTAGTACCTGATTTATGAACTCTTCCCTAATAATTAATCATTCATTAGACCATTATGGAATGGGCCGTAGTTATGCTTAAGTGGTCCAAGTAATATTATAAAATGACTTGCAAGTTTTAATTTAGCCATAACCTATAGTTTGTACTAGGCCAATTTTATACTTCCAGTTTTAATTGGGCCTATTTTTATAGAATTCTTTTATGAGGAAATTACACTCATCCCTACTTTTAGATTACCATTTTCATAAATCCCAACTCAAGTTTCATATTTCCAAAATCATGTTTTAATTAATAATTTAAAAAACATTTTTTATTTTTGTTTTTACATCTATTTACAATAAATTAATTTATATATACTCCCACCTACCCTATCTATCACAAACCCTAAAATCAATTAATTCATCTCCTCTAAACCCTCAACTCATATTCTCTCGTATCTCTGCTCTATACTGCCGTCGTCTTTCTCCTCGCCGTCCTTCTAATCGCCATCTCTTCTCGTCGCCGTCTCACCCATTTCCTTGCTCTCACCGTTCTCCACGATCGGCGCTCAAAGCTTCTGTATTCTCTCCCGCGCTCGAAGCTTCGTCGTCTTCTCTCCAGAAATGTGATGTCGCACGCTGGCACAGGTTGTAAGCATCGTAGGTTGTCAACAACAATTTCCTTCACCTACATCGCACGCTGGCACAGGTTGTAAGCACCGTAGATTGTCAACAGCAATTTCCTTCACCCCCCTATGTCTCTCTTAACAAGTTTTCTGAGATTGTGCGTGCCCTAGCGACGACGAATTTGCGACGACGGTGGTGGATTTGCGTGTGTGTTGGCGGTGGTGGTTTTGGGGTGTGTGCGATGATGGTTTGGGTGTGTGTGCGACGACGGTTTGGGTGTGTGTGCGTGCGACGGTGGAGGTACTGTGTAATGGTGTGTTTGACAATTGTTGTGAGTGCCATGGTGGTGCGGTTGTGCACGCGCTAGCGACGGTGGTGGTTGGGATTTGCGACGGCGATGGTGGTTTTGCGTGCGTGTTGGCGCTGGTGGAGTCAGTGGCGAAGTGGTGGTCACAAATGATTTGATTGTTTGTAACCAATAAGTTGGTCGGTTTATGACCAATAAACAATTTGTGACCATTGAATTCGATAAACTGTGACGAGTACAAGTTGCGTGACCTAAAAATTACTAATTTGTGACCTAAAATTTATTATTTGTGACCAATAAATTGATGTTTGTGACCATAAAATAAGTAACGTAACTTTTAAATGTTGTGATTGTGACCGATGAACAAATTGTTACTTTTAAATTTTTAAGTTGTGACCGATGAACAAATTGTGACCTATGAAAATTTTGAATTGTGACCTAAAAAGTGACGGAACGGTCATCGGAATACTCGTTGGAATCGGAGCAGTCGCCGGAGAAGAGTGGTGATTGAAAAGTCGGTTGGGGTGGTGGAGGTGAGGTGGGGTAATTATATTAAATTATAAATAAATATTTAATAATAAATTGATTTAATAATTCATTAATTATTAATTAAAAATTTAAAAAACCTGATTTGTGAATTTTCAAACTTGTTTTTATATTTTTGAAAATGTGTAAAGTAAACACCTTAGAAATGTATTGTTTCATTTATTGGTCTGATTGTATATTTTAATTCTTGAGCACTTATTTTATATTTATATGAGTGCTTAAATTTTTGCATATGTTAATGTTTAGAATAATATATGCAATTTTATGATGAATTAAATTATTTTATGTAATTTATAACGTTTATGAGAATATTTTGTGCATAATCATAACATGTTTGTTAATATTGTGCTATTAGACTTATTCTCATATGGAGTTAATCGTTTATACATAAAATAGTTAATGTCTAGTGATGTATATAGTTTTATTTAATTGGGGATAAGTCATAGCATCTTTAATTAAATAAAATTATATATTAAGTTTAAGATCACGTAAAGAGTATAGACATTAATTTGTAATTAATTATACTTAATATGATAAATTTTATCCCACGTGAACTTTTATTATATTTATATAATTCATTAGAATAAAATATCAAATTACCTCATAATTTGCCCACATGAATTATGAATGAGTACATAATTTGATAGTTTTATTATAAAGTTTGATTTAGAATAGAATATCAAATTATCTTCATAACTAAGTTAAATATGAATTAAGTGCATAATTTGATAATTCTATTATAATGAATAATTATGCTTGAATTAAAAATTTAGCCTACAAGCAATTTTTATGTCATTGTATTCAATTTTGACATGATTTACAATGGTAAAACATGCAATATATTCAATTAAGCCTCAATTTTAACATTAGTATTTTTTTAATATTATGCAGTTTCACATCCTGCTAATTTCTTTGATATTCGTTGTGATATTCCCGAATCAAATGATGATAACTACAAAGTATGGAAGAAGAGAATTCTTCTCCATTTAGAGTGGATGGATATTGATTATGCTATTAGGAAAGACGAACCACCTAAAATCACTGATACCACCACTGCAGCAGACATCACGTTTTATGAAAAATAGGAGCAATCTAATCGCCTCAGCGTGATGTTCATAAAGACTAAAATTTTTGTTGGTATACGTGGTTTCGTCGATCCGCATGACAAGGTCCAAGACTTGATAAAAGCCATTGTTGATCAATCCGTCACTTCAGATAAGACATTAGAAATTACTCTTATAATGAAGTTCTCATCTTTAAAACTTACCAGTGTGAAAGGTGTGAGCGAGCACATCATGCAGATGAAAGACATTACGGCTCAACTTAAGAAACTCGAGATTGAGTTATCTAAGTCCTTTATTGTGCACTACATCTTGAGTACTCTCAAAACGAACCTTTCAAAATTTTGTAAAACAAACATAAGGATAAATTGTCAATAAATGAATTAATGACTATGTGTGTTCAAAAGTAAGGAAGGTTAATAATGGAACAAGGTGAGCGTGTAATGCTAACTACAACTCGTGGGGGGAAGGCTCAAGCTAATCGGAAGGGAAAAGGTAAAATACCACCATAAGTTGATATTAAGAAAGAGGTCAAGTGTTACTTCTGTAAGACGAAGGGATACATGAAAAAAGATTACGCCAAATTCAAGAAATGGTTTGAGGATAAAGGTAACGTGACCTTATTTGTTTGTTATGAATCTAATGTGGTTTATGTAAATATTTACACCTTGTGGATTAATTCTAGATCTACAATCCATATTGTAAACTCCTTGCAGGGTATACGAAACTTAAGGAAGCTAGTGATAAGTGAGTAAAATATCTTATCCAAAAATAAGATGGACTCAAATGTAGAGGCTATATGAACATGCATTTTAACTTTGAGTAGTTGCTTTGTTTTGAAATTAGATATGACCTTTTATGTTCCAAGTTTTTCATAAAACTTGATCTTGAATTTCCAGACTTGTATCCTTAGGATATTCCTTTAATTTTTCGAAAAATGTCATTCAATTTATTATATAATTATGATTGTGTTAGGAATTATATTTTGTCTGATGGTCTTTATTGTATTAATTTACAAAACAATATCACTTATAATTTAATGTGTGTTCACACTGGCAATAAACGGTGTAATATTAACGAAGACTCCTCTATGTTGTGGCACCAGAGATTAGGATATATATCTATAGAAATAATTAAAAGATTAGTAATAGATAGGGTGCTTAGTAATCTAGATTTCATTGATTTTAACACGTGTAGACTGTATTAAAGGAAAGCAGACTAACAAGTCCAAGAAAGGTGTCAATAGAAGTCCATATATAGTAGAAATCATACATACTGATATATGTAGTCCAGACATGGACTCACATGGTCAGACATATTTCATCACATTTATTGATGATTACTCACGAAATATGTATTTCTACTTGCTTCATAACAAGAGTGAAACATTGGATGCTTTTAAAACCCTTAAGATTGAAGTAGAGAAACAATGTGAGAAGTAGATTAAGATCGTAAGATCAGATAGATGTGGAGAATATTACAGTAAATACACAGAGGATGGATAAGCAATTGGTCAATTTGCTAAGTTTCTTCAAGAATATGGGATAGTTGCCCAATACACCATGTTTGGTTCACCAGACCAGAATGTTGTGATAGAAAGAAGAAATAGAACATTATTGTACATGGTGTGAAGTATGCTTAGTACCTCCAATCTTCCTAAAACATTGTGGACTAAAGTGCTTAAAATGGTAGTATATATATTAAAACGAGTTCCAACTAAGGCTGTCCCAAATATGCCATTTGAATTATTGAAAGGTTGGAAACCAAGTTTGTGACATATGCACGTTTGGGGATGCTCGTCTAAAGTCAGGATCTATAATCTACAAGAGAAGAATCTAGACCCAAGGACCATTAGTGGGTATGTCATTAGATATGTTGAAAGGTCTAAATGATACATATTTTATTGTCCATCTTACAACACTAGGATTGTGGAATCAAGAAACGCTAAGTTTCTTGAGAATGACTTGATAAGTGGGAGCAATCAAACCAGAAACAAAGTTCCTGAGCATGATCATTTAGAATCTCAACCTTCCACCTCATGTGACAGATTAATCATAGTTCATAGACCCCTCAAGTACAAACAGGTGTTGAACAACCAATCATTAAAATTTCACAAGCTACTGACAATGTTGAAGTAGATCGAGTAATTCATGAATTACCAGAACCTCGAACCACAAGATTTTCGGGAAAATGTTAGTACAACATTAAGAAGATCTATTAGAACAAAAAGGTTAGCAATTTCTAGTGATTATGAAGTGTACCTACAAGAACCTGACCATAGTATTGGAGCCGAAAATGATCCCGAGTCATTTTCACAGGCCATAAGTTTCAAAGAATCAGAATGATGGTATAATGTTATGAAGGAAAAGATGAGTTCCTTGAAGAGTAACAAATTCTGGAATTTTGTTGAGTTGCCTTGTGGTGTTAAAGCTATTGGCTATAAATGGGTCTTTAAGACTAAGAAAGACTCCTTAGGCAAAATTGAGAGATAAAAGACGAGACTTGTGGTTATGGGACTCACTCAAAAAGAGGGAATCGATTACACAAAACCTTTTCTCCAATATCTAAAAAGGACTCTCTATGATTATTTTAGCATTAGTAGCCCAATTTGACCTTGAGTTACTACAAATGGATGTGAAAATGACATTTCTAAATAGAGATTTAGAGAAAGAGGTTTATATGAAACAACCTAAAGGATTCTCCTCTAATGATGGTAAGCACTTGGTCTATAAACTTAAGAAATCTATATACGGTCTAAAACAAGAGTCCCGTCAATCATATTTTAAATTTCATGGTGTAATTTCTTCATTTGGATTTGTTAAAAATCCCATGGATCGATGTATATACCAAAAGGTTAATGGGAGTAAGATTTGTTTTCTTGTTTTATACGTAGATGACATTTTACTTGCAACCAATTATAAGGGTTTGTTGCATAAGGTGAAACAATTCATCTCTAAACATTTCAACATGAAGAATATGAGTGAAGCATCTTATGTTATTATCATTAAGATTCATAGAATAGATTAAGAAGTATTTTGAGTTTATCTTAGAAAACCTATATCAACAAAATTTTATAGAGATTCCGGATGAAAGATTATTCGCCAAGTAGCTCCCATTGTGAAGGGAGATATGTTCAATTTGAACCAATGCTCGAAAAATAATATAAAAATGGAACAAATGAAGAACATTTCATATGCTTCCACTATCGGAAGCCTGATGTATGCTCAAATCTGCACAAGGCTTCATATTGCATTTGTTATAGGAATGTTAGGACGATATCAAAATAATCTAGGCTTGGGTCACTAGAGAGCAGCAAAGAAAGTAATAAGGTACCTTTAAGGAACCAAAAATTACATGATTATGTATAAATGGACGGATAATCTGGAAGTGATTGGATACTCAGATTCAGACTTTGTCGGTTGTGTTGATTTAAGAAAATCAACATCAGGGTATATTTAGACGATGCCTGGTGGGATTGTATTGTGGAGGAGTGCCAAGCAAACCTTGACTACTACTTCCACTATGGAAGCCGAGTTCGTTTCTTGTTTTGAGGCTTCTTTGCATGGTGTATGGATCAAGAGTTTTATATCTAGGCTTAGAGTTATGGACTCCATTTCTAGGCCATTGAGAATTTATTGCAACAATTCGGCTGTTGTCTTTATGGCTAAGAACAATAAAAGTGGTAGTCGATGTAAACATATCGACATTAAGTATTTAGCTATAAGGAAACGTATTAAAGAAAAAAGTGGTCATTGAACACGTAAGAATCGAATTGATGATCGCTGATCCTTTGACTAAAGGCATGCCACCATTGAAATTCAAGGATCATGTAGAGAAAATGGGACTTGGTTCTAATATGTAATGGTATATACAGTTTTTATATGAAACTCTTATTTATTATGATATTTTCTCATATTCATGCGCGCATAATTTATTTGAGAAAATATATCTTTGTATGACCAAGAATAAGACATATGGTCTTTTTCATTAAGTATTGTTACCGCATAAAAAATTCTTGAGGAATTAAATACATAGTAATACATGGAAGATAATATTCGTTATTAGATGACTTATCGCCATGATTCATGTGTTTATTTTTTAAGACAATGGATGGGAATGAGTTGAAACATTAAGTTGAGTGGGAGAATGTAACACAATCGTTTATTTCTCTATTAATGGTCCAAAAGTTTCAGTATTTACTGATTTTAGTTCATCATTAATGGAATTCATTTCACCATCAATTGGAGGGTAATTGTAGCAATGGCTTGATGGGAGCTTAGCTTTATATAAAGGGGTTTGGTCCTTGAGCTCAAACACAACCGAAATTACACATTATACACCATCAATTTAGATTGTTGAGAGCTTGGAAGTGCCGTTACTTGAAACAAAAGGAAGAGCTTCTAGAACAACACCAATGGCTGAAGGTATGAACTCGATCCGTGAAATTTCTCGATTTTTCAATCCAATTGTTTCCGCATAATTGTTTTGGATCGATTTTTAGTCTAACAATATTTACATAATAGCATTCATTGTAGTATCTATAAAATCGATATGTTTTATAATTTATCATTGCTTCTGACCTTAGACACTCCTTTTCACATCTCCTACCGAGTCAAAGAGATAGTGTCCACATGTCACCTGGACGAAAATACGTGGCTTTCAATGTTATCGTGGAAAGTAAAAACATGTAACACTTTGAGGTTTCTTTGAGAAACTTGGACAATGACTCTTTTTTAGCTGTCAATGTCCGTTAATTTGTTGGATAAAACATTTGCTAAAAGGCTAGCGCCTATTTGAGCCTTATTTTTATAGTAAGAATGCATTTTAGAATAGTAGATCGATGGAGAATGTGTGGTTAAAAAATAAGAATAATTTTGGATTTGCGGATAATATTATTTTATTGAAAAATGTGTGGTTGAAAAGAAGAGGGAGAAAAATGTATTTTGTAAATATTGAGGATCAAACAAGGGCTAATTCTTGCTCGGAGTTGGTGAACAAGATATAAAGATAGTACCTTGGAATTTGTCCCACTATGCTATAAGCTATGATGCTCGAACTCATGTATGGGTACGAATTTAAGTGTCGAATCTTTTATTTTTTTGAAATGGGGGATACTGGGATATGGCTAAAAAGAGTCCAAATTTTGGACACTGTACATGGATACATCTTTGAAACTACAATTATTTTTTTTTTTCCAAAAACTTTATATGTAAAAAGAAGAGATGGTCTTACAAGTGTTTTTTTTTTTTTTTTTTGTAGATTCTCTTGTGAAGAGTTTGATGGGTTCATGACTAAAATGCTAAAATGGGTTAATGGAAGAAAACAATGAATGGTGGAACCGTTGATTGCTAGCTTGAAAAAGGAAATGGACTTGGATTGTTTCTTCCTCCAATGAAATGTTGGGTGTTTATTCTTTCAGTAACATCAATTAAATTGGATCCACGAGCCATATTTTGTCCAATGAGATGATGGGTAAATTGCAATTTTTAAAATTAAAATTAGTAGTTATAGAGTAGGGATTGAATTGTTTTCTTTGACTTGGATGGATAAGGAAAATGATTTTTAATTTGTAAAGAGGATGGTAGAATTACGAAAATTTCAATTTTCTATTTGTAAAGCATCTCTTTGGGGATAATTTATATTAATTAAGGTACAAGAACCTATTTCTATTTTTTGGTCTCCATTTACTAAAAGAAAACAAGTGATATTTATGGGAGAGAAGATTTCCATGATAAATTACTAAAATGGGAAATATCCGTTTTTCTTACAAAAGTAAGATGAACGAAATACATGTTATGTTAATTATAATATAGTAGTAAAAATCAACACCTTAAGACGATTTTCTCATTTCTTTAATAATGGGACATGCACATAACTAGATATAGTGTAATAGAATCTCAAAATCGTATAAGATCAACTATTATTGTAGATACGTGACAAATTAATTGAGCTCCAGAGAGATGATGAATCGATCATTGACCAGTGTTTTCGTTTGGAGAATAATTGAGTTTAATCGTGATATAGTATCATTCTTTGTTCTATACGATTATATTTGTTATCTTTTTTTCTTTTTTTTTCCTTTTTTGAATTTTAATTTAGAACAAAAATAATCTGTTTTAGAATTTATTAAATCATATTTTTTTAGCTTTTCGTATAAACATTTTAAAAAACGAAAAAACTAAAATTAATCAAAAGTATTATTTGATTACTTCTAATATGTCAAGTTTTTTTTAAAAAAAATATTAATTTCAGAAAATGCTATTAAATTATTCTAAAAAACTTATTTATGTTAATTCTATAATTATCTATCAATCATTTTGGCAAAAAAAAAAAATCATATTTTAAATTTTTTTAAAATTTTATAACAGCATTTATCATGATATTTTTTAAACTAAAATGATCTTATTTAGATCAAAAGAACCACAAACATATTTAAGAAATAATAAAAAAAAACATGTAATTTGCCCAACCAATAAGGCTGTAATATTCCAAGTGAATATTGTGAGGATTTGAGTGATTTCGCTGTTGTGGTTACTTAGTATTTGTTCGAAGGGTTATTTGAAGATTTCTTGGTGAATCTTGGTCGATCTATTGTTGTATTTTGAGAGATAAATCTTATATCTCTTTTCTTTGAACATTTGTAATCTTTGTTGCCATTTCGGGCTGTTTTAGAGCAACTAAGTATGATCCTTTTCTTGGATACTCAACAGGGGATGTAGGTGTTAGAAGCGGTCACCGAACCTCCGGGACTAAGGTCGAAATAATTCTTTGTGTTCATTTTTAATTTCTGCAGTTCAGTATGTTTTCGATTATTCTTGCATCTCAATTCTCATATGCGCCAATTTAGAATCACAGATTGAGTGATTGTTTACTCACCCAGCTATACATGATTTTTGACCCTTTGTTCAGACCTTTGTAGCACATGTATTTGTCTAATGGTCTTTCGAGCTTTCTTTTATTACACATATCCTTTCTTTCCAGCCAAGTGCCCTCTTTATTCAGCTCTCTACTTTTTCCATTTCATACAATGCTAATTGCACAAGATTTGTTACTGCAGGTCCACACGGTTTTCTCATACAGAACTTTATTGATAAAGCTAGATAGTGCCCCTCTCAATAATGCCTCCATGTTTCCCCACCCTTCTTTGCCTCTTTATCTTGGCATGATGCTTTAAAATTTAGGCTAGATTGGTACGATTTTGAAAGTCAAAAGTTACTTTTAAGATTAAGAAACTATTTTTCAAGTTTGTTTCAATAACTTTTTAGAAGTTCATTACATGATTAGAAGATATTTTAGAGGAACTTGATTCAATATGACTAGATGAGTTTTTTGATAAAAATCTACCAAACGTGCTTCTTAGCAATAGATTAAAAATGAAAAATTCGTAATCTTAATCGAACAAGAACCTCGTTAGCCCCAAGAGAAGTCTTATCACTGCGCCGTATATATAGCCGGTCACCTTCACCAAGTCAATTCCCTAATCAAGTCGACTCAATTCATATGTTTCATGAGTCTTTTTTGTAAGAGAGAAACAAGTGGATCAGCCTTCATTAAATTTTGTGTAAGCAAGTACATAAATGCAATGAAACAAAGAGGACTATATTGTACACTTGAGTAGTAACGCATAGAGATATTTAGGCATATATTTATGTTGTGTTGTCCTAGTTGATTCAAGCAATACGGTAATAAATTCTATGTTCATGGGACAACTACCACCTCCTATTTGTCTGTTTGCCTAGGCTCATGCAGTATTTAAGACACACTAATTGCTCACTTTCTTTGAAGACAAACACCAAACATGAAGTAAAACGTGAAATACAATCGACAAATATGTCTAAACCATGTACAAATGTATGCAAAGATAGTAGCATGAGAGCAAGTTGAAAATCAACCTCCAATGCCTTCACATTGGAGCGCTTCTCATACACGACTAAAATTTTCACATATTCATCACGTATTACAACCCCCTTGGTGATGAAAATAGTCCAGTCTCGAATTGATCACTTCACATACATAGCTAAAAGTTTCTCATATTCATCATGTGGTACGACCCCGTGGTGACGAAGCTAGTCCCTACAGTCGCCATCTAGGAGGAATTTTCCTTGCACGTTTAGAAAGTATTTATATATAAATTTTTATACACTCATTTTATTGGATTCACGGATATACCAACTTAATAAATTTTTTTTTCCCATCAAGAATCATCTTATTTTAATGTTCTCACGTAATTATCTTCTCCATCCCCCATTATTTATATGCTGCTCTTGCTGCTCCCTCTTTCCTCACTACCTCCCTATCTCTCTAGAAAAATGGACCGGCAAGGAAAGCTAGTTTCCATTTGCTTCTTCATTTTCCTTTCCATTTGCAGCTCTGTTTCCACTTCACTTCAGTACCAAACTCTTGTCCTCCGCTCCCTCCCGCACCCTCAGTCTCTCTCTTGGACAACCCAACAAGACATAGACAACCAGGTTATTCCGACGACTGAATCCGACCCCGAAACTACAGTACTGTCCGTAGACTTGCACCATGTCGACAATTTGTCACCTTCTGCTCTCAATTCCACTCCAGAAGCCATCTTCCAGCTCCGCCTCCAACGTGATAGCGTTAGAGTTTCAACGTTGACGAATAGGGTGGCACGTTCGGGAGGTGGAGGACACGCGCGGCCGAAGAAGGCGGGTGATTTTAGCAGTTCTGTGACTTCCGGACTTGCACAGGGAAGTGGCGAGTACTTCACGCGTATCGGAATTGGAACTCCGGCGAGGTACTTTTATATGGTGTTGGATACTGGGAGTGATGTTGCTTGGATCCAGTGCGCCCCTTGCAGGAAATGCTACACCCAGACTGGTCGGATATTCAACCCGACCACATCCAAGTCATTTGCTGGTGTAGCATGTGGGTCACCTCTCTGCCGGCGTCTGGACTCACCGGGCTGCCGCAAGGGTAAGAAATGCTTGTATCAAGTTTCCTACGGTGACGGTTCCTTCACAGTCGGTGAGTTCGCCACTGAAACGCTGACGTTTCGCCGGAGTCGGGTCAACAATGTGGCTTTCGGTTGCGGCCATGATAATGAGGGGTTATTCATTGGTGCCGCCGGTTTATTAGGTCTCGGGCGTGGGAAATTGTCTTTTCCAATTCTAACTGGCCGGCGGTTTGGAAGAAAATTTTCTTACTGTTTAGTGGACCGATCCGCTTCCTCCATACCTTCATCGATTATCTTCGGCCGATCGTCGATTCCGCGAAATGCCGTTTTCACCCCTCTGTTAACCAATCCAAAGGTCGACACGTTTTACTACGTGGGCTTAAATGGAATTTCAGTTGGAGGGGTCCGGGTTCCGGGCATAACGGCGTCACTTTTTAAACTAGACCGAACCGGTAATGGAGGGGTGATAGTTGATTCAGGCACCTCAGTGACTCGGCTGACTCAACCCGCATATATTGCATTGCGAGACGCTTTCAGGGCAGGAGCTTCGAATTTGAAACGCGCAACGGATTTTTCTCTATTCGACACTTGCTTTAATCTTGCTGGAAAATCGGAGGTGAAGGTGCCGATGGTAGTTCTGCATTTTACTAATGCTGACGTGTCATTGCCGGCATCAAATTATTTAATTCCTGTGGACACTAATGGGAAGTTTTGCTTTGCATTTGCTGGTACAATGAGCGGGTTGTCCATAATTGGGAACATTCAGCAGCAGGGTTTTCGGGTTGTGTTCGACCTGGAGAGTTCTCGGGTCGGGTTTGCTCCACGCGGGTGTGCTTAGGGGGTTGGGAACAATGCCACGTGATGTCTGCTTGAATTATTGGTGTAATACAGAGCAAAATATTGGTATAAGCTGACAACATAGAAATGTATTTGTTATTGTCTTTGTTTTAATTAAGAATGTTCGAACAAGTATATATTTGTTCATGTTTAATCCAAAAATTAATAATTACACAGCTTTTTTTGGTAAGATTTGACATATGGGATAGAACACAAAAGGTTAACGATCATGCTATTTGTACAGAAATCTTTGACACCTTCGTTGACAGAATGACACATGACGGCCCCCTATTGGGTGGCGCCTGTTGCGGGTCCCCCGCCGCAGGCGCCCCCAATAAGAAGCCGTCATGTGACATTCTGTCAATAAAGGGGTCAACGATTTTGTACAAGTAGATTAATTCAAAGGTTAAAATTTTATTATTGGTTCAAAGAAAATGCAATTGTTAGTTGAGATCATTTTTCTATTGTACGATATGGGCATGTGTGAGTTTTGTCTTTTAGGTGTAAAGTCATCTATCAAAAAGTTAAGAAGCCAATCACGGCCGAATATTGCGGTGAATCATCACATGGAGCATCGTGTACGGTGTTTGACACACACAATACTACAACAAAAGTATTTTGTAGTCAACAATTGCTTTTATTTTTATCGAGGGACCCACTAATTATTTTTTTCACCATCCTTAATCATGATACAGATATTTTGGGTGTAATGGTTATAATGTTTGACATAGGATACTCAATGTTTCGTGTCCTTTAAAAATCTTCATAAAATATACATTTGCACCGTTTTGATAATAAGAAATAAAAATTTAAAAAAATGAAGAAAGATTAAACTTTCATTGGACGCCAATAATAACTATATAAGTAATAAGATATCATAGCATCATCGATGATAGTAGATTATTATCAACGACATTATCTTCAGTAATCGTTAATAATTGGGTCTCGATGATACAAGTGTCAGAACTTTTGTTCGTGACTCGAATCACTTTTTTTATCAATAAATGTAAATTATATTGATCAAAAATCACATACAAGTACACATGGCATATTGGGTAAAGCAAAATGGATCATGCTACAAGTACATAACCATTTACATAATACATTACATAATTGACATGTGGCGCGCATTCATCGGTAGTCTACAATTTTTTACTTTTCCACACTTCACATCCACGGTCGGATTTCTTCCACATGGACTTATGTAATCCATTATGTACATGAATTATGTACATGAAGATTTATTCAAACAAAATATGGCCAGATCACATATTTATGTATAGGCCCAAGGACCGACCCTCAACTCGGAATTTTTTTTTATCCAATTAGCCTAAATGGACACAAGCCTTTAGAGAAAAGGCAAAATTGTAGGCTACAGTATAAGAAGACTTACATCGGCTATTGTGATAGCTTGTTGCGGGCTTGTGGCTGTGACATAATTTTCCTTCAAAAAAGAAGGCTAATTTCTATTTTATTTTTAATATTAAAGGGTCCGACAGGCAGGGGCTGACCCAGCACCTGGCCAGCCCCCGCGGTCACCTGTGTTGGGTCTACCGGGAGCTTCTTCAGATAAGTGACGACTCGTCGTCTGTCTGAAAGAAAGAAATGAAGAAGATGATGCAATTTTTTTTCCTTTCTTAACGTTTGAGCTTTTTAAAAAAAAAAAATAATAATAAGGCCTAGCCGGCTAGCCCAATTCATGGGTTTTGCTTGAAATTCAATTTGCAAGTCCGTTACCCGCATGCCACAAAATCAAATACAATTCATCAATCCCTAAATTGAAATCGACACGGACGATAAGGGAGACAAGCACAGGAAATACATGAAGCATCAGGTGCCATCCCGCATCCGTGCCAACGAGAATTGCGATTCTGTGGTATCCGAAGATAATAATATCCAACGCAGAGTCCTTCGGTCGAAAAAGTGGTAATTTGATTTTTCGCGATTTTAGCTATTTCTTTGTTTATTTTCGTATTTTCAATTTCTAGGGGTTCCTATTTTGAATGTCCGGACGAGATCACTGCCTCTGTTTTGTTTGAATTTGTTTACTTTTATTAATTTGTATAAATGTGAAGAAATTGATGAAATCTCTCATTAAGCATTTTGTTGGTTGCCTATGACTGAGGATTATTTTTTTTTTTTTTTTTTTTGTGATTTATGAATTATGAGAAATGATAATTTGTGTTATATTATTGTAATTTCTATGAGTTATAATTTTGAATTGTGATTTGGGAATTTAGATTTTTAAGAAATTAGGAATAAGTGGAAAAATAATGGAGAAGATGTTGGACTCATGAAACCATATGTACATTGTTTTTAATCAATTTTAATCAAGTATTTTCTGCTATGGCTCGTTATAAAACAAGAAGCTCGGCTCGTTGCTCGTGGGCGAGCTCGGCTGGGCCCATGAGCTCGTACTGTAGCGAGCTGAGCCAAGCCGAGCTGCTTGGCTCGGGCTCGCCTTTTTTGAATATTTTTTTTAATTATCCTTCTTAAAATAATAATAATAATAGACAAGCCGCTAATAAAAAATGAGCTGAGCAGGCCCGGCTCGTGCTTGAACTCATTTTTTTACGAGTCTGAGTGGCTCGTTGGCCGCTATAGTACGAGCTGACGAGTCGCTCGGCTCGATTGCCACCACTAACAGAACCGAACCGAGTGATTTTCATAAGTTAAATACCCGAACGTGTATCTAAATTGAGAACCGAAGGGTTTGGGTCGATTCTCGATTCTAGACTCAAAACCGAAAACCTGAATAAAAACCGAATCTAAATAATTTTTTTAATTTTTTATATTGAATTAATTAAATTATTTTAATTTTTTATAAACAAATTAGCAAATTAATTAAATAAACAAGTCAAGTCTATGCCTAGTTAGCCCAGCCCAACCTAACCCAATTTCTAAATTTAAATTTTATTTTAGTTATTATTAATTTTTTGTTAACCTAACATTTAGGCTGATTGAAGTAAATGAATTATTGATATGAATCATCGATATTTTAATATTTGTATCTACTTTTTGGTAAATTATACATTGAATTAATTTTATTAGACATGTTGTTATTTATATGTTTTTAAATTAGGTTATGTTAATTTGTAAAAATTACGAATGAATATATCATTAGTTGTATTTATGTAGTGTTGTTGTAAATGTTAAAAAATTTAATTATAGTACGGAACCGAACAGAACATAACAGAACCCAACCGAACCCGAACGATTCCATAATTATATTTGGACCCGACGATTCCATTTATTAAATATCCAAAAATTTTGGATCGGCCATGTCCAGTCCTATTTTTTGCTATGAATCTAATCAAGAATTATTTGTACAACAAAATGGGAGATGACTGGTTGAATTACAATTTGACGACTATTATGATCGTTGATGACGGTCATCGGTCACCGGTCAACGCTCTCCGCCCTAGCTGAACCAAAATGTTGGATTCACCCCTGCCGATAGGCCCGATTATTTTAACCGGTCTGGATCGAATTTTATACCTATGGACTCATGAACTGGTCCATTTTGAAGTCCTAGTTTAAATATCGTCAAATATAATGCAACGTGTAAGAAATTCTTGTAGTCGTACACATGCTACCCTATTTGTACGTGGATAGAAAAACGAATTGTAGAGCAACTCTATCTGAATATAGTGCAATAGAGAATACAACTTTATTAAAAGTTAGAATAAAAAAGTAAGATGGGAGAATGGTGTCCCGTGGCCGTAGTAGGTAGGGGTGTGCAAAAATCGATCGAATCTGACCGGGTTGGATCGTTTTTCATTTTTTTATTGGATTCGGGTTTAGACTTTTATTTGCAGGTCGGGTTATGGGTTAACCCACCCAACCCGGCCAGCCAATTAAAAAAAAAGAACTCATTTATCAATCTCACTTCAACTAAACCTAAATGCCCAAGCAGCCTAGCCGTCTTCTCTGAGTTCTATTTTCCCTCAAATCAAAATCTGAGTCGTCTTCTCTCTTTCCTCTGTTCTTTATTTATATTTTGCCTCCTTTTTTCTCTTCTTTCCGTGTGACACCCGAATATTTGGATCGATACATCATATACACGCACACATTGCTCTCAGTGTGTGCTTGAGTGTAAGCAATTTTTCATAGACTTGCTAGTCTTTTCAACTAACTGATTTCATTTTTATATATTCGATATGAATGCAATTTATATGTGTTTTCACATGTAGATTTAGTTATTTGAGTTAATTAAAGTGACTTTCTTTTCTGTTTTTGAGTGAGTATAGCCTTTGCTACAACATTTGTTAACTTTTATAATATTTGAAGCGTGGATTATTTGATTGTAATGTGAATCTCTACAATATATTGTTACTTTTTATTTGGAAACTGAAACAAGCACTTCTATTACTTGATATATCGGGCAACAACTGAGCTCAGATAATAAGGCATAAAATTAGTCCACGAATTAAATAGTAATTTAGGAAAAAAAAAACAGTGACAATGGCATGGGCAGGTATATCTCTTGTGGGGAATAAAGTTACACGAGCCACTACCAATTTTCACCAAAGAGTGATGTAATATCACTTGAAAGATGAGCGTTGATGAATGTTCTGATTTCACTTGGAGCGTTTATATCAATAGTAACCAATATTAATAAGCAGGGAACAATAAAATTTTGAAATTCGATGAGGGGAAGACAACAGAGAAACGACATTATATAAATTTTTCAATGAACACTTAAAAGAGCTTATGTTTTAAGCCTACAGCTAAATTGGGTACAAAAACGTGCTTTACAGTAATTGAGATGACAACAAATAAGGAATAGCTGCTCCATCACATGAAATGTATTCATTCAGTAGTTTGAAAATCTTTAGTGTCCTGATAACAATGACTGATATTTGTTTAAACAAAACAGTTAAAGAACTCAATATTTTCTAACCAATATAAGATAAAGGTGCAAAAGGAAGGGTAAAAAGAAAAAGTATTGTCCTTTGGTAAATATAGTGGAAACTGGAAAGTGTGCTTCTTGAAAAGAGGAAAGTAAACAGTTTGCAAACTATCACCAAATGTTAAAAGAACCCATCTACCTGCCTTCTATGAATTTCTCTCTCCAATAAACTGAGTCCAAATCAACCAATAAATTATTGGCCTTCTATGATTTCACTTGATGAATGTTCTAATTTCACTTGGAGCGTTTATCGGCCATTTTGCATCTTTGAAAATTTATTTTCCTCGTGCTTTAGTTTACTTGTGTTAATGATGCCTAATTGTTTGTACTGAAATTTGACTCTTGTTCTTTCAAGTTTATTGGCATTGAATTACTATATTAATGTTATTTTACATCAAAAAATTGGATGATTTTAATCTTTGTGCAACAAATTTATCCCAAATCGACCAATCCAACACAACCCGATCGACACATAATTGGGTTGGATTTCAAACAAATCAAGTCAATAATGAAAATAAAGTATACGAAAATATAAAGAGTTTTGTCACGCACTTTTGGTGATCTATTTAGTGTACATATATAGCTAGTAGAAGTTCTCTTATTTTGTAAGAAACAGCGTGCAAGATTTGTTCCTCACTATGGAAAAAACAACGAACTGTTTATGTGAAATACAAAAATTGCAATGAGCTCCTTAAATAGCCGAATCGATAAAAAGAACTTGTGCATAAATACTATCATAAATACATATTCATTAATGCTGACAAACTCACACATGAATTCATGTAGTAACACCCCAAAAAACCTAAAATTTTAATTTTAGAGGCATTACAAGGACCTAGTCCAAGCCCTTAAAATAACCCAACACAACACATAAAATTAAAAGCAAACAAACACCAATGGCCAAGGCTCCCTGCACACAACATCAAGTTTAAGGCGAAAATAAACTAGTACATAAATTAGAGTTTTTCCTATATTCAAATCTAGTGTTATGCTTATGTTTGGTACATATTAAAATTTTCATTTTCATTATTCTACTCATTTTTAATCACACATTTTTCAACAAAATAATATTTTACATCCCATCAATAACTTTTCCTTCTTTTTCAACCACACATTCTCCATTAAGCTACTATTCCATAATATATTCTTCCAAAATAATGTGACTGATAAGTGTAATTTTTACACTTATTTAGGATCTAAAATAACTACATTTAACAGTTCTTTTGATAAATATATTCTAAATTGTTATATTCTATGTTTAATAGGTAAAACACTTTGAATGGAAAAAGAATTGAAGAAATGAAGCAAGATATGACAAAAATCTAAAGCACAAGGACTAACTTACATTAGATGGAAGAATTGAGGACTTGGAAGCAAATATTAATTTAATTGGGCATTTGAATTAATTGGCCGAGGAGGGCAGAAAACTGAAGCCAAATTTGCAAAGGGTAGGCTGTGAAATCAATTATAGAGACGTACACATGCTTGGCTTTCTTAATAAATTATATACACGCATATAACAACCACAGGAAATGGAAAAGCTCAAAAGCACAAATTTTGGTGGAAGCATATGAGATAATTACGCACGGAAATCAAGGCAGACATATTGGTCATAAATTGAAGCACTCAGCAAGGCAGAAATCAGAAATTTATTCAAGATTTGCTCACGTTTCATCCACTTCTGGTGACGTCGTTCCTCTTTTACGTGTTTAATTTCAATATTATGTTAGACTAAATTTTTACGTTCTTAAAGATATAGATGAACCCTTGTTTTGAAACTTTTAATATTAATTAATTATTGACATTAATTTGTTTGAATGCTTGGATATTTATTATGATTTTGTTTGCTTTTCAATTAATTGGCCACTGATTGAATTGTTTGTGGATTATATTATCATCGAGAGAGGTAATAAGATCGTTAGCACATAGTAATAAATATTGTGAGGTTCGGATAGAGATATACCTCTATACTTTGCATGGTTCATAAAGATGTTCTAACTCGTTAATGCATTTATAATGTTTTTATTTTTTATCGAGAGAGGGTTTTAAATAAATTTGGAACATTGACCAACTCGCATGATAACAAATTGTCAATTTAATTGTTATACTAAAAGTGGATAACAAGGAGGATTCTAGATCTTAGCAATACATCTCATAAATTTGATAAACTCTTACTTTAATTTCCAGTACATTATAAATTAGATTTAGATTTAGTACAAATTATTATTGTTATTTGATTAAGGCTACTATTAACTTTACATCGATCAAACACGTAGTTCTCGTGGATTTGACATTTTACACACTACTATATTTCTTGATCATGACCCCATTTACTTGCGGGAAATCAAATGATCAGTGGCTCAAACTATATCTTTGCAAACATTTAGCCCATGTTTGATTTAGTTAAATATAATATTTTTAATAAATTTTGATAAAAGTTGATGAAATGTGTGGTTGAAGAGTTGATAAAAATTGTGGGTCCCATTAAAGTGACTTTATCAATACCATACATTTCACCCATTTTTATCAAGATATACTAAAAAAAATTATTTTTAACTAAACCAAACATAGTTTAAGTATATATTAGTACTTTTCCTTGTTATTTCTTAACATTATTATTCCTATATTTCTTGGATTGGGAGAATCTTAAAAAAATTTCAGATATTGAAATAAGGTCATGATTGACAATTATTATTTCAAAACTCTTTAATTTCCATACTCGTTTTTAATCACATTTATACAATAAAATATTTTGTACGTAAACTCTATGGTTACCCTCTTTTGAGTGAACTGAATTCTTCAATTGGCTGAAAGGGAAAAGGGACTAGAAGGCATGACTTGTTGCCACGTCTATTATCTTTATCCAAGCCAATAACAAGTGAGAGCAAGCTTAAGCACATAATCGAATAGGTTATTCAAACTTTTCCTACTTTTTAATTACATATTCTTCAAAAAGTATTATTCAAAACTTTATTTTATCAAAATAATGAACAGGAAGGAAACATGGGCCAAGTTTATTGACACAATGATCTAGGTTTTGAAACTTGAGAGCACCAATTGTAAACATTTTGTTTAAAAAATCAACTACATTCTATTTTTCATGTTATATAGTTTTTATTCTAATAAATAGACTTGTATTTAATGTAAGTAAAATAGACTACAGTAGTTAAAGCATGCAAAAATTTGCCAAGTTTCACTGCTCATTAATTTTCGGATATGTGGAGTGATTGGAAGTCTTGATCGAGCATTGTTTGGTCGACCTCGTGTGCATTATGTCTTTTTTTTCATCGACTTCATGATTCGTACATGGTCCTACGGTAAAAAACGCAAAAAAATTACCAAGTTTCACCACTCGTTAATACTTTGATGGATTAGTTACCATAATCGAGCAATGATCAACCATCGAGTTGTTAATCATCACTTGACCTTGTATATATTTTGAGCTTGTTTGTTTCCCATTATTGGGAGAAAAATGAAGTTTTGAATAATATTTTTTGAAGAATGTGTAGTTAAAATTTAAAGTAAATTTATTGGTTTGTGTGTAGAATATTTTATTGGGTGAATGTGTGGTGGAAAATCTTACTGTAACAAACAGAATTTTAGATTAATGATTGACAAACGTGAGATTTGTGTTACCGTCCTCGAATGGTAAAAAGCATCATACTATTCCTTAATGGTAAAAAAGGAGAGAAGATTCGATTAAAAAAAAAAAATGGTCCTATAAACACACGTGATAGGTGATAAATAATTTCTGCTTCATTTTATTCAATGAGCAATGGCATTTACATAGACGTTACATCAACAAAATGACAGAAAAAGTCACAACTAACCTAGTATCTTGAACACGTATTGAAACGATTTCTTAAGAACAGGACAAATGGAAAAAGAAAAAAAAAATAAAATAAAAAATCCAAGGCCGTTTGATTGGTCATTATTTTTATGAACAATGGAAAATGAAAAATAAATTTCAACTTCCATTTTTTACATTGTTTGTTACACCTTTTTTCCAAGAAATTCATTTTCTTAGTTTAACTCACATGCTTACATTTTCCTTGGTTTTGTAGAAAATCAATTTCCACCACCAGTATTTTTTTTTTTTTTCACATATTGACAATTGGAAAAAATTCTAGATATAATGGTAAAAAAAAAAGATTATCACTTTTATTGACAATTTCCATACAAAATAAAATCAAACGAATGGTATTCAGTGTGATAATTTTTTTTTAAAAAAAATTTGGCTATTGGAATAAATTTTAGATCCAATAGTAAAAAAAATTATCACTTTAATGGACAATTTTCATGAAAATGAAGTCAAACGAACACCAAATTTTCAATATTTTTCAAGTGAAAAATTATATCAATCAAACACAATTAATTACAATTAAGACTCAACATAAAATAAATTAATAATAATGAAGACTTGTTCAAATGACACATTGCACGAAGATGTGTAAAAATAGGAGTTTCCAATCGAATCTCGAATCACATTATAGGATCTCGAGTGCGATACATATGCATCACATACCCATTTTTATTTATCTTTCTTATCACCATCTTGAATATCAAGATGTCGTATATTGAATGATTCAAGGTTCAAAGTGTCAAGAACATTGCCAATTTAGCCATTATTTGATCCGCATTATTTTTTTCATTCTTTTTTTTTTTACTCATTTTCAACCGCACATTCTTCAATAAAATAATATTTTTCATTACATCAATAATTTTTCTTTTTTTTTTCAACCACATATTCCCCATCACATCAACCAAAAAATGCATTCTTTTGAAAATAACGTGCATCAAACATGAGCTTAAACTTAAAAAAACACAAGATTTGAGTGAGTTAAATGTTTCATTGGCCCCGAACTTTACACAATGTTACGGCTTAGTCACCAAAGTTCATGAACTGTTCTGTTGGCCATTCAACTTAGCTCCGTCCATCTCCATCACTTACTCGATTCAAACCGTTAACATACATGTCTACGTGGACGACGGAAAAATGAATTGGCCGGTTAAATCCCTCCAACTGGTAGTGGAGAGCCAAATCATACTCCACGTTAACAAAATCACATCCAAACAATACCTTTTGCCAATTACGTACACAAATTTTACCAATTTATTAGACAAACCAGCAAGAGTGAAAATCAATACAACCCAAAAACCCTTGGTTGCAATCGATTACCCCCAAATCCATATCCTTAAATCGAACCCGTAATTGTGAATTCTGTTTTCCCCAAATCAAATCTCTCCCGAGTCGAACCATTAAGCATGACATTTATTTCTCCCAAATTGAACTGTTCTATGTCGTGAGGGTGTGAACCCTAATCGATATACTTGGTCATCGTGAACAAACAAACCGCCATTGTTGAACTTTCTTGAAGGTGTGCACATGGATGGCTCACCTGAAGTTATTTCCGAAACAAGTTCTTATGTAGCTTATTAAATCAGCTGTATTGTTTAATTTTTTGATACTGAGTTTAAATTTGTATTATTATATCTGACTATGAACATTACATTGCTAATGAACATTTATTGACTATGAACATTACATTGCAGAGTTACATATTTTTATGGCTTATTTCCGTTTATTTATGAACAAACAGATTTAAGAAAAAGATGGATTTTGTTGTTGAACTGTGAATATTGGTGCTTATTTTTGTGGTTTTGTGTACATGTGGAGTGTATGATATGTAATGTATGTGGACTATTTATATAGATTCCTAGTTTGATATTGTTGTTAATATTATGGATCTGTCATTGATTTTTGTTTTTAATGGCAGAGAATATGGGCGATCCAGATTTCATTGATACCGATAATGATTTCGAGTCTGACATGACGACGTGGAATATGAGAGAAATGTTACCACCGGGATTGAAATGGGCTTGCATGACAGTGGAGATCAAGTTCTAGACGAAATGGAAGAGGTTAATGATATCGAGTTGATGATTTGGAAATGTTGACGAATGGCAGTACACAACAGAGGCCGAATCAGCCAAATTGAGATCGGCCAGGGCACATGCACGACGTTGTGCGAAATCAAAAGAGGCATTGCCACATAAATAATGTGTTCGCGGTTTTTTGTTTTTTAGGTTTAGGTTGCTGGTAAATAACTTGTAAACTCGGGGCAATATGAACATCAGTTTGGTGTACTTGTTTTTTTGGACAAATTAGCAATTGGGTATTTGAGTTTGGAGCTCCTTTTTTTTTGGACAAAGATGGATCAATTACCTAACATCAATGTCTCAGAAGAGTTTGATTACAACTCAAACGACACAGTTTACAACCTAAAACGACACTTCTATTCCTAAACTAAAACGAAGCCATGTTGAATTTGAAAATTGGCCTCTTCTTCCTTCCCATGTGGCTTGCATCTGCTTCTCTTCTTCTTTTGCCGCCACTTCCATTGATCCTTCATAATATTGAGCTCCTTGCCACATATATGGCATGGTTCTTCATCGGGCAATTGGACAAGTAGTGGTCAGGCTTCCTGCAACCATGACAAATCCACTTGTTCATTCCCACCATTAAATTAAAATATGCTAACTGCAGAAAAAAAAAAAAAAAAAAACTACAAATAATTCAGAATATATATCAGATTTAATCCATCTGTTCTTCAAGAAGTAACTTAAATTCAACAACATCCAGAAAAAATGACGTTTTATATGTCAAACCAATTGTTAACCAATATACTTCCATTTGTGCAATTTTCAAATTCAATTCAAGAAATTGACAATGTATTACCTGATTTGGGATACTGCAGTTTACCCAAAATAATTGAATAGAGTTTCGAAACCAGGGACTTCGCGTGCGATTCGGCAGAAATAGATTTTAAGATGTTAGGGTCTGAGATGTCTGAGGATTCTTGAGAGATTTGCGATGAAATCTGATTTGGGGAAAATGGAATTCACGATTAGGGGTTCAATTTGGGGATGTGGAATTGGGGGAAACCGATTGTAGCTCAGAGTTCTTGGTTTGGTTTTATTTTTCACCCTTACTGGTTCTTCATTTCAATTGGTAAAAGTCGTGTCTATAATTGGGAAAATGTAAAGTTTGGATGCGATTTTGATGACGTTGGATATGATTTGGCACTCCAATACCAGTTACAAGGATTTAACTGGCCGACTCATTTTTCTGTCGTCCACGTAGGCACTTATGCTAACGGTTTGAATCGGGTGAGTGATGGATATGGACGGAGCTAAATTAAGTGGCCAATGGAACAGTTCATGAAGTTTAGTGAGCAAGTCGTGATATAATGTAAAGTTCGGTGGCGAATGAAACATTTAACTCGGTTTGATTGCTAATCTAACCACCCACTCTCTCTTCTGATTCTCTCTCTGGAGGGAAAAAAAAAGGGTGGAGCCATATCAAGGGATACCTTCGAGAAAACTCCTCTCTCGCCATAATCGAAAAACACAAGATTTGATTACTGATTCAAACCCATGATTGAGAGAAGCCCATCAAGAAATTCCATATACCCACATCAAAAACTTCTTGTAATGTATAGTAATTGATCTACAAATTTGCCAAAGAAAAATAGAAAAGAATCTGCAAGAATGGAGTCTCGAATTGAATGCATATCATCTACTGATGGGATTCATGAGGATCAGGTTCCCCACCCCCATACTTTTTCTCAGTTTTCATCTTCCAAGCCATCTAACATTAATACTCTCAATATGGTGATTCATCCAGGCACCAGTGTCCACGAGCTTCTTGAATGCCCTGTTTGTACCAATTCTATGTACCCTCCTATCCACCAGGTTAGCCCCCATTTTAAATTAATATATTTCTGTTTATTCCATTCTAGATTCTTTCTATTGTTGTTGTATTGGTTTATATTTTGAAGAAATTTAGGTTTTCTATAGCTATCATCATTGGTTAATTGATGCAAGATTGTAGCATTTTCTGTTTGATCTTTGCAATACTGTGTAGATGTTTGTGAAAAGGGTGTATTGATTGGGAATATGGGTGGCAAGTTTCGGAAATTGCTGAATTGTTTTTCAGGGTTTACCCATTTTATTTTTTTGTGTACATATTGATGGCTTGAATCTATTGGGACGCTGATGCGGCGTATTTGGTTTGGTAGAATTGAGCAGTTGGTATGTTAGGTTAAAAGAGTGTAATAGGATAATGGCTAAATTTGTCTTTTATTTTTGATAAGCTATATTGCAGTTGATTCGGAATATGTTGTGTTGGATCATGCTGCTGAATAAACTGATTTCTGAATTGCTGAAATAAATCTCATTCCCAGAGTTTGATCTGGTGTAAGGTGAATACCGTTGAACCGATGATAAACTCGAGCTTCTTATGATTGGAGTTCAGAAAGAATTTAACAGAAAAATAGACCATATATCATATGTGGATTAATAAGAGTGGAAGAGATGGTTGATGGAACATTAGGCCTGAGGTTAGGTCCGGTTTGACATGCTTTTGCTTGCTGTGGAAGAACTTTTGGAGCAAGCTATCTTAATTTTTGCTTGAAAACTAATTTTTAATAGAACTTCCTATTTCGAAATGCTTTTAGAGGAAGTCACATTTGACTAGGTCCTTCTAAAAGCTCTTTTAACTAGAAGAAGCATTTTCATAAAATTAGCTTAACATGTTCAAAAACAGTTTTTGGGTCTAAAAAGCTTCTTTTGAATTTTCAAAAGCCATGCTAAATGGGCCTTAAATTTTTTTTTAAAGATTGATATTTAAATGGTTGTCAAGATATGCCAGTTGGTATTATCTGTGCCATAGGCCACTAGAACCATGCATGGTTATGGATATGAGAAAGCCCTAGTTCTAAATTCCAATGAGATCATTAAATTAAATGCTTTCATCATTTATTTAATATAAAGAAACGAGTTTCTTGTACTTTATGCTGAAGTGAGCTTTTCTTATCAGTCGTCTTCCATGATGTTTTGGCTGAAATTAGGTGACATGATCTGATGTAGGTTGAATCCAATCCGGAAGTGAAGCTTTATGGTTAAACTTAAGAGTTTATTAATATAATACTGTAAAAGAACCTTTATTAGAATTTTGGATTCTGGATGTCATTGACTACAAGTCTAAAATTGTGTATTTAGGATGCAGAATTTTGACTTGGTCAAATGGAAAGGAAAAGAAAACAAATTTGCTCAATGTTGTAACAAAATGTTTTGTGAAGTTTGTTAGTGAAGTAAGGGGTTTAGGTCATAGTTTTGAAGCGGCTGCCTTAAACCTGCAACTATTTCTATCATTCTGCAGTGTAACTACCTCATGTTTCTCTAACCCTTCTTTCAGAATTAAAACTAATTAACTAAACATGGATAGTTCGACTCGTAAAAAAACTGTTTTGAAACCCAGACTGGACAGGCTGGTTTGACCAGGAAACTGGGAAGCTGGCTGAAAACAAGTCCTATCACATGGATTAAACCATTATAGAAAGAAACCAGCGAAAAACAGTTGGTGAACCTGCTGAACCAGACACGGTTTATAAAAAAAAGGAAATTCATTGAATCAACTTCTTCATCTTCGGTCTTCATGTGCTAGTTTCTCAAGAACTTCATTATCTTCCTCGGCAGGCACCCTTATGAGTATGTGGAGAACAAAATAGGTTAAGAAGAAAGGGAGTTTGGTGGGTATTGCTGAACAACAAAAAGAAAAAAAAAATGAATGGTGAAGAAATGGAATTAGGTAATGTTGAACGAATTGTGGTGTTGTGATTGAATTTTCCTATGATTTTTCGTGCTTAGCTCTCATGCCCCTTTGCTTTGGAAATTTAATTCTGCCCCCGATATCTTTCATAGAAATGGAGAAATTAATTGATATATTTATTGGATATGTCGGGACAAGGGCTAGATGACAGAGGGAGAGAGTGTGTTGTATGTGGGGATTTTATTTTTTTTTATTTTTTTTTTGGGAATGAGCAAATTTGACTATGTCGGGACAACAATGGAAGTAGTTCTTTTTCCTTTCTGAATTGTTCTTGAAATTGATGATGTGAAAATGTAATTATGTATAGATGAAATTTAAATTTATATTTTAAATAATTATTTCTTAGGCTCTAGTTTGACTTGATTCGACCCAATCAAACCTTTTAGAATAGATTTTGTGAAAAATGATTTTTTTTTTTAATTAAGAATTTGTGGTTAAAAATTATGGAAAAATTCCTTGTCCACGTGCAAAATTATCTTATTCGGAGAATGTAAAGTTGAAAATGGGTTTCAGAAACTATCAGTTTTAGAATCTCTACCAAAGAGAGCCTAAATGGACTCACGACGTTTTTTGTGTGAACGTATTTACATATCAAATTTTCAATTTTTTTTTTTTTGGTTGACAATATTGATTACTTTTTAAATGCTGAATAAACTCAGATCATGTCTTTTTACTGCAGTGCCACAATGGTCATACTCTCTGTTCCACCTGTAAAGTACGGGTTCGCAATTGTTGTCCTACTTGTAAACACGAACTTGGTGATATTCGATGTTTAGCGCTAGAGAAGGTTGCCGAATCACTTGAGCTTCCTTGCAATTATTTTTCCCTCGGATGCCCGGAGATCTTTCCATACTACAGTAAGTTGAAGCACGAGGTGGTTTGTAATTTTAGGCCTTACAACTGCCCATATGCTGGCTCTGAGTGCTCAGTAGTTGGGGATATACAATACCTGGTTGCTCATTTGAGAGATGATCACAAGGTAGATATGCACTCCGGATGCACATTCAATCACCGCTATGTTAAATCAAATCCTCGAGATGTGGAGAATGCTACGTGGATGCTGACTGTAAGTATAAACTTTTTCCTCACATTTTTAGTTTGGAGATATCTCATTTTTGTTGCTGAAATTGTGCCATTTATAATATATAACGGACCTTCAAGGAATATATTGCCCATTTGACTCATTAGGCTCTTCAATTGCTCCCTTGTTCGCCAAACAACTTACTGCATGATTATATCTAGACTTGCGTTGTAACCCCATAAGACAGCGATAATAAACTATAAGCCTTCACTTATTCACAAATAAATTTGGGGTCTTCTCCAGAAATCCTTCTTGCCATTCCGCTTAGTGCCTCAGTGCATTGCTAGATCTACTCTAAGATCTAAAGCAACTCTGTCATTAAGCTATGTTACATTTGGTTACTTTCTCTTCTAACTTGCTGTGTTGCAACTCCATTAGGAACAAAATGATAATTCTTTTTATTTATTCATTACTAATCTGGTCTTCTAACCTTGTTTAAATGCTCGGACTGTGACTGTAATAACCTGGGAAGGCACTTGGCGTAAATATCTATTAGAACTCACTATATTGTGATATTGATGTGAATCTTGGATCTGGTTAATCCATGCCGAATTTTCTTAATTTTTCATTTTTTCCTGTTGCAACATCAAGTATGGACACAGTTAATGTTCTTGTTAGTTGTAACTGCTGAATCCCTTGGCCATCATTTTTCAGGTTTTCCATTGTTTTGGTCAGTATTTCTGTCTTCATTTTGAAGCTTTTCAACTTGGCATGGCTCCTGTTTATATGGCATTTCTTCGATTCATGGGCGATGAAGTGGAAGCTCGAAACTACGGTTATAGCTTGGAGGTGGGGGGAAATGGCCGTAAACTTATCTGGGAAGGCACCCCACGGAGCATTCGGGATAGTCACAGAAAAGTTCGGGACAGCCATGACGGCCTCATTATACAGCGTAATATTGCACTTTTTTTCTCAGGAGGAGATAGGAAAGAGCTTAAACTTCGTGTAACCGGGCAAATTTTGAAGGAAAAACAGAATCCAGATGGAGTGTGCATACCTAGTCTATGCAGTTAAATGCTGCTTTGTTTTTCACTTTTTCGTGTTCATGTCGAACTTTCACTTAATTGTTATTAGTGGTTCGATATGTTTTAACGTTGTCAAGAAGTGGGTGTATATGTTGTGGAGGTTTCGGCTTCATCAATAAGCTTTTATTTTTGCATTTGGTGTGCGTTGCAAGTTCAATACAGATATTGTCGAAAGCTGCCTAGCTAGTGTATATTTTCTTCTCTTTGCCTGAACATTTTTTTGATCGGTAAGTTTAAATTTGTATTGATCAAAATTTATATACAAGTGACCGAAAAATGTACAGACGACAAAGATCTAATGAATCAACACTTGAGACTCAAAAATGAATTAAAGCACGAGGATACGAAAAAAAACATGATTTTGCATACCCGTGTTTTGATTCATCTAACAATACTGTCGTGTTTAATCTTCAAAAATCTTCTTGCTTCTCGCTGTTCAAATTTCGTAAGACCATGCAGGCAAGTGCAATTTTCTTGGCTTTGGATTGCCAAGAAGTACCTCGACCTTCCTTTTTAATTCCTTTCAATGCATTAGGCAACATTGTCATCGATCTCTTAATTTGTCCCCAAGTGCATGAAGTCAAAGAACACTGAAAGAATAAGTGCTGACCCGTTTCGGCATGTGAATCACAAAAAACACAAGTTCTGTCCATGTTTAAATGCATCAATTTGTCTTTTGTAAGCAGCTTAGATTGTGCACCCAATCACAAAATGAAAGAATGTTTTGGAGTGATGTAGGGTCCCCGAACCTCCACTGCCCAAGTCTTTTTCACCCCTTTCGGCCTTAAAAACTCATATGCACTAGCAATGAAAAACTGATTAGTTGCTATCCCAGTTCGACAGCCTGTCAACGAAAGCTTGGTTAGTATGTTCGGTCCTCTAAGCTGATTCCGGATGTCCAGTAGCTTCTTGAGCAAAGAAGAGTTACTTTTCCTTGCCTTGCATACCCAAGTACCGGTTCCTGATAGGTAAATTTGATTTACCCACTTAATCCAAAGCTTGTCCTTTTTACTATGAATATTCCAAAGGGATTTGGGAAGTAGCGCTGAGTTCCAGCATTTCATGTCCCTAAATCCAAGCCCTCCATCTTGTTTCGATATGCAAACATTACTCCAAGCAACCAATGGTTTATTGGATCCTCAAAGGAAGTTCTGGCATAGTCTAATGATCTTTGAAGCAACTGTGGTTGGGATAGGAAAAATGGACAGTCAAAAACATTCAACACCTTGAAGAACGACTCTCACAAGTTCCGCTCTCCTCACATAGGACAATGATGCTCTTGACCATGCACAAATTTACACTGATATTTTGTTGAGAAACGAGTCATAAGAGTGGATTTTCAATTTTTCCTTTGCAAATGGAATTCCCAGGTAGCGAAACGGCATAGATCCCTTGGGTATATTAGTTAATTCATGGATGTCCTCTAACTCTTGCCCATGAACACCCACCGTATACAAGCTAGACTTGTTAACATTCATCCTTAGTCGTGGCACGTCTCCAAAGTTAGATAAACAATTCATCATGATACCAACCGAAATAACATCCCCTCTTGCAAATAGCATCAAATCATTTGCAAACGCTATGTGAGTAATCTTCAATGGGTGGGCCACATTTAGGATGAAAGTTGAACTCTGTGAACGTGAGTTAGTTTGTAACAACTTGAGAAAGTCTGAACTCTCTATATTTAGTATTTACATGGCTGGCGCAACATTACTATATGCTCTATGGTTCATGCTACTAAATGTACAATAATGGTAAAAAGTCACGGTACTCTACAAAGTTCTGTGTGTGTTCATGTCAAGCTTGTTGACCACGTAGGTAGAAGGATGGTCCAAGACTCCTACGAGTTACCTTTAGACGCTGCGTCCATATTAAGTGGAATACTAAGTTTTAACGTTGTTCACAAATTGTGGCGTGAGCCGTTCGGTTGATGGATTTATGCACGTATCAAAAAGCAAAATTCTTGAAATTATTTTAGAAATTTACCAAAAAATTAATTTGATTTTAGTTTATAATTTGAAGCTGCAGATAAACAATAAAGCTATTTGTACAAAGTTGAGTTACAAAAGTTGGGTTACAAAGTGCGTTGGCAAAATCTAGATCGTTGATGTCAAATGATTTAAAAATTTGTTTTTAAAATGATTGGTGTAGATGTTATTTTGTCAACCAACTTTGTAACATAACTTTGTACATATAGCATGACTCGCAGATAAATGATCACCTTCCTTAGAATGCCTAAAAACCTCTCCAGGTTTTAGGCACCATTGTGGGCTCACTCTCTTGTTCTTCATATCCATGGAGTTATTGAGCTCTACTGACTCCATATATTATCGAAAATCATATGATATTTCATTTATATCCCACAGTTTCCCCTTCACCACATGGAAAACAAGAAATACTCATCAAGTGATCAAGAGTAACCATACCCATCTCCAGAAAACTAACTTTACACACTCAATTTATACTATGTTTACCCCGCTAGAAGAAAATCTAAGTTTTAGCTCATTTTCGCAGACCCACAAACCGAAAAGTTAACTGCGGAAGAAACTAACTGAACGGAAACAACAGGTGAAGATCTTCTAAACTCAATTCATAAATTATTGGTACAGTGACCTCAAGGGGCTGATACGATATTTGGATGAAAAAATTATGGAATATGCATCATATTCCTTCTTATTGTAGAAACATGTCTTTTTGGACGTGTATTTTCCAAATGTCCTTTTAGATATGCCTTTTCATTAGGTTGTATCTTTTGATGCTCAACTTTCCCGCGACTACATAAAAGACCCATGTGTTTGGAATTTTCATTCATATTTTTTCGTCATTGCATTATCACCTAATGTATATTCACTTCAAAATAATTTTGAGCATTTTTTTGGAGTCAAGTTTCATTTAAAGAGGGTTCAAAATATAAGTAAGTTTGTTGGCATACGTAATTTGGAGTGCGCTCCTGTTGTGTGACATGGTTGATGCATCTTGGGAGACGAATGCCGAAAAGTCATTAGCACCCGTGTGGAACATTATCGTTTGAAGGAAAAAGAGTAGAACCCTTGCCTCGACCAAACTCATATTCTTGTATTTCTCGTTTTTATTTTACGTATTTGATTTCAATAAGTCAAAATTGTGTTCGGTTTTATGCACGTAAAATGTATGTTATTGAAATATAATTTATGCATGTCAATTTTTACCAATAGTGATTCTGAAGAATAGTTCGGTGGGGAAGTTTGTAATGCCAAGTGGAAAATTGGGTATTTTGGATGTAAGTCAGGGCACAACAATAAAACCGGGCATGTTTTTGAGAATGTTGAGAGTTGGGATTTTAGTATTGTGTGGTTTATTTGTGGTTTGGGAAGTTAAAGCACTCTTCACTTTCGGGGATGATAGTGAGGAATACACGAGACTGGAAAAGGAAATGTTGAGGAGGAAGATGAAAGCTAGAATGGAGAAAGAAAAATGGTGAAGGGTAGTGTAGAAATGTGGGATTCCAAAGAGCCAATAAGTGTATCTTTCAAGACGCCTCGGCTTTACAAGGAAGAAGTTGGGAACAACATAATTAAGGTAGATGGATTGAATAATGAGTTCGCAGTAATAGAGTATTCCGGTTATCAATCTAAGAATTTTAATGGAAAAATTGAAAAAATCAGAGCAACGGCGAAACATGCACGAGAACTTGGGCGAAAGGGTTCTTCAGAGGATAATAGTGATGGAGAGGATGGTAGTGCAAGTTCTAGCCATAACGGACAGTTTGTCAGCCCCTTAAAGGTTGACATACGCAATAACATGAGAACAACTTGTACTCATGCCGAGACATTGCGAGAATGGTGTGTTGATGGTGCACACTTTGGATTCGGAGCAAGGAAAATGTGGGAAATGTGCTTCAGTTTGCTGTGTCAGATTGTTGCAGCTTAGCAAGACATGGGCTAATTTAACTTCTTGTTCATGGGCAAAGAGTTGTAGACAGACAAGGCATGGGCTGATCCAACTTGCTGTTAGTGGGCTGAAGTCCACAAATTCGGGTGTTCAATTGGAGCACATGTCTGGCACATGTGTTGGGCGGTTTTCGGAGTCCAGACTAGTGAAAAGTGTGGGCAGTTGCTAGAACTAGTTGAGGGATGCAATTTCTAGTAGTTTCGGGCCAACTGGGTTGGTTTCTTCCTTTGGCAGTTGGGGATGTCAACTGCATACGATTTTGGTCTATAAATAATGAAGGCCAAACTCGTTAAGACACAAGAGTGTTGTGATCCTTCAGTGTTCCCTCGTGTTTTTTTATTATTGTTGAGTAATAAACAAGTTGGGTTCTCCCGTAAAGATTGTGTTTTGTTGCCTTTTACTTCGTGTGGGTGTGTTGGTGAATTCGGGTTTCTGTGTTGGAGGATTTCCTCGGCAGTACTTCAAGGCTGCTCGTATTCTAGAGGAGGAGCGGGCAAATATCACTTCGATGTATCTGTCAGGAGCCGCAAAGTTATGGTGGCGGACTCAAGTAAAGGGTGACGAAGCTACATGTAGGTCGCATGTTGTTACTTGGGAAACGTTGCAGAAGGAATTGAAGGACCAGTTCCTACCTTGCAACACGGCCTAGATTGCAAGGGAATTTCTCAAGAAACTAAGGCAGTTGGGAAGCGTGAGGGAATATGTGAAAGAATTTAGTAGTCTAATGCTAGGGATGGCAAAAAAGCTCGACGGCTCGAACAGCTCGGCTCGGGCTCAGTGTAATTGAGTCAAGGCCCGGGCTGAGCCCCATTTTTTAGGCGTCGGCTCGAGCTCGGGCCGGCCTGTGGCCCGACCGAGCCCACCATTAAAAAAAATTATAGAGCTACCTCTAAGGGCAGCTTTTCTTTTCTACAAAGCTGCATTCAGGCGGCTATTTTAGCTCCCTATAAAGGTAGCAAGCTACAAACATTTAAAAAAAAAATCAAAAACCCGAGTCTGCTCGACCCGCTAAGGCTCGGTGCAAAAGCCCGAGTCGAGCCTCATTTTTTTTACCGGGCTCGGCTCGGCTCAGGCCTAAAAAAGCTTGAGCCGAACCCGAGCTTTTTTTTTCGGCTCAACTCATTGACATAGCTATCTAATGCTGGATATCCAGAACATGTCCGAGGAGGACAAACTCTTCAACTTTATGTCGGGATTACAAGGTTGGGCTTAAGTAGAATTGCGAAGGTAAGGAGTGAAAGACCTTCCTTCAGCAATGGCTGCAGCGAATTGTCTAGTTGACTACAAGATGGGCGGTACTTCCTCTGTTTTGAGGAAAACTAATGAGAAGAATGCTGATACATCGAAAGACTGGAAGAAAGGTGATCAGTATCTCAAATCAAAACGCTTCGGTGGATGCTTCATTTGTAACGGTCCCCATCGTGCAAAGGATTGGAAGGTAGTGATGATAGCTCGGAAGATGGTCCATCGTGGGTGAATTCGTTACAATTGGTGAATGTTATTACTACACTACAACGCGGCTTGATGTATGTTCAGGTGGCTATTGATGGGAAGGAAGTGTTGGCAATGTTGGATATCGGTGCTACAAACAACTTTGTAAGTTCCAAGATCGTGGAGAAGCTAAGTTTGAGCATGACTCAGGTAACTACGAAAATAAAGACTGTAAATTTTGCAGCACAGCCAGTGAAGGGATCTGCTGAAGTCACCTTTCGTATGGGTGAATGGGAGCGAAAGTGCAATCTGATGACTATTCCCTTGGATGATTTTGACTAGATCCTCGGTATTGAGTTCGTTGTCAAGGCGAAGGCGTCTGTGGTACCATATCTGAATGGACTATACATTGCAGATGAAGAGAGTCTGTGTTTCATACCAGCAAGATATCTTGATAAGAACAAAGGAAAGCAGATTCAGGATGTCATGCAATTTACAAAGCAGCTAAAGGCGGGTATAAAGAAATGGTAGGTGACATTTGTTGCAGCGTTGGTGGAGATCAAAGAAGATCAGGTTATGGAGGCGCATGATCAAGTTGCAAGGATCTTGGACGAGTTCAATGATGTGATGCCCTCAGAACTCCCAAGAGCTTTCCCGCCTTGTCGTGTTATCGATCACAAAATTGAACTCAAACTAGGTTCAAAAGCTCCAGCACAAGCCCCATACAGAATGGCTCCGTCAGAATTGGCAGAGTTGATGAGGCAGCTTGATGATTTACTTGATTTACTTGATGCGGGATTCATTCAGCTTGATGATTTACTTGATACCGGTACTTCGGTTCTGTTTCAGAAAAAGAAAGATGGTTTTCTGAGGATATGTATGGATTATCGTGCTCTGAACAAAGTGACGGTGAAGAACAAGTATCCGATGTTGAATGTAGCTGATCTGTTTAATAGATTGGCGAAGGCTTCATTCTTCACAAAGCTGGATCTGCAGTCGGGTTATTGGCAAGTAAGAATAGCGGAGGGGATGAATCAAAGACTACTTGCGTGACAAGGTATGGTTCTTTTGAATTTCTGGTGATACCATTTGGTCTTACAAATGCACTTGCCACATTCTGCAATTTGATGAACGATGTGTTGTATGAGTTCTTGGATGAATTTTTGGTCGTATATTTGGATGATATTGTGATTTATAGTAGATCACTGGGTGATCATATTAATCACTTGAGGAAGGTGTTCTCACGGCTTAGAGAACACCAATTATTTGTCAAGAAGGAGAAGTCCGAGTTTTGTCGGTTGGAGGTCATGTTTTTGGGACATTGGGTTGGTCAAGAGAGGATCGGAATGGATGGAAAGAAGGTGAAGGCTATCATAGAGTGGCCGAGTCCAACCACGGTTGCTGAACTCCGTTTGTTTCTTGGATTAGCTAACTACTATCGATGGTTCATTCAAAGTTATTCCAAGAAAGTAAACGCCTTAACGGATTTACTGAAGAAGAATTCGAAATGGGAATGGTCAGAAGAGTGCCAACGAGCTTTTGAGAAGCTCACACAGGCTGTTTCAACTGAACCGGTGTTGCGGTTACCGGACTTCGAGAAGCCATTTGAAGTACACACTGATGCATCTGATCGTGCCATTGGTGGTGTGTTGGTACAGGATGGCCATCCGGTCACTTTTGAAAGTCGAAAATTGAAGGATGTAGAATAACGATACTCAACTCATAAGAAGGAGATGACTGTCGTTGTTCATTGCTTGGAGACATGGCGACATTATTTATTGGGAACAAAATCCACTGTTCTCACGAATAATGTAGCAAATACATATTTCCGTTCTCAAAAGAAGTTGATGGTAAAACAGGCAAGATGGTAGGAATTTTTGACTAAGTTTGATTTTTCTTGGGTTCATAAGATGGGAAAATAGAATCAGGTTGCAGATGCACTCAGTCGAAAGTCTGTGGAAGCATATATTTCAACTTTGATGACGGTCAAATTGGATTTTCTTGACAGAATCAGGCATTAGGCTGAAAATGATGCTGCTTATACTAAGCTGTTGCAGGAAATTAGGGAAGGCTTGGTAAGGCGGTATTAGATCGAGGATGGCTTGATCTATACCAAGGGTGGCAAATTGTATGTGCCTTCAGGCGGAGGACTGAAGCAAATATTGTTGAAGGAAACGCATGATCCACTATGGGCAGGATATCCGGGCATTGAGAGGATGTTGGCTTTGCTCTCGAAATCGTATTACTAGCCGAAGATGGGTGACTAGATAAAGGCGTGTATTAAGTCTTGCTTGGTGTGCCAGCAGGATAAAATAGAAAGGAGGAAAGATGCAGGTTTGCTCCAGCCTTTGTCGGTTCGAGAAAGGCCTTAGCAATCGATTTCTATAGATTTCATTGCAGGTTTTCCAAAGGTTGATAGGTACAAGTCCAATATGGTGGTGGTGGACAGATTTTCAAAGTACTGAGTTTTCATTCCAACTCCTCACGAGTGCACAGCGAACGTTGCGCTGGATTATCTTTCAAAAATGTGGTGAAGTACTTCGGAATGCCCCAAGATATTGTGAGCGATCGGGATTCGTGATTCACAGGCAAGTTCTGGACTACGTTGTTCAACATGATGGGTTCTGAGTTGAGATTTTCAACAGCAAATCATCCGCAGACAGATGGTCAGACAGAACGGATTAATGCATTACTGGAGGAATATCTCAAACACTATATGACAAGAAGTCAGAAACGAACTCCTCAGATTTGGAAGAAGATCAGTAGCAAAACAGTGCATCGTGGGTTAGTCTAGAAATATGATGGTCCTTTTGAAGTGATCAAACGGGTTGGGAAGGTAGCTTACCGATTAAAGCTGCCTGATCATTTGAAAGTTCATCCTACATTCAATGTCAGCTATCTGAAAGCCTTTAATGAGAGTTTGATGGGGGAAGATCGTTTGCAGGCTAAGAGAGCTCCTCATATGATTCGAAAATAGTATGAAACGGAGGTTGCAAAGATCATTGGGCATCGAACTATGAACACAAGCAAGAAAAATCGAAGGACAGATTATCTTCTTTTGTGGAAATGTAGCATTGGGATTGATGCAACTTATGAACGAGACATTGATCTATGGCAATTTGAGGATAAGGTGAATGAGTATCTTTATTCTCTTCCGATGAGGACATCGAACTCTTCTGGTGGGGAAGGTTTCTCAGTCCCTTAAAGGTTGACATGCGCAATGGCATGAGAATACCTTGCACTCGTACCGGGACATTTCGGGAATGGTGTGTTTATGGTGCACAATTTGGATTCGGAGCAAGGAAAACGTGGGAAAGGTGCTTCGGTTTGGTGGTGTTAGATTGTTGCAACTTAGCAAGGCATGGGCTGATCCAACTTGCTGTTCATGGATAAAGAGTTGTAGACAGACAAGGCATGGGCTGATCCAACTTGCTTTTAGTGGACTGAAGTCCACAAATTCGAGTGTCCAATTGGAGCACATGTCTGGCACATGTGTGAGTCCAGACTTGTGAAAAGTGTGGTCAATTGCTAGAACTAGTTGAGGGATGCAGTTTCTAGCAGTTTCGGGCCAACTGGGTGGTTTCTTCCTTTGGCAGTTGGGGATGTCAATTGCATACGATTTTGGTCTATAAATATTGAAGGCCAGACCTGTTGAGACACAAGAGTGTTGTGATCCTTCAGCGTCTTCCCTCGTGTCTTGTATTATTGTTGAGTGATAAACAAGTTGTGTTTCTCCTGTAAAGATTGTGTTCTGTTGCCTTTTACTTCGTGTGGGTGTGTTGGTAAATTTGAGTTGATTGACTAAGTGACACGCCCTACTCCAGATAAAGCTAATGGACCTAGAGTGTGACGTGCGATGATAGATACCAACTAAAAATGGGACCCACCATCAATGCTACTACAATATGAACCCTATAAATCATTTTCATAAGAATTTCGACATTATCTCCCCTGTATTTTGGACTAACCAACCTGTAAACAATTTTATGCAAACCCAACCATAATATCATATTAATGCTAACCCATGATTATATATCACGATATAGAGATAAGCCGCATTCTCAATCTTTTACTATGAAATTACATCAACTGTACATATGGATACAAAATACATAGTGAGCTCATCTACTATCTACAGATGATGTGCAATGACATCCAAAAATGAACATGTGTCCCAAAACACTGACTACATGCTCTAGAAAATGAATCATACTAGTCATCGGTGGTTCTGACTCCAAATCAAGGCTCAACTCCACAAGATGCCTAGAAACTCAACTGCTACCTGATAAGGAAATAGTGGGAAAAATATCAGTTGATAACTCAGTGAGTGGAGAAGTTCAGAAATAATCATACCTTTCCATTTACACATTTTAGCAACCTCAAGCTTACATAATTTAACAATCCACAACATAACAACATATAATAATAATAATAAAAAGGTGAGATATCTCATAACGCTGAAAAATGTCATCTCATAATCATGATATAATCATCAACTCAAATCCATATCATCATCTCACATCATCACATGTAATCAACCAAAAATGTACCATCTGATTGAAATCAATAATCCGCCCCTCGGGCTAATTACTTTCCTCACGGCCCGTAGGCCCCTCCGTGATCGAAAGTGGGTCTCAAATACCTCTTATAATCAATATTAGAACACGCACAAGGTCACTCGGTGAACTATAGGTACACGATCAGACCCCTTCATCAACGGTCAATACCCCTCAGTGTTACAGTATAGAACACGGCCAGGCCACTCAGTGAACTAGAATAAATAGACAATCATGAGTACTTTTCTGGTTGATCTCCATATCACATGTGACACATTCCAATTCACAAATAATTCATACCCAATCTTTAAAATCCACACAAACCATAATGAAGGAATATTTCCAAGTCAATCATGTAATTGGATCTATAATTCACTTAACTGCACAAAATAGATAGGAATATAATTAATTAGCAATACTTGAAAAATACATAAGTTTTTTCCACTCATAAACTATTTACTGGACGATTTGTTTGGTTGGTAGGCTATCTCGATCTCTGCGCTACCTCTTGATATAATAATAAATTTATTCGGGTCAAAACTCAATTCACCACCTTAACAATAATAATAGAGAAACAATTTCACATCTCTTTCCCAATTTACCCACCAATTACCAAATATATTAAATTCATTATTCACCACATGTATAACCCCCATATATACTTTAATTCAATACTTAACTTTTATGTTTATCATTTAGTTTCATTAAACTCGTAAAATTTGAGAAAAACCAAGTTTTGACAAAAACAGCACTAAAATTTCAAAATTTAGAAATCTGTCACCTGTTTTAATATGCTGAAAATTACCGCAAACTATTGACAGAAATAGCACTTTCTGGAAATACTTTCAAAAATAACATTTCTACATAATTTTCTCTGAAAATTGTTAAAACAATAGAAAATCCCAACTTCAAACCCCTAATTTAAGTATCTAACATCATATACTCAAAAGAAAATCAAAGAATATGTTTTTATTTCACAAACACACTTCCAAGTTTCTACTTTCTTCAACTACAATATGCAATTAAACATTTTCTTTGCTATCTTCCAATTTAAAACTTCAAATAAACATCAATAACTTCTCATTCTTGTTAAATTTCGAATTTAGGAACATTTTCTATGAACCCTAAAATCTAAAATCATTATGAAATAAATAAAATTTAGGCTTACCTTCAAGAATTGATAAAGAATTTGGAGATGGTAGCCTTTTCTCTTCCCTTTTTCTTCTTTTCTTCCCTCTTTTTTTTTTCCTTTCCTTTCCCTCTTTTTTTTTTCTCTCTGCGGGTTTTGTCTCTGTTCTCTCAATGCCTTAGTCCCAAAGAAAGAGAATGGACTAGATAAAGTCAAAAGAATTGCTAACTATGGCCAAATTGCAAGGTTAAGTCCCCATCTTCTTGCCATACTCTATTTAGCCATTTCATTTCTAATAACATAAACTAACTCCCTAAATTTCTTCATATATTATTACTAGCCCTTCAAGTATTAGTAATTACCAATTAGACCCCGCAAGAAATCTTTTATTCAATTTAATTCTAATTTGACATTGACTTTGACTATGAAAGGGATGAGGTGTAACATTAAGTGTGACTTAGTGTCATCATATGTCGAAATTTGGCTAAGTATTTTACTTGGAATTCGTCCTTGTGATAACATGCAATGTGTTAGTACGAAACCCATAAGCGTATATGATCGTAGTACAAGTAATAAAATTTGTGAGTTAAGAGTATCATTCCCACGAGGAGTAAGACCTAATTTGTAATTCAATAGCTACTGTTAAATTCGAAGTATTATAACATCAAAAGAGTTATGATTTATTTGTTATTTATTCTAATTATACTCTAAGAAAGTGATAAAAAGTGATTAAATCTAATGTGAATCTTGTATTGGATTCATGTATCCCTTATTTCCATCTATTTCAATTCTAAATAATTATTTTATCAATTCATACATTTTTAACAACCGATAAAGTTAGTATGTTAAATGCTCTTTTCCAAGATACATCAACATATGACTGACACGAGACGATCTTATTCCTAGTCCGAATTCATATGAAAGTAATGCATTTAGTTTAGATTATCAATAAGATTGTATGTGTGCAAGAGTTTATTCCTAATTCTAATTATACATGTTGATTTTACCACGTTCTAGACTCTTTGTGAGTATTCTTACACTACAACGGGCAACTAACTATTTAATTGGTGATCAAGCAATAAATAATACAATGAGTATGTAAAATCAATCAAACAATAACATGAAATTCCTAAATTGAAATCTTGAATTGAAATAAATGAAAATAAGATTCAAACATTCATCCAATATAATTTGAAAACCCTAGCCACCATCCTAATTATTAAACTATACAAGAAATAATGAAAAGACATTGTCTGGATCAAGAAATAATGGAAAATTGGAAAAATTCAATTTATTGGCTTGAATCTTGACTTTGGATTAAGGATCTTCAATAAATTTGTGCAATTTGCCTTTGGTTGATAATTCTGCCTCGTTCTTCACCTCCAAAATATGTTGAATCTATGAATTTTTAGGTCTATGTAGGTCTCCACGTTTTGGTATTTAAAGCATGCAAAAAAGATTGCATTGAATTGTTACTAAAACAAAAATAAGAAAAATCGATTTTTTCTCGTTTTATATTGAGGCACACCTAATACAAACTAGAGCGTGCACATGAATCCTTTAGGCAGCTTCAGGCGTCTCAAATTAAGAGAAGGCACGCACCTCCTCTGCAGGCCTAGGCTTGTCCCGAGCAACATTCAATATTGTTATGATAATTTTCTTTCCTGATATTCGATTGAGTCGTTCAAAGTACGTTGAAAAGCTAACACAAAGGAATACAATTCTTATTTAGATATTGTTTTCCAATTCGAGCATTTGCTATGCCAAAAATGAGTTTCAATCTAAGGTAGAAAATCTAAAGCATAACTCTTTCTGCTAGAAATTAATGTTTGATGATATTTTTACTATATTTCATCCATTTGGTTTCTTTTCTTATCCAATTGACAACTAGTACTCTCGAATATTCATCGTGAGGTCATTCCAACCTTTGAGTATTTGCAATTTAGTCCCTGAACATTAAATTTCCTTCATTTTAGCCATTTTCCGTTCTTTCTTCCAAACATAAGTTTTTCCTAACAAAAGCAATAAATTACAAATTAGAGACTAATACATCCAAAGAATAACAAAATATCATCATAAGCATAGAAACTACACTTATCAAACCCCAAAATTTGAATCTTTAACAAAACTAAAACCAACGAACACACAAACGTATGAAAATATTTAACTAGCTAACCTGGAATTTTATCTCAGAATTGAAATCACAATATTAAACCTAAGCAAACCTTCAAAATCACAATATAAAATCAAAGTTTACTTTTCCAATGCAAAGACAACATGTGTTTGTCTCAAGAATTAAGCATAGTATCATGAATTCACAAGTTGCTTCATTCCCAACCCTAAATGGTCAAATATATCTACCATCACCCGTGAGATTCACACATCCCCAAATCCGTTCTTTTCCTTTTTCTCAAGTGTGTGAACTAATGTTGAATTTTATTCTATCATCACCTCTCTAGTTTAGAAACTACACTTAACACAAAAAAAATTAGAAACTCTGATAGAATTTCTCTTCTTACATCATTAGATGATTTAAAATATGATATTGGACTTCCAACCGAAGAAGCTTCAATGGAAGAAATTGATATGCAAATTCGTAACGCATCGAATGCAGATGGCAATGAGAAGAAGACACTTGAGGTAAGCAACATGATAATTGGTTCGAGCTCCTCAGATTTAAATGGAGTGAATTTACAATCCGATCAAAGTTCTATGAGAATTAAACTGTGGGCCATAAATTTGTAAAAGAAGCCCGAGAATACCTCTTAAGAAAGAATGACAAAGCAAAGGTAAATCAATAACCTAAAGCCAGAATTGAAGAAAGAATTCACCCTGTTTTTGTTATGACAAGTACAAATGAAGCATCTGATACCAATGTCGAATTATCCGACTCTTCTCATTTAAGTGAAAGACCAAAATTTCAAATTCTTATGAAGATTCTTGTTTTGAGAGAAAGGAAGCTAACAATGGGGACTCTGAAGCAGCATATGGAAAAGTGTATAGCCTGAAGAATCTAAATTATACCAAGATGTCCTCAGGTCATGAATTGAGCATCGGAAGTCAAAATAGTGGTCATGAAGATTCAAGCTTGTCGGAAGAAGCTGATAATTTTTTTTTTACACTTATTCGAGATCTAAAATTATAGCATATTAATGTTCTTTTGAAAGCAATATGGCCTAATTTGTGTCATGTTGTGTTTAGTAGGCAAAACTCGATGATTGCATGAAGAATTGGAAAAAATAAAAAATTGAAGAAAAATGACGAAATCCAAACATGGAGACTAAAGTGAAACAATCCAATAGTTGCGTCGGATTGCAAGATAGTGTTCAAGAATCCAAAGGTCAATCGGAGGTAAAGAGAAGCCAACGAGGGGAAAAATTATCGAAAATGGTCAAAATACACCCTTGGGAAAGTTCAAGGACCAATATACAATTTGGTTAAAAAATGGTAATACCATGTGTAAGTATAGACATGTAGGCCATGTGTATACTCAAATCTTATTTAGGTTGACCAAGGCTAAATTAAATGAACTATGTGTACAATCAAATTGAACCATGATTTGGCGCTCTATATAAGACCTAATACGTCTAGAACGTCATCAACCTCCTTTAGACCTAAAAATCACATATTCTATATATTTTGGAAGCCAAGAATGAGGCTAAGCATCAAAATCAAGACGGATTACAAAAGTTTATTGAATAATATTCATCTCTTTTCAAGATTCAACTCTTCATTATTTATTCTTTTTGAGTAATGTTTTCCAATATTTTTTGTATAATTTAATCATTAGATGGCTAGGCTAGTCTTTATATTTAGGGATGACAAAAAACCATCAAACTCGATACCCATGGGGCACTGTTTCGAACGGGGCAGAGACTACCCGCTTAATCGAGTATTCGGGTCGGGGACGGGGTGGGTTGACTTCGCCCCATGGCGGGTACGGGTAACAGGTACCTCGCCCCGCCTTGTTTAATTTTTTTTTAAATTCAATATTTTAAATAAAAAACTACATAAAATTCCATTTGTTCTAATAAAAGACGACAACTAAGATTATCTAAAAAATATGACAAACAATAAAAGTCTTAGTCTATCAAGTATATTTGAATAATTTAAATTTTAAAAATAAATTAAAAATATATATTATTGTCTCACTTTAATGAATGGCGACAAAAAAAAAAAAAAAAAAATTAAACAGGAAGTAACCCCACCCCACCTAGGCTTGCCTTAAATGAGTAACAGCGCAGGTACGGGGAAGGTTGCCTCAACCCGGACTCTCCCTATTGTCATCCCTATTTATATTGTATTGGATGAATGATGAACCCTATTGTATATTTATTTTAATTTAAAACTAGTAATTTAGTTATTTCTTGGTTTTCTTGATTGCTTTTGCATACTCATTGAATTATTTAATTGTTTGACAACCAATTGAATAATTAGTTATTTATTGTAGTGTTGAAAAACTCACAATAAGTCTAAAACGTGACAAAATTAGCATATGTAGATAGAATTATGAATAATCTTTATCAAATATGCAATCACATAGATAATCTACAATTTAATGCATTTTGGTCATATGAATTCGGATTAGGAATAAGATCGGATCATGATTACAATATACTTAATTTGTTTTGGAAAAGAGAATTAAATATACTAGCTTTATGATTGTCTCGAATGCATAAAATTGACTAGATTACGAATTAAGAATTAAATAAATGGCAATAGAGGGATTTGAAATCCAATATAATCATTCACATATTTGACAAAATAAATTTTATTGCTTTCTTAGTTTAGAATTAGTATAAATAACAATAAAATACATATTTTGTGTCACGAACATCGAATTTAGTATTAACTAGTGAACTATAACTCACAATTTACTTTATTATTACTTGTGAACAATCTTCTCAACTGAACAGAAGCATCAACTCCATGTGAGAAGCATAATTCCTGTAGGCTCCTTTCAAACTCCAGAAAGAAACCTAAACGAGATCTAACTCTAATTTTCAAATTTAGAGTAGAATCAAAACAAGTTCTTGTTACAAGAACAATAACAAAAACAGAGAAAAACAGAGGAGAGAGTCTGGGATTGTTTTTAAACTGATTTCACGCTTCTATTCAACAAAAGCATTCCCTTAGATATATTAGTCAGTCACAATTACAAGGAAAATGATAAAGAAATACAAAAGGCTGAATTTGAGTACAAAAGACTATCAACTACCATCCTCTCTACTGTAGCTAGGTATGGGCTGTTGATATAAAAGAGTTTTATATAAAAGCTTCAAATCCCTTCAATCTCCTCCTTGAAGCTTTTATGTAACACTCCAATTTGATGTTTCAACTCATCAAAACGGCACTTTGCTAAAGGTTTAGTAAACAAATCTGCCAATTGAACTTTTGAGGGACAGAATTGTAGGTTCACTTCACCTTCCTTCTCAGCTTGTCTGATAGCATGAAATTTCACTTTAATATGCTTTGTTCTTCCATGATTAACTGAATTTTTGGCCAAGGCAATAGCTGATTGATTGTCCACTAGAATTGAAGTAGGATTTGATTGAAATTGATGCAAATCACTCAGAATTTTCCTCAGCCAAACAGCCTGATTTGTTGCTGATGCTGCAGCCACATACTCTGCCTCTGCTGTAGATTGAGCCACAATATCTTGCTTCTTTGAGTTCCAACAAAATGCACCAGATCCAAATGTAAACAAATACCCAGATGTGCTTTTCATATCATCCATTGAACAAGCCCAATCACTGTCTGAATAGCCAATTAAATCTGAACCAGCTCCTCCTTCAAAATAGATTCCATGATTTAGAGTACCTGTAATATATCTGAGAACTCGTTTAGCAGTAGTAAAATGAGTTTGTGATGGATTTGTCATGAATCTAGACAATAGACTTGAAGCAAACATCAGATCAGGTCTTGTTGAAGTTAGGTACAACAAACTCCCTACAAGACTTCTATAATTCTTCTCATTTGCTGGCTGATCACCATCATTTTTTGATAACTTCGTATTCACTGCTATAGGAGTGTCAACTGGCTTGCAATCCATCATTTTAAACTTTCTCAAGATATCAGTTGCATACTTTTGTTGTGAAACAAAAATTCCATCAGATCTTTGTTCAATTTCAATTCCAAGAAAATACTTCATTTCACCCAAGTTTGTCATCTCAAACTCCTTCTCAAGTTCAAATGTGAATGAATGAATCAGCTCAACATTATTTCCAGTGATCAATAAATCATCCACATACAATGAGATGATCAAAACATTTGAATGATGATCTGATTTTACATAGAGTGTGTGCTCACTTTCACTTCTCTGGAATCCATTTTCACATAGATATCCATCAATTTTGCTGTACCAAGCTCTTGGAGCTTGCTTCAATCCATACAAAGCTTTCTTTAGCTTACACACATGATTAGGAATTGATCCTGAAATGAAACCTTCAGGTTGTTCTACAAAAACATCCTCTTCAAGTTCACCATTGAGGAAAGCTGATTTTATATCCAGCTGATGTATTTTCCACTTCTTTTGAGCTGCCAATGCAATAAATAATCTGATTGTATCATGCCTTGCAACAGGAGCAAAAGTTTCAAAGTAATCCACTCCACTTTCTTGAGCAAATCCTTTAGCTACAAGTCTAGCTTTGTACTTGTAGATCGAGCCATCTGGAGTTACTTTGGCTTTGTAAATCCACTTCACTCCAATTATCCTTTTATTAGTTGGTCTTGGCACTAGTATCCAAGTCTCATTTTTCTGAATCATTCTCATTTCCTCTTCCATGGCTTCAACCCATTCAGGATACTTAGCAGCTTCTTCATAGTTGTTTGGTTCAGCTATAGCCATATAGCATCTTTCATAAACTTCATTCAAAGGTCTAGTTCCTCTAGGAGGTAGACTAGAGCTAGAAGAAGACTCAGAAGGACCATCATTTGAAGAACTTGACTCTACCATAGGTGGTTGAATTTCAGGCTCTACCATTGGAGTATTTTGCTGCACTATAGGTACAAGAACTGAAGATTGCTGTGATTCAATTTCTTCCCAATTCCACTTGGAATTTTCATCGACTTTGATGTCTCTTGAGACCATAATCCTTTCAGTTTCCAGATTGTATACTCTATAGCCCTTTGACTGAGAACTATAGCCTAAGAAAATTCCTTTTTCTGCCTTGTTGTCCAGCTTACTCCTTTTTTGATCTGGAACATGAATATAGCATAAAGATCTAAACACTTTAAGATGTTTTGCTGTAGGTTTCACACCATTCCAAGCTTCAATTGGAGTCTTGCCTTTCACAGCTTTAGTAGACAATCTATTTTGCAAATAGACTGATGTATATACAGCCTCTGCCCAGAACTTCTTTGGCAAATCCTTCTCAGCTAAGATGATTCTTGCCATCTCCATCACTGATCTGTTTTTCCTTTCTGCCACTCCATTTTGCTGTGGAGTATAAGGTACTGTAAGCTGGTGATGAACATCACTTTCTTCACAAAATTGATCAAACATCTTGGAGGTATACTCCTTACCATTATCTGATCTCAAAACTTGAATCTTGCAGCCTGACTGACTTTCAACTAAGGCCTTGAATTTTCTAAAGATGTGAAACACATCTGACTTATTTTTCATGAAATACACCCAGCACATTCTTGTGTAATCATCAATAAATAGCACAAAATATTGATTTTCACTCAATGAAGGTGTTCTCATTGGTCCACAGATGTCAGTATGCACCAGTTGCAATTTCTCTGTTGCTCTCCATACTCCATCAGTTGGAAATACTTCTCTATGCATCTTTCCATAGTTGCAACCCTCACAAACTCCTCCTGGATCTTGAATTGCAGGAAAATCTCTTACCAATCCTTGAGAGTGAATGTTTGCTAAGGATTTAAAATTGCAATGACCATATCTTTTATGCCATAAGTTTGATTCATCAATATTAACCTCAGCAGAATTTGCAATCACATTTTTCCAGCAAATACTGAAGCTTTTATTCTTCATAGGCACACAAGCAATCTCAACATCATTTGAATCATGTATCTTACACAAATGATCTTTAAAATGCAATGAATATCCATTTTGAACCATTTGACCAACACTTAACAGATTTGAACTTAAACCAGGTACAAGTAAAACATTATTAATGTACCTCATTCCCTTCTTTGTTTGGATGGCAATGGTTCCAATTCCTTTAGCAAATACAACTTCACCGTTTCCCATCTTGATTGTAGCTCTGCAATCTGGATTTAAGTTGCAAAAAATCTCCTCTTTGCTTGTCATATGATTTGTGCAAGCACTGTCAATAAACCATGAATCTTCTTCCATCATTTTTGTCATGTGAAATGCCAGAAACAAGTGATCTTCACCCTTCTTTTCATGAGTCAGTGTAGCTTGCTGATTTTGATGTCTAGGTTGTTGATGAGTTTGAGTTTGATTTGAACGATTTCCATAACAATACTTTTCAGGATGACCAACTTTGTTGCACACTTTGCATTTGTGTGTTTCCCATCAAAACTTTTCTAGATGATTTGTTTTACCACAACCACTACATGGAGGATATGATTCTCGAGTTTCTCTACTCATCCCATGTTTGCTGATAATTCCTTCTCTTCTTTTCTTTGGATCAAATTGCCTCTTGCCAAAATTATTTCTGGAATACTGGTGTTTATGTTTGGCAACAAAGGCACCTTCCACTGATTTCTCATTCCTTGCTGCGAGCCTTTGTTCATAAGCCATTAAGGCACCTGTAAGTTCAGTTAAAGTGAGGCTTGACAGGTCCTTTGTGTGCTCAATGGCTGTTGTAACAGCATCATATCTTTCAGGCAATGTAATCAACACTTTCTGAACTACCTTTTTATCTGTAATCTCCTCACCATTTAGTTTGATTTAGTTTACAATATCAACTACTCTTGAGGTGTAATCTTTAACTTTCTCAGTCTCTTTCATCTTGAGATTTTCAAATTCTCTACTCAAAGCTTGCAATCTCACTGCCCTGACTTTTTCTGAACCTTTAAACTCTTCTTCAAGCTTATCCCATGCCTCTTTTGCTGTAGTTACAGCAACTAATCTGGGAAAAATTTCCTTTGTCACAACTGTAAATAAGAAAGACAAAGCTTTCATATTTTTCATGGATTGATACTTTTGTTGCTTCAACTGAGCTACTGTGTAGTTAATATCAGCTTCAGGAGATTCATAACCTTGCTCAATCACTTCCCAAAGATCGTGTGCCATCAAGAAAGCTTTCATTTTTACTGACCAAAAATCATAGTTTTCACCATTAAACACGGTTGGTAATGGAAGAGATGAAGAGCTTGTTCCTGCCATTTTCAATCTTTCCACAGGTTTCAGAAATTTTTAAATACAGTATCTGAAGTTTTCTCACCGGATTTGAAACGTAAATACCGGATAAGAACCCCTTTTCTAAGCTTACCGGATATGAACCTTCCTTACCGTATTTGCAATGTAAATACCGGATATGACTTTGCTTACCGGATTTGAACCTGTTCAGAATTTCCTTTTCCAGCAACCGAATAAAATGCTCTGATACCAATTGTAGGCTCCTTTCAAACTCCAGAAAGAAACCTAAACGAGATCTAACTCTAATTTTCAAATTTAGAGTAGAATCAAAACAAGTTCTTGTTACAAGAACAATAACAAAAACAGAGAAAAACAGAGGAGAGAGTCTGGGATTGTTTTTAAACTGATTTCACGCTTCTATTCAGCAAAAACATTCCCTTACATATATTAGTCAGTCACAATTACAAGGAAAATGATAAAGAAATACAAAAGGCTGAATTTGAGTACAAAAGACTATCAACTACCATCCTCTCTACTGTAGCTAGGTATGGGCTGTTGATATAAAAGAGTTTTATATAAAAGCTTCAAATCCCTTCAATTCCGAAGGTGCTGAAAACAATGCAGTAGGGATTGATCTTCAAAAGCCTGAAACTACCATTAGTAATGAGGTTAATGGCGGCTGTGCAAAGCGAGCATTGTCCGGAAATAAGGAAAACTGGCTTCAGAAGAATTTTCACGAATTTGAGCCCATTGTACAAAGGATTGGAGTTGGCTTCAGAGATAATTACTGGGTCACAATAGAAAATAAAAATCAAGAGTTAGAGCTTAAGTTCCTTAAAGATGACAATGAACTTGAGTGGATGAAAGATGTAAAGCTCAAGGATATTGTAATCAGAGTTCGAGAAAATGAGCTTTCAGGAAGAGATCCATTTTTTCTTATAAACGATGAAGATAAATGTGCATTTTTCAGTGGCCTTGAGAAGAAAGTTGAAGAAGAAAATGAGAAGCTAATAAATCTGCACAAATATTTCCATTCCAACATTGAGAACCTGATTACGGAGCAGGAGAATTTTTACTTTCTTCTTAGATCTAATTGTATTTCAATTGGAAACCAACTAATTTAATAAGTTTGCTAATTATGTTGTATGATGAATTCACCCATTGTTTCAAATCCTGGATCCACCCCTTCCTTCCACTACGATGCAATAAGATAGCCGTGCCAATGTGACTTCTTTTTGTTACTGTAGATAGCATTAGCTTGTATGATCCACCGGAGAAAATAATACCTCGGTGGAAAGTTTCCCATGCAGAAAAAGAATCCCGAGTTCATTAACAATTTCGTAGAAGAAAGAAAGGAACTTGTTGCTGAAAGCATTAAGAATTCAATTCTCGTAAAGAAGACAAAACAAGATGTCCTTCAGAGATCTGAAGAATCTTCATATCATGACAATACGACTAGATCAAAAGATGTCGTTCAGAATATCGGAAAGAGCCTACAGTAGCTCTAAAGACTATTATAGAAGGCAGTGATGGTTCATTTAGAGCCAGCAACTGATATGGGAGGGAGTATTTGCAGCGCACTAAGAAATGGTCCCAAGGATTCCTGAAGTCGTACAATGCAGAAACAGATGTGGAAGTCAAAGGTGTAATGAAGGATATAGGAAAAGATTTGGATAGATGGATCACTGAGAAAGAAAGCAGCTGACATAAGGGACAAAATTTCCGAGAAGGGTCATAAGTTCGTTAAGGAAAAACTCGACAAGGTCAAAAGAGAAATGGAACTCTATGGTCCTCAAGCTGTCGTCAACAAGGCTAATGGGGGTATTAGTTTCTTATGCATATTGAGTTAAATCATTTGCTCTGATTACCACCATACATTGCTGTGAGGGACGAAGGATAAGACAGATAACAGAGAACGGAGGACCATATGTATTTCCTGTTACTGTGGTTGCAAATCGGAAAGGTCACCAAGGATTCTGTTAATATCATACTGAAATCATTTTTCTTTTATCCGGTTGTATATTAAATCGCTGTGGCTCTTTTTCAGCACTTTTTTGGGGAATAATAATGAACTTTTCTGATCTTTACTTGAAACCTTTCATGTCTTCTGTATAACAGATGAAGCCGATGATCTGTTTTAGTGAATGTCTCTTCGAGTGAAAAAATAGGAAAGTTGTATAATGATGCCCGAACAGAATTACAATTTGCAAGTCACATAACTTATTAGTTATAGATAGTACACTGTACACAGTGTGATAATTATTCTGTAGCATGCTCAAATATAGTGTGATTTTTATGAAATCTTGATGAATATGCAGTGTGAATTATGGTGTTTATCCAATTCTTTCCTCTATTTGTAAATTATATAGATGGTGGTATGTGTTTGCAGTATTATGAGCAAAGGTAACAAGAAAAGACCCAAGTTGGAGATTCGGTGGCATTTCATTCATGTTATGCCAATTTCGTATCACCAACAAACAAGGAATCTGGTTGGTGGGATGTGTATATGTTCGTCTCCCTTCTGCCATCTTCAAGTTATGGAGCAAAGACTTGCCGGGAAGTTTGATAATCACAACTTCCATGGTTGCTGGCCAACCCCGATTTTTTACAGGTAAATGTTGATCTTGTTCGTAAATGATGAACGACATGAGAGCTGGCAGTTTCAGGCATAAATTTTGAGTTTGTTCCAATAGGGACGAACAATGCCTGCTGAGCCAAAGTGGCATATGTGATCATTTTACTGCCTTAGAGCTTCAAGTGGAGCACAGATCATTTTCTTCTCCTCTAGCATAGCCACAATCCATCCTAGTTCCAACGCTTGTATAAAGATATATATATTTCAGCTCAGATTTTGTATAGTTATACTGAAATCAGATTTTAGCTGTCGGACAAGAGACTACTTTTGACTCATGTTCAGCGTTGTGTAAATTTAGGGTCAATAAAACAAAGGATTTTGTCAATGACCAGGACTTGTGAATCAGACACACAAGTTTCAACGCTGTTCATTTCCTGTCTAGAAGTGTTTTGACACATTGTGTTGATGATAATCCGAACTACGAATTTCTAAATTTCTTTCTTGGTTGTGTAACAATACAACCCGGACCCTAGTCCACCGGATTCAGACCAGGCTCTGACATAGTCTATGCAGGACTCAAGTCTGCCCAGTTAGCTTACATGCTGTTTCACTGTTCAGTGTCCATTAGGGATTAGGTCCAACGTGGCGAACAGTACGTAAGCTAACCGTGCACAAAATAGTCCCTAGACAACCAAGCTAATGGTGGTTTGTAGGGAAAAGTTCGTAGTCGTTACAAGTCGTCCACAATTCTGAATCTGATCATCAAGAACTTGACAGGCAGCATAATCAAGAAACTCCATAAACAAACAAATCAAAGTGGTTATATGCAAACACTCAACTGGCAAGAAAAATCATCCCTTCATTCATTTTTACATGATATCGTAAACAATACTACAACTGGTTGAAAGCGCACAATTTTGGTGCACTCAACAATTTCAACAATCATCATTCAATCAACTGCACACATTGTAGCAAACTAGCATTCATACAAATAAAACTGCAAATTTCTGCAGAGAAAGCTTCGCATTAACTTAAGAATGTCTTCTTCTTCTTCTTCTTCACGAAGAATTCGAAAAATATCAGCAATGGAAGCCTAATACGGTACCTCGAGTAACCTCAATTATCACACCACACCTAACTCCACTATCCACTTTGTGTGTGAAAACCTTCAAAACCCTGACCCTCCCTACTAACTTCATCTGAGTCTCAATCTCCATTGTCTCCCCGACCATCATTCCAGCATTGTTGAAATTATTACTGTTGTCGAACCCTAATCCGCCATCACCACCGCTCAGCGCCGCTTTGGCCGGAGTTGGGAGGGGGTACTTCTGGACATCAAATTTGGCGGACATTTTCTGACTGCCACCGCCACCGATCCTTCCGGCGGGAATGAACACGAGACCCATCGGCTCCCCGGAGTAGACGAGCTGCAAAGAGCTGTCATAGTGAGAAAACTCGTCGCGGTTGGGGTTGGTCACCGTCACGTACTGGAAGAATTCGAAATTGACGGTCCCGTTCGTGACGGAGAATGCCGGGAACTGCACGGCGTCGACGGCGATTTTCGGAGGTTTGGGCTTGAACAGGAAGAAGTAAACCGCGACTGCGCCTGCGACAATTGACAGCAAGAAAACAGTGGCCACTATACATGATGCTAAATTCGTACTCCCACGATTGGATTTCGTATAACGGTCATCAGATCTAGGAAATTGAGGTTGCTGCATTTCTTGTACAGTGATTTAGTGAGAGAAAATTAGAAAAAAACTATGGGACTGAAAAGAAAGAATGGAATTTAGTGGGTTTGCTACTTTTTTATCAAGAGCAAGAAAAGAGATTTTCCACGTCATCAATCACGCTGCTTTTGGGATTAAAGCAAGTTTTTCCTTTAAGGGTTAACGCTTTAAAACCGGAGAGAAATGGTGGCCGCGGTGGCAGCTATGGGAGGTGGTGGTGGAGGAGGAGGTTGGTGTATAATAAGGTCAACATTCAGATGAATTTGAGTAAGGGTTAAGGGTGGTATAATTGTGTCTGAAGTAAATTGGCCATCAAGTTAGGTGTTTTAAGTTTGTTAGGTCCCTTGCGAGGGATGAAATTAACAATGATGATGGTTGGTGATATAGTCATCTCGTTTGGAACATTCAGTTCGATCATGGTTTTTTCTTACAAACTGAACACAATTTGGACATAACCTATCCTGAAACATCGCCATGGATCAAAACAAGGCCTGCACCGATGATAAATGTACCTAGTTAACTATAACACATTACTATTTACAGGACTCAACATTGCAATAAAAAATAGTAACTTTTTCTTTCTATCTAATCATTGGCAATTCATTACTTTATTCGTTAAACTACAAGAAATCTCGTTCTAAATACATGTTTCGTAAACAGTATTAAAACGTATTGGACGGGCCATTGGTATGTATATCCTTCAGGATAATTGCAATCAAACTTATATTACCATTAGACATGGCTAACAATCTTGTAAAGGTTCCCATTAATCGAATGGGACGATTAAGTGAATGTTCGAAGGAAAACCTCTGTAGGCATTTAACATTGCTGTCATTCACAAAAACACCAAAGCTTCTTAGTGGAACGAAAGTATCATTAGCTGGTATTACATTTCTGACTAATTTACCTAGGGAGTAAATTAGCTCAACCCCGACAACATATCCAAGCTACCACTATTCCAAGCAGAGCTCCAGCAACAACCTGGGACGGAGTGTGGCCGAGAAGTTCTTTGAGCTTTCTTTGGCTCATTGGATGCCCTTGGAATAAGTCCTCAACGATCAGATTGAGAACCTATATCAAAGAAACAGTATCGTTTACTTTTAACAATATTTGCACATAATACGTGAGCTAATAGAATAACAACTCTTAGCATATTCTGTCACAATAGCAAAGAATAGGAATTGTATTCTGAAGCTTCAAGAACCATAGCAACAGCATTACTGGCTAAGTACCAAAATTTTACTTATAAGTAACTCTAAAACAACAATTCCTTTCGAAGGTCAATGTCAGAAATAATTCAATCAATTATTTTGACAGTAAGATAATAGTTATTTATAAAATAAGTAATTTTTTGTACGTCAAATGTAAGAAAAAAGTAACTTCCAAATTCATACATTAATGAAGTACTATTGTAGAAGTTGCATGCCAATTGCCGACTATTGAAGCACAGAGAATTGGTTTTATTTCCCATGAACTAATTCAACACTCTTTTAAGAAAATGCAAAAATATCTAGATATTAATGTCATCAAATAAAAGGTGCCAATGCCAACAATCTCGGTTCATCGCTCCAGTATCCCAGCTAGAAATATTCCATTCACAAACTTAATCATATACTTGAGCGAATTTAGCAAGCAAAGGCATTACCAAAAACCAACAACACTTTCCTTAAGCACTCTACTTTGTACGTATCTATTTATTATCACATCATTTATTAGAATAATTTAGCTTAGTAAACATCAATTGAAGCTTCCAACTACAAACAAATTCAGTTTTGGGGAACTCCAGGGCATAAAGAAGATGCAAATGCTTCTTTTGACTTGAAGTTTAAGACAGTAAGCAAAAGCATAATCATTGGCAATCCATTTAAAACCAAGGTCAAATACAAGTGCAAGACGTCATAAGAGAATTATTAATATCATAGGGTCAATACCGAAGAAACTGCAGTATGCACTCATGTTTTTTTTATTTTTTATAACCGTGGATGTCTGAGCCAACTTGAGAGAGCACCTCGACTAATCCCACGGGACCTGAAGTTTACGTCCAGGTACTCACCTTAGTTGCCCTGAGGGGACTCGAACTGATAAGTATTGGAAGGCAAACTCAAGGCCTGACCAATTGAGCAACCCATCAGGATTAGTACGCACTCATACAAGCATAATTTAACAGAAAGGTAATCATTTCAAAAATTAACGCAATGCACAGTTATAGTTGTAATGGCCAATGATTGAAAAACCTTTCTGGATACACACAGACAAATTCCGCAGCAAAGTTTAAAATAAAAACAGTAGTTAAAACCGGTCAGAATTAGGTTAAAAGTTACAGCAAAGCAGAATACGACATTCCAAAGTTTAAACTCTGTTAGTTTAGACCTCTTACTGCTATTCTATTATTTCGTATGAGCCTAATACTTGAAGACACAAATGCTACTGAGTAATAGTAACTGCATCAAACGGGCATGAGAAAATCTGGCTGCATAACAAATGACAATGGTGTACACCCCTTCATGCTATCCTACAACTTTAGAAAATGCCTAAGGGATTAGTACTTCCCCTACTATTGATTCTTATCAAACAAAGACAAGATTAAGTGAAGTTGTTCAAACAGGTATAGCAAATCAAGATTATGGATTTTCAATCCATGGAGGGTACCATGTGATCAACATTTTCAATTCTCAGCCAGCCGAAGGAAAGGCTCTGTTAGATCAGAATTTAGAGCCTGTTTAAGCCCATTTTTTGCCCAAAGTGCATTTTGGAATAGTATTTTAATGGAGAATGTACCATCCAACGCCTAAAAGAACTACCCTTTGGTAAAGAAATCCTAAATAAATTCCAGGTAAAGTCCATATATGTTCAAATCTCTAGTGTAGTGGCAGCTTCCTCTACAACTACATCATAAGAAGGCAAAAGGGATGTGTGGTTAAAAAATAAGGAAAAGTTTAGGATTTGTATGTAATATTATTTTATTGAAGAGAACAATGCATTTTGGAAGTAATGGGAACCAAACAAGGTCTTAATACATCCTGAGTTGTAATATTAACATTACGTTTTACCTTTTTGATTAGCTCTGTAGCACGGACACTTCAATTAGGGTAACGTATCCGTGTCGAACACGAGTCGATACCGACACTTCTCGGACATTCTACTGTTGTCATTTTTCTTTTTATATTAAAAACATTATATATTGTTAATTCAAAGTTATTAGCAAATAATAAATAGGTACTCATGTTTAAAAGATTTCAACAAGAAAATTAATAACAAGTATAAAACTAAATTTACACTATATAAATAAAGAATTTTTAAGAATTTAATCAACGTGTCGTGTCTATACTTTTTTTTAAAAATCGTGAGTCGGCATATCGTCGAATACACGTGTCCATGTCGATGCATCATAGTTGATTAGCATACAACATAGGGTAAACTAGTGACACGTCAAAAGGCATAAGGCTAGCATCTCAAATATTTAAAACCAAGAAGACTAGATTTTTGAACAAAAATAACACAATTCATGGCATAGCTCGTGTCTGGGCATATGGAAACAAGTTTAATGGTTAATACTTGTAACTATGTTTTATAGAAAGACTTATACATGGAATGCTACCATAAGTACTCAATTGAAAGTTTTGATCTCGGAAACTTCCATTCCACAAGTCTCTTCATAACAGGAGTGTTTTAAGAAATTTCCTCGAATCCTTTAAGTCATGCTGTGTTTACACCGATATACTTTGTCGGGCTTAAAAATAGCTTATAAACTACTTTTTATGAAAGCGTATCTACATAGGATTTTTTGACAAGCAGCTTTCCAAAAATTCATGATTGAAGCACTATTATATAGGTATTGATTTCTAATGTATCAAAAGTTCAAATAATATACAAATACATCCAATTCAGAAAGTAACACATTCATACAAACAATTAACTATAAAATGGGAAACGAAAGAAATGCGTGCATTCCCACGTGCTTTCTAATATCAATAACATCATACACAACAATCAAATTAAACCTCAAACAAACCAGAAACAATGAGTCCACCACTCCGTGGAAAATAGCCACGAAAGTAGTTAATGCAGTACACGAGGCAAGGTGAGGTAAGTAAGCTCCTTTAATACTAGTAGTCCGAAAGCTTTAGTCAAAAAGGGAACCAAGTTTTGGTCTTTCTCTCAAATAGAGGCTTTCTGACAACTCAATCGAGCATGCAAGATAGGTTGCCTTACTCTCTTTATCTTGAATCCATCGTGATGGTAGGACTCTCTCTTCTAGTCTTGACCTTGGCTGTTGTGGAACCCTTTATTACTTGTGCAAGTGGAATGGTATCCCAGGCCACTGCTATCTCAATTCGCGTGTTTCCACTAATTTCGAAAAAGATAATTGGCCTAAGCACTCTAGAGAAAATTCTATTGATTGAATCACCTACCCCTAGGTGAGGGTAGTCAAGACAACGAATTACCTCTGAAATACAGGACAAGGAGAAGAGGGTATTCCACCGGAGGCAAACATAATCCTAAAATCCAATTTCCTCTTCTGACAAAAATTCAAGAACACCTTCATTAATTGAGCAATAGTCCAAGCAAATAAACCCAAAACCAAAGTCGGGTTCGCGGCTAATGTAGCCACAATCAGGCTTATCTCAACCTTCACTGTTGATGTCACACACATAAGTGCCATTCCGAATGACCCATTCTGCAAAACCCAATTTTCTTGCCCACTAAAGTTCTGAAAAACAGAGGTCCAGTTCTGATTTGAGGACTTCACAGTGAAGTCCTTGACTTTGTGAAAAAAATGAGATTAAATAAGAAAAGGGTTTGATGGGTGACCCATAATTTCCTCATAACAAGTTACAATTTTGAGGATTCAAGCAATCTACAGAAATTCCCAATTTCTTGCATTTCTGGGACTTCTTGATTCTGAAGAGAGAAAAAGCAGAGTAATTTAAAGAACTACAAGTAGAGAAATCCGAGAAACTAACGGCTTTTAATGGGGATTTTATGAGTAGAGGAGAGTCCATGAAACCAGTACGGGTACAGAGTTCACATTGAATCATATGGAACAACTAGCTTGACAATGTGTGAGGTGTAAAGATCCTAGCCAAGATTCCTGCCAACACACATTGTCAAACTAGTTATACAAGTAGCATGATGGTATAACAAATTCCTTGAATCCTCTTAGATATGCTATGTATGATCACCAATATGTTTTGCTGTGCATAAAAGTAGCTTACAAACTACTTTTTAGAGAAGTTTGCCTACATAGTTCAAATCACAAGTATATTGGTATCTGGTTCTAACGTCCCAAATGTTCAGATTATATACCAATACATCCAAGTCAGAAAGTAATACTAATTCGAATAAACAATTAATTATAAATTGTGAAAGGAATGAGATGCATTAGAGCAAACAATTACCTCCGCTTGCATTCCAGCATGCCGTCTAACACCGATGGCATCATACATTACGATCAAACTGAACCCCAAACAAACCGGAAACAAAGAATCTGCCACTCCGTGGCAAATAGCCACAGAAGTAGTTAAGGCAGTACACATAGCAGAGTGAGAAGAGGGCATTCCACCGGAGGAACACATAATCCTAACATCCCATTTCCTCTCTACACAAAAATTCAAGAAAACCTTCACTGATTGAGCAATAACCCAAGCAAAAAAACCCGAAACAAAAGTCGGGTTGGCGGCTAATGTAGCCACAAAGGGGCTTATTTTAACCTTGGCTGTTGATGTCACACACATGAGTGCCATTCCTAATGACCCATTCCGCAAAACTCCAGTTTCTTGCCCGCTAAATTTCTGGAAAACAGAAGTCCAGTTCTGCTTTGATGATTTCACAGCAAAGTCCTTGACTTTGTGAAGAATTGGGATTAAATAAGAAAAAGGTTTGATGGGTGAGCCATAATCTCCCCATAACAAGTTAGGATTTCGAGGATTCAAGCAATTTACAGCAATTCCCGATTTTTTAAATTTGTGGGACTTTTTGATTCTGGAGAGAGAAAAAGCAGAGTAATTTAAAGAGGTAGAAGTAGAGAAATTCAAGAAACTAAAGGCTTTTAATGGGGAGTTTATGAGTAGAGGAGAGTCCATGAAAACAGTACAATAACAGGACTCCGCATTGAATTAGATGGAACTTTCAAGTGGTCTTGAGGTATGTGGAGAGCATAGATTGGGGCGTTGGGATTTGGCTTTATTCTCCTTTGTGGGGTGGGGGTGGGGTCGTGAATTTGCGATTTGCTTGTAGATGCCATTTTGAGGCCTGTAATGTAATATGGATCATGGAATATGCTTTGTGGAGTTCTACACTCGTTTGTTTCCTACCTTGTTTGGCTGAATAGAATTTGTCAAACAACTTATTTATATATATTTATAATTTAAACAACTTTTCGAAGCTTGCTATTATTTGTAACTTCCAAATTGTCAACCTCCTATTCAAGAGTATTTTTTTCATGTACACTTTTACACTATTATGCTACTAAAGTTTTTTGCATGTGACATTTTTTTTTATTAAATTGATTAGTGTGTCTCATCTCCAACAAATTCTTTATTTATAAAAAGTTTTTTATGTATCATAGAGAGCATATTTAAATTTAGAGAGTCAAAATTTTTATACACAACAACGAGCTCTTTATTTTGATTCTTCATTTTTCTTTTATCAAGAAACATTCTTGATTTCTTTTCATATTTTATTTAACAAAATCTTTTATATGTCAATTGGTCAATCAATTTAAACGTGATTTGAATATTTTAAGAAATAGAGTTTTGAAATATATAATTTATTAAATACAATCATTGTATATTAAAAATAGGGTTAATTTCACAAATGGTCACTGAATTTTTCTGAAAATAACAAAACGGTCATTGAATTTCAAAAGTTGCAGAAATGGTCACTGAATTTTTAGGCGGTTTTAGAAATGGTCACTCAACTTAGTTGTAGGCCTGTTTTATATTAATTCAAACATAAAACACCAAATACACTTGGAATTAAGTTAGAGGACCTCAAGAGCAAATCTAACCTTAAATTCCCCAAATCTAACCACGATTTCACCATTCGATTGTTCCAATATTCACTATAAAAATTTAAGTTACATTTTTCCACAAATACGACGACTCACAATTTTTCACCAAAAAATAGCATAATCCAAAGAACCACACATCACAGAATTTGGCCAGAAGAGAGACAACAGGTGGGGGTGGGTAGGTAATTTTTCACTATTTAACTCACCGTGGGACCCACGAAAATGAGATTTCTGGCCAAAGTCGATAATATGCTTTCTGGACACATGCAAACGTCCACAAAAAATAGAGTTCGTTGACAAAATATGCTTTCTGGACATAGTCAAATGTCCACAAAAAAATAGAGTTCGTCGACAAAAACCATATAATATACTTCAATTGGCGTCATTTCGTCATCAAATTGTTCCATGCTTCGCCAAGAGTTGCCGTCGAATTCGAACTTCCACTCGTTGTTGGCCCTCGCTTAGGTATGGATCCATTCCTACTGATTTTGGTTCTTAGTTTTGGTACGAGGGACGTCGAACCACCAAACCCTGTTTGTCTAACACTGTTAGTAGGCTAGGAAAGAAAATGCCACGCTACACCTTGTTCAATTCTAGTAGTGGTAGTAGTTGGTTGTGAATAGGTAAATGGCTGTAAAAAATTTAATTATTACACATCATTCCAATTAAAAAAATAATGAAATAGAATCTTGAAATTAAATACATAATTACCCTAGTTGCTGGCTCAATATTTGCTCTTACAGTTTCCCATCTCCTTGGGCCAGTTATGTCCTACAAATTATGAAAAAGGACATCAACAAACATAATAAATTAAACAAAAAAGGATATACATATATTACTGACTAAAATTTTACCTCGTTTGTTATGTAAGTTGCCTGTGAAGCATGATTTGAGTGGTATCTTTTATTGTGCCCCTTTCGATGGCAAATACTACATGTTTTTCTCTTCTTGCCATCGCTTCTCTTATCTATATTCTTCATCTTCTCTTTGGATAATACAGCCTCATCAACCCCTCTTCGACGCTTTGTCTGCTTCCTTCCTCTCTTTTTTGGTTACCCAACTTGGAGGTTTAACTAGGTCGAAGCCACTTGAAGGCCACATTTTTTGTCCATTTACAGGGTATATGCAATTCTCGTAAGCTTTTAAGTAAGTTGCAACTTTGTAGCTCTCATCCACAAACTGCGAAGAATCCTTACCCCACTCACGGATGCCGGCTATTGCGTGTGGACAAGGCACACCAGTTAGATCCCACTTCCTACATGAGCATGTCCTCATTTTTAAATCCACCACAGATTGACCATCAGAATACGGTCCAGAAACTTGAAATTGCGTTTTCCCATTAAATATTGAATTCCACGAAAAAGAATCACGCGTACTAATTTCAAGCTTCTTTAAAATTTTTGGACATATGTCACTAGAGGACCTTGCCATCAAATCACGACGTTTGTACATCTGTACCATCACCTTGTTTTGAATTGACTAAAGGAGAGTCAAAATATCCTTCCCCCTTACTTCTTTTATGTAGTTGTTAAAGCATTCACAGAGATTGTTTAACAAAATGTTACATTTAGAAGCTGTCATGAAATGAGACTTCGACCATTGCTCATCTGGTTTGGCACATAACCACTCCTAGGTAGGTTTCGACTCCGCCTTGATTTTTTCCATCCAATATGTAAACTTAACCAAATAAGTAGATTTAGCTGCTCTCCACAACAAATCCCTAAGTTTCAGCTCTTTAAAGTCTTTGCGAAAGAAATTAGAGTACATATACCTTACACAAAATCTATGCTCAGCCATTGGAAACAACTCTGATACCATATTCTAACCCTTTCTGTCTATCAGACATAATAGTGACTCCATATGCATTTTCGAGCATCAAATCTTCCCCTAACAGTTTCAAAAACCATGACCAGGTAGCATTACTTTCAGTTTCAATAATAGCATGTGCAATGGGGAATATACAATCGTCCCCATCAATACCTACCACAGCAAGTAACTGACCACTAAAATTGCCTTTCAAAAAGCATCTATCAATGCAAATAACGAGTCTACAAACACCCAAGAAGCCCTTTTTGCAAGCATTGAAGCAAACATAAATCGCCTTAAACACATGCTCGTCTAGAGATAATAAAACAGTTGATCCGGGTTTGTTCTCCTGACCTCAGATGTATACGAACCCAACAAACCAAATTGTCCAACTAAAGATCCTCTAAGCAACTCCTTAGCGTATCTCCTAGCCATCCATGCCTTTATGTCACTAATCTCTACACCATACTCTTTCAAAATAGTTGCCTTAAACAATTTCACATCCCACTTTGACGCAATAGTAAAGGTCTCAATGTATCTACGAGCTAACCAGCTAGCAGATACATTGACATTATTTAATGCTCTACTACGGGTATGATTCCATTCGAACGATTTAATCTGCTACGATGAATCTTCCTCCAACGGAGAAGCCTAAATACGCCATGGACATTTTTTTCCTTTGCAACGACCTTCTAATTTGTATATATCATTATACGGGAAGACCACCTCAAACCTATTATGAATGCTGAAGTTTTTAACCACCATCTTTCCCTCCTTTTTGGACCTAAACTTCGAGCCAGCCTCAAGCACGAGATCCACCATATCTACTTCACCATTAAATTTTGGGTAAGTAACAACTTCTTTGTCACTATTAGAATGAACTCTTTGAAGGTCATCTGATGGTGCATATTCAGAATTGTCGGATTCATCTGCTACTTCCAACGACACTATCTCATTCCTCATATCAAGTTCAATATTCTAGGTAACATTTTCCTGAAAGAGAATGTCGTCTTCTTCACCAAGGCTATAATCGGAATCATTGAAGGTGACATCTTATTTATCCGAATCAGTGTTCAAATAACCTAGACAATAGGGGATTATTACTTCGCTTAGTGGATAGTACAGTGACAAATACAAAATCTATAAGAACCAAATGAAATTTAACATTTAATTGAGACTTTATTCTATTTTAACACAAAAGTTTCAAGCAAATTAACGTGGCCCCAAAATCTGCCCAAATTAATTGAGACTTTATTCCATTTCAACACAAAAGACCCAAATAATGTGGCCCCCACAAATATGCCCAAAATAGGTAAGAAAATGAAACAGAAACTTTATTGAGATTTATCAAAAACTTGAAGATTAAGCTAATTAAAACTAATTAACGAAAGCTAGAGACTGATAAAAATGGAAATCTCATAGAGAGAAACTTCGGCTAGCACCGAAAGCACAAAGTGTCGACGGCATACAAATTTCCCGGTGGACCATTTCAACATTTTGAAGATAAAAAAAATAAGTGATAACCTTCATCTTGTTCCTCCACATGCAACATGTCAAATAAAACTTAGAAGATTGTAATCCCTACTCTTCAGTTTTGTAGAACAAAATGCATAAAGTTGTACTATCTCGTGTGGTTTGAACTACTAATTTGATTATTCCGGTTCTTGATTGGAAGGTCACCTACGGATTGGGAGGGATTAGGGCATGATTTTCTCCCCATTTTCAACATTTCTTTTTTGGGAGTTGGAACAATCAAATGGTGAAATCGTGGTTTAGATTTGGGGAATTTAAGGTTAGATTTGCTCTTGAGGTCCTCTAACTTAATTCCAAGTGTATTTGGTGCTTTATGTTTGAATTAATACAAAACAGGCCTACAACTAAGTTGAGTGACCATTTCTGAAACCGCCTAAAAATTCAGGGACCATTTCTGCAACTTTTGAAATTCGGTGACCGTTTTATAATTTTTAGGTAAATTCAGTGACCATTTGTGAAATTAACCCATTAAAAATAGCGATTGAGTTTGGCTCCCTAAATTTGGATATTTAAACTCGCCCTTATTTAAAAATAATAATAAAATAGAGAGTCTCTTGGAACTCATTTTCAAGTATTAACTCTTTTCTCTTGTAGATGTTCTAAATGCTATAAAAAGTGAAGGCCAACAACTCAAACGACCAAAAAGATCTGTTGAAGGCTGAAATATTCAATCTTGCAAAAGATAAGACTTTCGATATTATTGACCCCAAAAATGAGTCAACAGAATCTGTGTCACGTCCTCTCCAAGTGGTCCTCCCCTTGTTATGAAATGAATCGCATATATATAGAAGTGAAAATGGGCCAAGTGGGCCTATGGGCCTACTGGGCCGTACCTAAGCCCAATATGAGATATTTTATGGGTATAACAATATAGCACCCTTTATTCAAGGAATGAGGAATGCTTCTTCCTTTATTCAAAGAATGAGGTATCCAATAAGGGATTAGCATCTGGCACGGTGGGAAATAAACACCTCGCGAATAGCTTTCGAACTATCAGAGTCTTATAAAATGGCCTCACAATGGTTAGGTCTTACAGTTGGGCTTGGCTCGGAATGACGAAGTCTTACAACTAGGCTCAATGATAGTGAGATGCGAAAAATAGGATTTTACGAAGCCAGGAGTAAACATCTGGTAAGGCGGGGAATAGACATCCCACGAATAGCTCTCAAACTATCGAAATCTTATAAGCGGGCCTCGAATAGACAATGTCTTACAACTATGCTCAAAAATAGTGCTATCGGAGTCTTATAAATTGGCCTCGAAATAACGAAGTCTTACAGTTAGGCTCAACAATATTAAGAGACAAGGAATAACCATCTCGCTAGATCACGAATAAATATCTGACGATTTGCTTCTTCCTTTATTAAAAAACAAGAATTTATAAAATATGATGCATCTTCCTTTATTCAAGGAACGAGGACTGTCTCTTCTTTTATACAAAGAACGAGGATTTCGAAAAATATTGTATCTTCCTTTATTCAAGGAACGAAGACTTCGAAAAATATTGCATCTTCCTTTATTTAAGGAATGAGGACTTTAAGAGATTGATACTTCTTTTATTCAAAGAATGAGGATTTCAAAAAATATTATCTCTTTTTTTATTCAAGGAACGAGGACCGCCGAGGTTCTCAAGAAATCGCATCTTCCTTTATTTAAGGAATGAGGACTTCATGACAATATATCTTCCCTTATTTAAGGAACGAGGACTCATAAAGTACTGCCTCTGTTTTTATTCAAGGACATGACTGCCTCTTCCTTTATTCAAAGAACGAGAACTCGCAAAAATATCACATCTTCCTTTATTCAAGGAACGATGGCTACAAGATGTTGTATATGATAATAAGAAATCTACAAGCTAGAGCTCGCTTTCAATGAATAAGAAAACCATGAGCTATGGCTCGCCTCAAAGATTTGAGTTCTTCAAACTTGCCTCGAATAATGGAGATGGCGATTAAAAGTGCCTTTGAATAGGAGAGATCCAAGCCTGGGACTTTTCCAAATATCTGGTATGCATTGTAACAACCTTGCAAGTTATCTCCCTTCGAGTGACAATTTTTTATATTAACAAATACATAAAAAATGATGTTGTAGAACATTTACATAGTTCCATGTTCTAATCTTGCGAATGGTTGAAAATTATTTATTTGAACATTCACATAAATCAAGTGGCATAATTATTTAAAGTTAGTAGGTAGTAAAAGAATTTAGTTCCATAGAAATCCTGCTATGGCATTAAATCTTGCTACAACATTAGTTTTGCATGATATTCAAATTCCAATAGCAAGTGGCAACCAAACTAGCCAATAGTGACTCTTCCAATGGAATTTGAGAGCTTGAAAGTGAATGCATGTGTTGTGTTCATATTACTGTGATTGAGTTCTTTTTATTATTATTATTTTTTTATCTACAATCAAATCCCAAATTTTCTCCAAATGCCAAATGATGATGATAAAAATTTTCTAAAAGCACGTACTTGATAATTTGGGCTGAGGGAGAAAAATATTCAACACGGCATGTAGCTCAATTATATGCATCAAATAAAGTGTAGTCTACATGGATAACTACCTTGAAGATCTTGAACTACTTTTTCATATTATTCACGGTAATTGACCCCTAATTAGGGATGGCAAAAAAACTCGCCGGCTCAGGCGGCTTGGGCTCGGCTCGGCTCGGCTCGGAAAAAGCTCGAGCTTGGCCCGGCTCGGGCCGAGCCTCATTTTTTTGGTCAGGCTTTGCTCGACTCGGCTCGGGCCCAAAAAAGCTTGGCACAAAAAAGCTCGAGTTGAGCCCAATCTTTTTTCTTTAATTTATAATACGTATAAACCATACAAATTTTAAATTTTTTAAGTAAAAAATGTAGATTTGACATTAAAAAAAATAAAAAAAATCGAGTCGGCTCGGCCCGCTATGGCTCGGACCAAAAGCTCAGGCCGAACCTTATTTTTTTTAACCGGGCTCGGGCCAGAAAAAGCTCGGAACAAAAAAGCTCGAGCCGAGCCCGAGCTTTTTTTTTTTTGGCTCGGGCTCGACTCGGCTCGGCTCAGCTCGTTGACATTCCTACCCCTAATAGCCCATTGAAATATGATGCATGTGACATTTGTCCCATCTGATAATAATTGATGCATGCAAGGATAATGTAGGAGGGTGGGAAAAATGAATTTGGAGAAGCATAATAAGTCTAGTGACTAAAACTTGATTGAGGGAAATGATAGAGATAAGAGTATCCAATGTAGCCCATTCGAAAAAGGGAAAATTAGACTATATACTCTAAATATGAGGTCCTTTTGAAAAATCATTCTAAAAGTAATTACAAAGTATAAAATACTTTGTATTTACATTAATTTTACCCCGACAACAAACTAAATTCCACTTTCCTCTCTCTATATTCATCTATCATCTTTCTCTAGAATGATACAGATTGGCCTTGATCTTTGTATATATATTAAATCATATCCATCAAGTTGAAGATACTGCAGCAACCGTTGTACCTAATTGTGGAATTAAAGCAAATGGGGTTGGGAGAGACATCGATTTGGTGGAAAATCGCCGCAGTAGAAACAGATAAAATCGCCTCTTAGGAGCCTATCTTTGTAGTGGTTACAACACAGATATGGCAGGGAAGGTTCAAGGCAATGTGTTAAATTGTGCATCCTAATTCATTAAGGATTTTTTAGGAATTTATGTTTTGAATTGAAATCCTAATTATTGTCAAGTTATTAATTCAACCACTGTCGTGGATCCTGAATTGATGAATTCTTGGAGGGCCATTTTGTTTGGTAAATTGGAATAACTAAAGAGAATTCATATTCACGAATTTATTGAGAAAAAGATTTAGTGTATCCATGGTGTTTGTAGAATGTCCTCAAAGAAGAATACTGTGAATATGTTAGCGTTATTTGCTTTGCCTTCTGTATTCTCCTGATGCAATTGCAGCCTAAGAGAATTCATGATCACGAATTTATGATGCAATCTACGTTTTTTTAGATTATTGGGAAGTTTTGAAGGAAATCCAAGAAATATTCAGGAACTCGAAGGCTTTAGGCTCCCGATCTTTAAAGTATATGCAGAGGAATGCTGATAATTTGGTGGCAATTTCAGTGTTAAGAAAAGATTTTCTTATTTCGATCATCGTGAGGATGGAAGAGAAATCCCCCATGGATTCTTTAAACACTTTCCAATTAGTAATTCTGGTTAGTAGTTTTAGTACATAGTAATTGTGAACATGTACATTGTCCATTTGATTTGGTATTAGAATTAGATTACTCTTGGTTTTGTGGGTTTCTCATATAGTGACGGCGTGTCACATTTTCATTGTAATGATTGTTTGTAAGATTTTGTGAGAAGAAGACTTGTGAATAAATGGTTTGTCATTTTTTGGATTGGTGTTTTGTCACTTTTTCGAATGTTTTCGATTGATGTTTTGTCACTTTTTTCAAATGTTTGCAGTTTTTTTCAACTTTTGTCACTTTTTTGAACATTTGTTACTTTTTTTTTTAATTCATGTCACTTTTTTAGTGTTTATCACTTTTTCTGTCACCTTTTTTTTCCTTGGTGGTAAGAGGTTTTGGTGCTGACTTTTGTTCTTATAAGGAAAAATTCGACTCCAATTGTTACAGAATGATGAAGCCCATGAATTTCGTCAAAAGATTGTCACTTTTTTTAAAAAAAATTGTGTCACTTTTTTTTTTTTTTAATTTTGGTCACTTTTTTTATTGTTTGTTACTTTTAATCTGTATAACTTCTTTTAATTTGTGCCGCTTTTTTTTAATTCGTCACTTTTTTAAAATTTGTTACTTTTTTGAATTGTCACTTTTTCTTAAAAGATTTTTTGTTACCTTTTAAGTTTTTGTCACTTTTTAAGAAGATAAAAAATTGAAATAATATGTTATATTTTCCTAACATAATCAGTATGTGGATTGGTCTAAACGTGGTGATTATTTTAAGAACTTGATTATTGGTGCTACACAAATGGATGGTGCTATTTCGGTATTTGTCACTTTTTTTTTTTAATTTTGTCACTTTTCTTTAGTTTGTGTCACTTTTTTTTAAAAAAAAAGTAAAAAAGTGACCTTTTTATATATAAAAAAAAGTGACATTGTGTCACTTTTTCATTTTATACAGTATTTTTTACTTCCTAAAAACTTTTCATATGATTTTTCAAAATATCTATAATTTTAAGGGTATTTTTGTAACTACCCCTTCAAAAAACTATGAAAATGAGATGAACAAGCCTAAGAAAAATATCAAATGTAGCCCATTCAAAAAACTAAATAAATTGGCAGGCCCAATAATAATTCATAACTGTAGAGATGGGAATAAATTTCAGTGGCTCAATAATTATCCATGCAAGTGTGGAAAAGCACCAAAGAAAAATAAATCTAAGCCCAATTATAATGAAGTACCGGTTTCAACTTTTAACCTTTGATGAGATTAAAAGGAAATCTTGGCCTAATTATAATGAAGTACCAGTTTCAACTTTTAACCTTGGATGAAATTAATTCACAAGAAGTCAACAAAAGTACCAATTAAACTAAAACTTCTGTTTTTTCTACCAAACAATACAACTTTCAAAAGTTGAATGACGGGTGTCTTGGTCCATACAAGCCACCATTACAGTCCAATCTCCATCAAGACTTAGCCTCTATTTGACACTCATTTTAAACTCATTCTCAATCTTATTTTTTTTTTTTTCTTCATTTCAATTACACATTTTTCAAATAAAATAATATTATACACGAATCTAAAATTTTTCATCACTTTTCCACCTCGCATTCTCACATCAATCACTATTCCAAAAATTCTATTTTCATTAGTGTTCAAAAGTAAGAACTACTCGTCGTCGATCACTGGTGCCAGTGGTCGACTTTACTTTGGTCACCGAAGGTTATAGAGATTTTGACAGTAGGATAGACTGAATAGTGCTACCCATTTATTCTGTTCTTGGTAATTGGGCTATTTGATTTGTGGTTTGATCTTTTTCTTGAATGTTTGATTTTGGAGGAGTATGGAGCACCTTCTGGACAGTGAATAAACTAGCTTTTAAGGGGGTTGAACCTTGACTCATTCGTTGATTTTCATTTGTCCCATTTATACAAATCAGCCGAGCTTCTGGGAAAAATAATGGCCTCGTTTTCTCCTTTCTTGATGAACTTTTTAATGGTTAAAACAAAAAACAATGGTGGCTTTCCTCCCCGTGTACTTGACACTAGAAAATGCAATATAAAACTTCTTTTTTATTGGCCATCACCTTTGTGGCTGATTCTTCAACCTGGATGAGGAAAGCATCCAAAAATCTAAACTTCTCGTAACCATATTCATGGCCAATCTCCTAGCTGGAAATTTCTTTTTCTAATATGTTTGCAGTAGCCACTTTCATCGAGAGTTCATTCAACCATCAATCGAAACTATCGATTTTTCATGACAAAATTTTTCAACCTGGGTCTCTTCAACGCCTTTCCAGTTACTCCATTTTTCTTCTTTTTTGATGACTGACTTTACTGTGCCCATTTTCATAGTGGGAACAGTAGTTGCAAAATTCCTCTTTTGTCAATGAAATTTCATATCTCAGCCTGTAGCCATTTTCTTCACTTTGTTCTTCATTACTTGGTTGCTGTCTTTGCTCTCTTTCAGTAGAACAAATTGCCCCAAAAATTTGATTTTTAGGTGATTGGGCAAAAAGTCAAAAGGAAGATTCACAAGGTGAAAGTATGAAGAAATCAAATAAGTCGAAGTCCTTTCATCAAAAGGCCGAGGTCCATATTGAGCCACAACCTCACTACAACTTAGGTTGAGGCTCTTCGAGGCTCTCAAAATAATCCGAAGTTCATGGAGCAGATGCTATCTCTTGCCACAGATTTAAAGATCTTTTAGAATTGATTGATGTAACACTTGTAATAAAGTTTGTCGGTATATCAGCCTATTATATATAACAGCTGACCCCTTATCACAACGATTACAACTTCGGCCAAGGCAATATAAATAGGTTCTCTTTGTAAGTAATATGGGAGATTTTGGGCAATTACACATTGGAGATATACACTTGGAACTCTTGAGAAATTCATACGAACACTTGGTTGAATATTTGTTCATCTTCTCTAAAAGATCATTAAACACAAATATCAATATACAATATAGCGATCTCAATGTACATCTTTATCTATCCTTCCACGTATTTTCATGGTGTATGTTTCGCAAGCACCCAAAAGTAATACATTAACCTCTAAAACTAATGTAGTAGTGGAAGTAAGGGTCGATCCCACGAAGAGTATGTAATTCAATATTTTATGTTTCGTACAATGATTGGGGGTTTTGTATGCAAACAATTGTAAATGATACAATTAATAACAATGAAAATAAAATCAACGAAAATAATCAAAAGACTAATCTTAGTCTAAGTCCACATCCACTGTCGAAAATTCACAATTAATCACAAATGTAAGGATAATTCAATTCATATTTCGAATATTCACCGTTGGGATAATTTTACCATCTCTCCTTAATTTTAGTTAGTTAGAAGTCAACGTTCTAATTAACCATAATTATTAAATAACCCTAAACCAGCGCTCAAGATTCAATTTAATAACAGATTTACACAATAAAGAAATCGATGAACTAGATAACACAAACAACAGGTGTTGTATTCAATCTATTTAAACGTTCTTCTTAAGATTCAGAGTGTGTTTAAGCCACACTATTTTGGAAGAATGTAATTTGGAATAGTAAATTGATGAAAAATGTGTGGTTAAAAAAGGAAAAAAAATTATTGATGTGATGGAAAATATTATTTTATTGAAAAATGTGTGGTTGAAAATGAGTATAAGAATGATAATGAAAATTTCAATGTATATCAAACATGCACTCAATAACCTTTATCGTAAAAAATCATCAAATTCTAAGACTTAACAAGTTAAATAAATCAAACAATTACGGATTTAATATTTAACTTAGATGTAGATTGTAACGAATAACAAATTAGTAGGTCTCATAATAATTAAATATAACAATCATAAAAATAAGTGCTTAAGAATATTCAATACGCAAAATAAGAATTAAACAATAAAAAAACTATTTAGATCTCACAATATGTGATTCCGAGATTTCAATTTCCTTCGACCAGTGTAAAAGTTTAGTTACAATTCATAATTCTAAGAGAAAAATAATAAAGAATAAAGATGGGAGGTGTCTCTCTGTTATAGGGTTGCAAATCACGTATTTATAGTTTTTTTCCATAGGCAGTTAACTTAAATTCGGAAACCGAAATTTTCGTGTCGGGATTGAACCATGTGGATACATGGTTAGAGGCTTACGACCGCATAGAACAATTGAAAATGGCACTGGAGTTCCCTGAAACTCTTTTTGAGGTCGCATGGAATTAAAGCCATGTGACCGCATGGTTTTAAAATCTTCCACTAAACAGTCTTGGGTATTTTCGTCATATCTTTTTCTCCTAATATTCGATTGTGACGATTCAAGATCAGTTACAAAGATAACTTAAAGGGATACAACTTTTCTTCAGATGTCATCTTCCAATTCGATCAGTTTCCATGTCAAAAATGGGTCTTAAACGGAGACTTCGATGCATAATTTTTCGATTGAAAATTGATGTGTGATCCTACTTTGACGATATTTCATTCCTTTGACGTCTTCTTTCAATCAATTGACCTCCAACACTCTCAAATATTCATCGTGAGCTTCCACATATCTTTTGAGTATTTTCATTTCCTTTCCTTTCACTTTTGACTATTATTCGCTTATTTCTTTCAATTTATGCAATATTCATAGAATTGTAATCTAAATCAAAATATGAATGTAATGAGTACATTTTGACACAAAATAATCATACGACTGCATAAAATAAAGAAGGAAAAATATGCATTTTACATTCCTATCAAATTCCCATACACTTAGCTTTTGCTCGTCCTCGGGCAAAATTCAATTTTAATTCTCTTTAAAACAAACAACACATCATAAACAACATTCTCACGCAACTCATAATCAATTAGCTAGTATTTTCATATGAAGATGGAATAAAACAAACATGTAGACCCTCATGAATATAAGTACTAAACTCTCATGTGTTTAAAAGGTAAGTGTTCTGCTCAATTTCATTCCAATGGAGATGATCTACCACACGTTTGTATATCTTCTCATTTGTCACCACTTAGATCACATGCTTTACAAGAATCATAAAGACTTTTCAAGGGTTGTAACGTGGCTTAGGGTCAAGGTGGAAAATATATGGGTAAGTGACTCAAGAGTCATCGAACTAATGAAGCAAAGATGAATAAACTTAACTTAAATATATTTATAAAATATGTAAAATCAACTACTCCACACAATGGTTCCTTTACTTCGCAGCTATCCCACTCAAATCGAACCCTTTCTTGACATGTATGAGGAATTATGAACATATATATTTTGTAATATTGACATCACTCTTCTTCATCACTTATTTTCTTTTTTCTTCTATCATTCATTTTTTTTCCTTCCTTTTTTTCGATTTTTTTAAAATATAAATTCCAAATGTTACAGCATAATAGAACTTATGAATTGAAATTGAAGCATGCTCCACTAGCTCTAAGACTTGAGTAAAGACGTTTTTTCTTGTTTAAAGTTTGTAACGTGGGTTTACACAAAGAAAATGCAATAAGGCTCAAAGGGGGTCATCAAAGGAAAATTCAATTACATGATAGGCTATTTGACTAATTTAGCTCATTTATGTAACAAAAATGATTTTAATCATGTTCGTGCATGCATGTGTTAATATGATCTCGAAGAGAATCAGGGCAAGTTCTAGAGACAAAAATCATAGAAAAATATCACACATAAAAGAAATAATGAGACTATTATGGATATGTCAGTCTAAAGACTCAAAATCTCACCAAATTTTTGTCTACAGAATTTAGTTACTACCATACTGAGAAAATAACTCAATCAATTAACTCTATCGCAGAAAATCATAAAATCATAATACTTCATAAGTTAAATGAATCAAACAATTACAAATTTGATATTTAACTTAGCGGTAGATTGTAACGAATAACAAGCAAGTAGACCTCCTAGCAATTAAACATAACAATTATGAAAATAAATACAGAATAATATTAAATATACAAAATAAGAATTAAACAATAAGAAAAACTATTTAGATATCACAATATGTGGTTTTGAGGCTTCAATTTCTTTCGACCAAGTGTAAAAGTTTAGTTACAATTCATAATTCTAAGAGAAAAATAATAAAGAATGAAGGTGTGAAGCGTTCTCTCCGTTCTAGGGTTGCAAATAGGGGTGGGCGTCAACCGGGGTGGGCGTCGGTTGGGTTGAGTTGGTTTTTTCCACAACCCAAACTCAACCCAACATGGTCGAGTTGATCTAAAATCAAACCAACCCAACCCAACCCGTGTAAATGTTGAAACCTAACACAATCAAGTGTCGATCAGGTTGGATTGGGTTGGTCGGTTTCCCAAAGACAATATCTATAATGTTTTACACACTTTCAATAGCAAAATAATTCTATGTTAAATATAATGGTGCTCGGAAGATCATAGAAATTATAGTTATAACAATAACTACAAGTCTCCTGAGTGGAATCATTTTATCTTACGAAATGCATTTCCAATATCTTTTCCATCTCCAATATCAGTATTATAGCAACACATAAGATCATGAGAATGAAATTGACTTTTGGGGAGTAAACTTCTCCTTCTTTGCTAGAGGACATGTGGACTACCTTAACACGAGAAAAATAATCTGGTACCACATATTGTTTGATCATAGAGAAAATGGTAGAAATTAAAGACCGACTTGCAACTATTGCTACCGGTATGGCTATGGCAAATAAAGGCTAGTACATTACTGATAGTATAAATTTGTAAAACCCATCAACATGATCATTTGGATCAAGTAAGCAGTCTGTCCAGCATATGTTAACACCAGTGAAGGATATATGGCAAAGAGAAATGCTATATGTAGGAAACTTAGATGTTAAGAGCAAGGTAAATCAATTGATGATAACAATATAAAACCTTAGTATCCATAATGTGAAATTAAACTGAAAGTACTGGCTGCTTGAAAGTGTTGATTTATCTAATAAAAATATACAAACAAATTCTCCAAAAGAATAAAACTACCAGTGCAATTAGGAATGAACTATAATATCAAAAATGTATCAATTATCTACCACCTAACACTTCACAGCTTCCATTGAAAATGAGGAATATATAAGAAAAAGAAAGAATAACTAGATTCCAGCATGCTAATTATGGTGCAAGTACAAAGACATTCGGAATTTCCATCACTATTTTCATTTATGGAAGCCCCAAATGTAGTACACTGTAGTAATCATTCAATCAAAAACTACTAGGTCAAAATAGAAATCAAAGCTCAAAGAACTAACATACTCCAGGAAATAAACTGTTAGCATTTGCCCTCAAAACTTACAATAGCAATCCAAGGTTACAACACACACTGAAAGTAAAATTACATTATTTCTTAAAGTGAGGAGGCTGAAAGTAAGGATATGCTATACTACAAAAATGCCTAAAACCACAAGCTTCGACAAACCTGAAAGGTAATTCATCCACAACTATCATTTTAGCACATGCAACTCTACACTCTTCCTTGGTTCGACCAACAACAATAAGATTACTCTATCCACCCTCATTGTTGTTCTCAAAAGATAAGATTTTCTGCTTCTTATCTACTAATCTACCAGGATACTTCTTACATTTATTTGTCAAATGATTACTCAATGTACTAGTACCACACTTCCTAGTACCACAAGCATAATCTACTCCACAATAATACACTTATACCTAACATCTGGATCATCCTTTGAGCCTAATAGAGTGAAGTGATCCCAGATATAAGAAGCAAGTCTATGAGATTTTCGTTTACTCAATGTTGACGGTGCATGTGGAGGAAGACCAAATTGCAAATATGTGGCATTTAAGTCTGATTGAGCTTGTGTCACAGTGTCACTTTTTTCCCCTACATCCATATCTACTAACAAAGCAGAATTATTAGAAATTTCAACACATTAGAAAGCAGGATTATTAGAAAACTCCAACACATTGTGCAACATGGATAATATGAGTTTGATCATTTTCTGGACAATTCATCAATCAGTGACATGGCGCTCAAAGCTCTAGTTATAGATAAATAAAATCTCAACCCGATAAATGAAAATACTGGCTAATCAAGTGTGTAAATACACCTAATACTCATAAAAGGGAGAATTTTATATCAACACTTTGTACAATCCGCAAATCTCAAAATTAAATGTTCGTCAACAAAATCTAATGTGGTTGTACTTCTGTATCAACCACTCAACCCAGAAACAAAAGATTACAAACTCCTACAAAATTAAACCCTAGAAGTCTAGAACCAAACATAATTGTAGAAAGAGAATTATGAATGTGTACAGATGCATACCTATGCGCGTGTTTACTGTGGATGAATTTGCCTTTTTACTGTGAACGGCGTTGAAGATCGGTGGTTCGTTGGTGGGTAGGTGGGTGGGGGATGGTTGGGATGGTCAGAGAGGAGAGATATAGGGATTGATCGAGAGAGCAAAGCACCGCGTGCGTGATTCATGAAGGGTCTGAAGGAGATTTGAGCGAGAGAGCAGATCTAAGAGCACTGTGAATGGACTTTCCGTTTAGGGTTTTGTTTTTAAAGTCGTTATTTTTTTTTTATTTTTGGGTTTCGGGTCGGGTTGGTTTCGATCGGGTTTAGGTTGTTAACCCATAACCCGACCCGATTACCAAACCCGAAACCCGCCCAAAAAAGTAAAAAATCTACCCAAACAGGTCGGTTTGGGTCGGGGCGATTGGTGTACTCAAGTTGGTTTGGGTTTTGACCACTCCTAATTGCAAATCATGTATTTATAGTTGTTTCCATAGGTAATTGACTTAAATTCAGAAACTAGAATTTTTATGTCGGAAATGAACCATGCAGCCACATGATTTAGAGGCTTGCGGCAACGTAGAACAATTGAAAATGACACCGAAGTTCCCTGAAGCTCTTCTTACGGCCGCATGGTTTTAAAATCTTCCACTAAACAGCTTTAAGTAAGCCCTTGTTCGCATATTTCTTCGAATTATTCCATATCCATAGA